>CM045743.1:21841439-22001439 GCA_024760905.1 Plotosus lineatus
GTACTGGGTCTGATTCATAGGCTTGGCAAGGACGTTTCTGTATGAAATTTGCATGCTCCCCCTGTGCTTGCGTGGGTAGGCGTGTATAAATAGTTGCTTGAGTGTTGGTCCAGCAATGGATTGGTGAGCTGTTCAGGGGGTACTCTGCCTTCACTTGCTATTTGCTTCAGCCTTGACTGAGCTAGGCTTTAGCAACACTGCAACTTCAGTTAGATGAATCCATCCATTCATCCATTTACCAAACTGCTTAATCCTAATAGCATTGCAGGGAGACCTATCTCAGCCAACTCTAAGCAAAGGGGAGGTACACAATGAACAACTCGCATGTCCGTATAAAGTAAAGCCTCATATACAAACACACCCATACCAAGGGAAATCTGGAACATCCAATTAGCCTAATCTGAATATCTTTGGAATGTGGGAGGGAACTGGAGTACTGGGTGGAAATGCACGCAAGCACAAGGAGAACATGCAAAGTCCACACAGAAATGCCCTCACTGAGCCCGGGACTCAAACCCAGGACTTTCTGGCTCAGAGGCAACCACAATACCACCATGCTTCCTAGTAGGCTTACACAGTATAGCAAATAAATGAATGAATGAATACTGAGATAACGATATTATATTATCTTATAAAGCAATCCATGATTGTGATTTTGTTTCAGATTTCGCCACTGTCTTCAGAATGCCCACAATAGAGTGTCTGACATAGTCGGTCATGGCTACTTCAACCTTCTCAAAATGCGCTGCTTTGAATTTTCACAGAGAATGGAGTGTGCAGAAAGGACCTGGTGGGGCAAGTAAGCTATATCCATTGACGTAATGACTTATGATTAAAAAAAAACTCAGTCAGGCATACAAGCATATAGTTTATGTGATCAATTATTATAATGTGTTCTCCTGTAAAAAAAAATCAAAACACTTATTGTACATTTGAGTAAAGAAACACTTAAGTAGTGTGCTTATCATCTTAAAAATATTTTAAATAACACGTGTCTAAGCACTACTAAAAAATAATCTTCTGGTTAATATCATTTATAACAGGTGCATACACAGAGAGATGACTACATATGCTTCATTGAGGGATGCAACAAATTACACTTCCACATTGCCAGTGTTGGAAGATGAGAACCTGCATCTAAGCACCCATTATACACTCTCTTTTGGAAATTTAACAGCTTTTAATGATTGGGTGATGTCAACTGAGAATGTCACTAAGGATGCTAGCAAAAAATATTTATCAGTGTCAGTACCAGAAAAGATATCCGTTACAGATAACAGTTCTCATGAAAAAACAACTAAATCATTAAAGACACATAGAACAGACTCACGAAAACCAGAATCAACAAACTCACCAACAACTGAAACAGTCTCACCAAGAAAACAAACAGACAGCCCAAGATCAGAAGCAACAAACACACAGATACAGACCATTTCACTGTTAAAGCAAAAGACAGAAACAACGGACTCAACAAAGAAACAAATACCTGCCTCATCGATGACACAAACAACAGACTCATCAATATCACTTACAACAGACCCTCCAAAACCAGAATCAATGCACTTACCAGAGGTGCACGTCCATCCTAAGATGGAAACCAAACAAAAAGGTATGTAACAAATGTCTGTTAAATTACTTGGCATTTATTAGCATAACATACAACTTTCTGCATTATAGGTAAACTGGACACCTGCAAGAGCTATAAAGACTTGGACTCCTGCCCTTATCAGATACCTGCACTGCAGGAGAAATTTGGCCTGCACAATAACAAACGTACCACCTTGTATCACTGTGACTGTACAGCCAGGTAAAAGCGTATAATGTATTCAACCACCAAGAATTGAAAAGGAGCTGACCTGCACAGAAAAGCTGAAGCTTGTTGTTTGTGCAGACTTGCCAGAGAACTTGCTGGAGATGAAGTTGACAAGATTCATTTCTGCATGCTGGACTTTGTGTCCCAGTTCTGTTTCTTTCTGCCTCAGAACTGCACTGAGAGTAAAAGGTTTATTTATTTAATTACACAGAGTTTGCCTCAAGTCATCACTTGTTGTATGAGTACACTCATTACACACATTTGCTGAACCACGTAATTCGACTATTAGGGTTATGGGGAGGCTGGAAACTATCTCAGCCAACACTGTGATTAGGCGGGGTACACTTGGAACAGCTCGCCAAACCATTGCAGGACCAACACAGACACAACCATTTATACTCACACTCACAGCAAGGGAACATTTGGAATAACCAGTTAGCCTAATGTGTATGCATCTTTGATCTGTGGGAGGGAACTGGAGTACCCCGAGGAAACCCATTCAAGCAAAGTAATAACACGGAAACCACACCCAGAAATGCTCTCTCTGAGCCCAGTACTCGAACCCAAGTCCTTTTTGCTGTCAGGTGGACATGCTAACCACTATTCTTTTATGTCACCCATATATGAGTCCTGTATATAAAATGATTCTTGGCTGGAGCAACATGGTGGCCACTTAGTTAGCATGTTTGCCTCACAGCAAGAAGGCTGTGGGTTTAAGTTCTGGATTTGGTAAAGGCGTTTCTGTGTGGAGGTTGCATGTTCTCCTCGTACTTGTGTGGGTTTCCTCTGAGTACTCCAATTTCTCACACAATTCAAAGACTTGCACATCAGGCTAACTGGCTGTCCTAATTGCTCATAGGTTTGAGTGTGTGTATGGTTGTTTGTGCAATGGTTTGGCGTGCTGTTCAGGGTGTAACCCACCTTCGGCCAGTGTCGGCTGAGATTAGGCCTCTGTATAACTTTAGTAGAATTACAAGGTTAAATAAAAGAATGAATGAATAATTGTATAGCTGTCATGATTAGACTGTCACAGAGAAGATGCTAAACTTGATTGCTAATGTCACTTCATTCATTCATTTTCTGTAACCACTTAATTCTAATTAGGGTCACGGGGAGGCTGGCACCCATCCCAGCCAACTCCAGGTGAGGGTAGAGTACACCCTGGACAGCTTGCCAGGCCATTGCATGGCGGAAACACGCTGACGGCTATGCAGCTACTCTTGTTGAGAGTCAGCAATTGTTCTTTTACACGCCTCACACCATAGACAGTGAGAGACATGGCCGGCGTTTGATAACCCAGTTAGATGCACTGGGGGATGGGGGGTGTAGAGAGTGGGGCTTGAACCCCCAACCTTAGGATCAGTGATCCAGCACCTTTACCACCAGGCTATCACTGCCCGCTAATGTCATTTATATGGTGTGATTTTCCTCAAGGACAAGCTTTTAAAGAATAGTTAAAGAATGTAATTTTTTTTTTCCACCAAAATATTGAAGTGAATCAAAACACTTGAAATATAAATCCCACTGTAGTAATTACCCCCCCCCCCCCCCCCCAAAAAAAAAAAAAAAAAAAAAAAAGTCTCGGATGCCATTTTCAAACTCAACTCTTTCTTTCACAGGTGCTCCGCCTCTTCTTCTAATGACACGCCTCTTATTCAGCGCTGGACTAAACAGGCGGCTGTTTGGCGACATCTAGTGGTACCGAAGCGCAAAGCCAGGCGGTTCAATTCCAAATATTCTCGGAGGAGAAGCTCTCCAATCAGAATGCACAGAAAGTGCCTGAGGATGCGCCTCAAGCTCCATAAACACAAAAACACCGAAGAGGAAAGAAGTGCACAATAAAGGAAGGGGGGGGGGCTTCAGCATGCATTTATGGACACTATGCACATGCAATAAAATTGAATACTACTTATAAATAAAATGACAAACAAAACATTGTAAATAAAACCACATGTTGGTCTCCATGTCTTTTTTATTGGGTCTTGCATAACTTCTGAGCCATGAACAAAGGAAAAAGAGTTGTGTGATCATGATGAAGTTTTTTTTTAAACAGTTTGCATAAGAAACTTTTGTTGTTCCTGGGACCAGCAGGTCTTGATGGTTTGATGCTGTGCTGCAAGACACGCGCAAGAGAAGGTAACTCAACTCCCGCCTGATGTCACGAATAGTTAATTGAGCCTCACCGCAGCAACCATGGCATTCTGAACCGCCTCTACCAGGAGGGGAAAATATCCGCAAGAAAAGCGGATTTGACGACATGGCGCACTTTTCCCAGGAATGAGCTTTTCCTTCGGAGTTGTTGAAGGGCTGTGGAGAAGCTCGGCGCGCGCCGTTGTTGTTTTTCCTGCTCGTGTGTGAAACTCGGGCTCGCGCGGCTCTCGAGTTTGCACTTTTATTACTCGAATGAACTGGGACTGGCCCTGACTGGCCCTTTTTCCCTCGGCTTGGACAGAAACCTATCATGGGCTGAAAGTTTCACATTGCTGTTGTTGATGGAAATCTAAAGCGGGACACGATGGAGAAACGGGGAACCAGACGAGAGAAGGTAAAACGGTCAGAGTGTGAAATTCGAGCCGCTTTAATCTCCTCAGCGTCTCCTCAGCTAACGGTTAGCATCCGTTTCTTTTCATTCGAATGCCAAGAGTCTCCTTCTGGAAGATACCAGAAGGGCTCAGGACAAGACTTCACCGTCCAAAAGCCTTAAATTATCCCCTGTGTGTATGTTAACTCCGATTTTTCATTCTGTAGTTTAGTTTTTATTTATTTATTTATTTATTTTGTATTAAAGTTTCTCTGGGTTTAGTTTAGTTAGCCTGAGAGATTTAAAGGGACCCTTTCACTTCCAGGTACAGTATATTATCAAGCTCGGTGCTATTCATTACTTAATGCTATTAGGGTTGCTGGGAGGCTGGAGCCCATCTCAGCCCACACTGGGTGAAGGTGGGGCTTGCCAGACGATTTCAGGGTAACACACAACCATTCACACCTGCACAAAGGGCAAGTTGGAACCAATCAACCTGTACTTTCATGGGTTTTTTTTTAACTCTGGAGTAAACTGGAGGACCAGGAGGAAACCCGGGGAGCAGGCAGACTCCATACAGAAATGCCCTCACTGAGCAGGAGATTCAAACCCAGGACCTTTTTTTTTTTTTTTTTTTTTTTGTGAACCAGTGCTTATGATTCTACTCTTTATCTTTCCTTTTCAGAACTGCTTAATCCTACTACTAGGGTCATGGGGAAGCATAATCCACAAACTTTGTCATTGTTGTGATGAAAAAAAAAATACACTTTTGCATTCTTTAATCCTTTTAATTAAAAAAAAAAAAACAGCTTGTCCTTTCGGAAATCACACCAGGGATAATTAATTGACATGAGCAGCCCAGTTTAGCATCTTCTCTATGATAGGTTAATCATGTAATTTTACACGATTATTCATTCATTCATTTATTTGTCAAACCACTTAATCCTACTAAAGTCACAAGCCTATCTCAACTGACAGAGGGTGAAGGTGGGGTACATCCTGAACAGCTCACCAACCCATCGTAGGGCAGCAATTCAGTTATATCCAGTCTGATATGCAGTCTATTATTGTTATGATTATAAACAGATGTAGAAGAAAACAAGATGTAGAACAGGTGAATGAGAGAAATTAAAGCCTGTGAGCTGGGGTGGTTTCACTAGGAAACCTTTACATTAATCTAAAATTAACTGATAATAGAAGATAAAACACTGACAGGATTCCCACTAGTGAATGGGGAACTTGAAATTTATAAGTTACCCCAGTGCGGCTAACTGGGTTATCAAATGCAGGCCATGTCTCTCACTGTCTATGGTGAGAGGCATGTAAAAGAACTGACTTTCGTAAAGAGTAGGCTGCAAAGTCGTCAGCGTGTTTCTGTCCTTTGCTAAAAAGGGTTGTGACAGGAAGGGCATCCATCCGACGAAAAACCTCTGCCAAATCAAACGTGCGAATCAGATGATTAGCTGTGGCGACACCCGAGTAAAAGGGAAAAAGCCGAAAGGATGACAGACAGACTCTGGACACCTGAAGTACTGTTCCACTACTTATTTTATGGGTGGCATGGTGGTGTAGTGATTATCACGTCCGCCTCACTGTGACAACGTCATAGATTTGAGTCACAGGCTCAGTGAGGACATTTCTGTGTGGAGTTAACATGTACACCCCATGCTTGCATGGGTTTCCTCCTGGTACTCCGGTTTCCAGCTATAGTCCAAAGACATGCACCTTACCTTAACTTCACCTCTTCATCATCATATTCTTCTGCTTAATCTGTGGTCGGGTTTGGTCATGTCAGGTGACAGCCTAAGTAGCGAGGTCCAGACCTCACTCTCCCCAGATATTTCCTCCACCTCCTTGGAACAGCCAAGTGACATCCAGCGTGTTCTGGGTCATTCTAAATGCTAACCTACGATAATGGACTGCTCTAAATTGCCTCTATATGTGAGTATGAATGTGAATGCTGTGAGTGTGTTGCCCTGCAGTGGTCTGGTGAGCTGTTCATGGTGTACCCCACCCTTGCTGTGTTAAGATAGGTATAGCCTCCCTAAGACCCTAGTAAGAATAATCGGTTCAGCAAGTGAGTGAGTGAGTGCTTAGCTTGTTAAAATTATATGGATAATTACATAGATAATTAAACACCCTTGCAGTGACATTTCCACTTTCTACGCATTTAATAATATGCCAAGTTATCCACATGCGCAAGATCGTTCTTCCAGTCATACAGTCTTGTAATTGTAATTATCACTTTTTCACCCGTCTGCTTTATCCTACCAGGGTCTCGGCGAGGCTAAAGCTTATCGCTGTTGAGTTTGGCCGAAGATAGGATGCACTCTCACCAGTCCATCACCGGGCAAATACACACACAAACATCTATATTCACACTCACAACCTAGGGGCAATTTGCAACAGCTAATTAGCCTAACGTGCATGTCTTTGGATTGTCGGATGAAACCGGAATACTTTGAAGGGATCTTCGCAGGCACAGAGAGAACATGTGAACTCCAGACATAAATGTATTCACTGAGCCTAGGACCCAAGTCCTTGCTGGGTAACCACTCGGCCCAATTTAAGTAAAATCAATCCCTCTTTTCATTATTCATTTGAAAACTCTCGCAACTTCCTTGTTGTTTGTTTTCATCTGTAATTTCAGGTAATGATAGTTGATTAACTATGGAGGCGGCACAGTGGTGCAGCGGTGAGCACTGATCTGAGACCCTGGAGCCTTGAATGACTCTGAAGGGGATTATTTTGTGATAAACACTTGTATGCTGTATAAAATGATTTTATGGCTTCCTTTGCTGTATAGAGCAGTCTGTTTTACTTAACAATGGTTTGATAAGGAATAACCATCTGATAACTGCTGTAGTTGGTAATCGCGTATTCACAAGAATAAAACATGACAGGAAGTGAAGTTGTAGGAAGAAGCCAGTGACAGGTGTGTGTTTGATGCTCTTATATTTTTAGCTCCCGGTGTCACTGGAATCGGGCAGGAAATGAGTTCTGTCCATCTATCTGTCCGTTCGTCAGTCTATGTGGCTTGTTGGTGGAATGACTTTTAAAGGAAATGTTCAGGATTAGAACTCACAGGATCACTTTTTATATATTATATTCAACTGATTCTGCCAGCGGGAGTCTGGACCCCTGTGGTCTATTGTATAAAAGTGTGACCTCATAGATTTTGTTCGTATACAAGGATCCCTCACTACTTAATGCTGCTTCAGTGCATCCTGGGTTAAAAAAAAGAAAAAATATATATATATATATAATATATATATATATATATATATATATATATATATATATATATATATATATCCATAATCATCTCTTTATCAATATCATTATGTCCCGTGTTTAAACTCTTGGTTCCTCTCAAGCCTCAAGCACAGCAGATCTGATCAGATTTACAAAGTTTCACTCCTATCCAGTTAATTATTATACTGGAGTCAATTTGTTTCTTCTTTGAAAGTTTTGGCAGGAGTTCAGAAAAGTATCCTTCTGCTCCCCCCCCCCCCCAAGCACATGTTAGCCACGCCCCTGTGCCGGAGGCTAGTATTAGGTGTACCTCAGGATAATGTTTAATCATATTTCATACTTATATTTATGATCTATCTTTCTGTAGATTTTATTCCATTTCTATTTCTACTTGTTTATTCGATTTCATTTCACTTTCACTTTCGATCTTGTACAGTTGGTATCTCCGGATGTTTGCAAAACGAATGTTGGTAAGTTGGGGAGCATCTGTATTTATATTTTATTTACATCTTATGTTTTTTTTAATGTTTAATTGTTATTATAAGCATTTATAGCATTGGGTATGTATTTATTGATATTATATACACATAGACATGTACACGTCAGTCAGGGGGTGGGGGCGTGATCGTACTTCACGGATTTCGATGGTCGTGTGGGGATCTCGGTCCCAATTAACCGTGGAAAGTGAGGGTTCCCTGTTTTGGTACAATGTTTTCAGGGAAGTTCTCAAACCCAGTTAGTTTCTTTTGTCTTGTTATAAGAGCTCCTTGCTCATGAAATTAATTAAGCAAAAGAATGCTGAACAAAAATTCTGTGTCTCCCTATTGTGGTAGAAAACATACCGTTCCCCTTGTAGTCGTGAGGATCCTGTCTTGGTTTTATCTTCCAAAATAAGTTCATTTTGGATGAATATCCAAGACTATCAGATTCCAGACCATCACAGGGCAACACACATCATTCACACTCACATCTGGGGTAATTTGGAACAGCCAGTTAACCTAAAGTACATGTCTTTGGACAGTCGGAGGAAACTGGAGCACCAGGGGTAAACCTACACATGCATGACTGAGAGAAGGTCATGACCCAGAAAGACTAATCTTCGTCTCTATTGATCTGACTCCATGCACGAGTGAATAATAGATCATAAAATGTTATAATATAATAATAAAAAAATAATAGTGGTATCCGGGCTTTATGTCCAACTCGCGCAACTGTTAAACTCCGATACTGAAGATGAAGAATTTGATGAATTTGTGGAAGAGGAATGAACTGAAAAAGTGAGTGTATTGTTTTATATTGATGCAGCTGAACAATGTTGAGAGTTATTGTGAGAGTTGAATCAAGTTTGACTTATCTGACTTTTGTTTCGTTCAATGTGCCTTATAATCCGGTGCGCCTTATGTGTGGCCATGAGACCATTCAAGCATCATTCATTGCTATTGCGTCTGATAATCTGGTGTGCCTTGTGGCCTGGGTAATACGGTGGCTGCTTGTTTTGGTCATCTAAATTTGTGGTGCAAGAACCTCAACCTAAAAAAATCCTTGTACGCTGACGTGTAATTGTGAGCAAACAATGTGTGATGTGTGATTCTAACAAAAACGCATAGCCCAGTTTTTAACCTTCCCCCTTGGTGGAAGTAATAAATACTAGTATGTACACAGCACTGCATTAATTACAGACCAAATTTTAACAGTCGTGTTAGATCAGTGTATTAGATCACCTAAAGTCTTACTTTATAGTCGCCTGTCCTGGTGTTGGATATCTTCGCTGTTGAAGAACTGCCTGAGTGCTCAGTATGCAACAATAGTACTCTGGTTTTCATAGAACAGGTGTTGAAAATGGTGCAGGATTCTGATGAACAACTTCTCAGTGCTGTTTGCGTGATTCCTGCTGTGCTTCCAGCCAACTGACTGTAACATGTTTAGCAGTGGTTTTATGATTTCTCAGAGAGCACGAGATTCAACCTGTGTTTTCATTTTCACTTGTTCAGGAAAGTTTATAACAGTAGTTCTGGCTGCAAGATAAAACATATGCTTATATTAACATTTTGAATATGTTAACTGGTTTAGGTATATGGTTTAAAACATTGGGTTGGTTCACATTAAAACGTGTAGTTGTTTACATGATGATGATTTTTTGGCGTGAATGTTGAAGTATTTTTGTAATGGGTATTTATGATAATACACAGGTCTGTATAATACAGATGCTCCCTGACTTGCGTTCATCTGTTTTACGTTTTTTCGATTTTACGTTTTTTTTTTTAAAAAAAGTAAAATTTTAAGTTTAGACGTACCTACGTAGTATGCTGACGCAATGACGTAAGGACGCTGCGTCCATTGTTTACAAACACTGAACATGCCCCTCCTTTTTCCCAATTCAGTTATTTATATATATAATATCTTCTTTTCCTTTCAGCTGTTCCCTTCAGGGGTCGCCACAGCAAATCATCCGCCTCCATCTCACCCTGTCCTCTGCATCTTTTTCTCTTACTCCAATGACCTTCATGTCTTCCTTCACCACATCCATAAATCTCTTCTTTGGTCTTCCTCTAGGCCTTCTTCCTGGTAGTTCCAACCTCTGTACATGTCCAAACCATCTCAATCTAGCCTCTCTGACTTTGTCTCCAAAACATCTTACATGGGCTGTCCCTCTGATGTATTCATTTCTGATCCTATCCATCCTCGTTACTCCCAGAGAGAACCTCAACCTTTTCATGTCCACTACCTCCAGCTCTGCCTCCTGTCTTTTCCTCAGTGCCACTGTTTCTAAGCCATACAACATCGCTGGCCTCATTACCATCTTGTACACTTTTCCTTTCATTCTTGTTGATACTCTCCTATTGCACATCACACCGGACACTTTTCTCCAACCATTCCAACCTGCCTGCACACGCTTCTTCACCTCTTTTCCACACTCTCCATTGCTCTGGATTGTTGAGCCTAAGTACTTAAAATCCTCCAGCTTCCTTATCTCTGCTCCCTGTAACATCACCGTTCCTCCTGGGTCCTTCTCATTCACACACATGCATTCTGATTTACTGAGGCTAACCTTCATTCCTCTCCTTTACAGGGCATACCTCCACCTCTCTAGATTTTCCTCCACTTGTTCTCTGCTCTCACTACAGATCACAATGTCATCTGCAAACATCATAGTCCATGGTATTACGGATATGAGAATTTAGATGATTGAAGTTGCCCTGTGAAACCAGCAAAGCACAACAGACCACGACATTAACTGTACAATTTAATAATATGACCAAAATAAGACAAAATTCACATTATGTACAACTTAGACCTAAACCATGTACAAATTAACCAAGGGTCCCATAGTCACCAAGCCCCTGCAGCAGGGTAAATTTAGTGATGGCGCATGTGCTGGCAGGGAAAGGCTTGCCATCCCTCGTGGGCGGTGCGTGACCGTGGATGCTGGACTGTGTCGATGAAGTCCCGAACGGTGGTTCCATGACCCGCCTTGGATGACTTCCTCTTTTGGTGATCCGCCGCGATGAGTCCCCTCGGATGATCTGCCCAAAGAGCCTGGAGAAGACTGAAAGAGACTGGAAGACTGTAGCCAGTCTGCCACCAGTCCCTAATATAGATTTCCCAAACCAAGTTGAACAAGCCCAGGCAAGCTCAGACAAGCCCCAACATGTCTGTGTTGCTCCTCCCCTCTGTTGGTGACTCTCTTCCATTATGTTGATATTTACATTCACCCAAATAGGTACATACTCGTAACACATGGAGATTCTTGCTCAGAGCTGATCCTGATCCCACCTCCACCTTGAACTTTTCTGTCACACCGACAGCACACCTCACCACTGTCTTACATCTCTCATACATGTCCTGCACCACCCTAACATACTTCTCTGCCACTCCAGACTTCCTCATGCAATACCACAGTTGTTCTCTTGGCACCCTGTCATATGCTTTCTCCAGATCCATAAAGGCACAATGCAATTCCCTCTGACCTTCTCTTTACTTCTCTATTAACATCCTCAAAGGAAACACTGCATCTCTGGTGCTCTTTCTTGGCATGAAACCAAACTGTTGTTCACAAATGCTGACCTCTGCCCTTAGTCTAGCTTCCACTATTCTTTCCCATAACTTCATCATATGGCTCATCAACTCTATCCCTCTGTAGTTGCCACAACTCTGCACGTCTCCATTTTCTCCCTCCTTACTGTCCAACCTATCATACAAGTCATCATACGCCCTCTGTTTGGCCTTTGCCACTGCTACTATCGCCTTACGCTATGTCTTCCTGTACTCCTGTTTACTCTCTTCGGTCCTCTCAATGTCCCACTTCTTAGCTAACCTCTTTCTTTGTACACACTCCTGCACTTCCTCATTCCACCACCAAGTCTCCTTATCTACTCTGCTTCCAGAGGACACACCAAGTACTCTCCTACCTGTGTCCCTGATCACATTGGCTGTAGTTGTCCAGTCATCTGGAAGCACTTCCTGACCACCCAAAGCCTGTTTCAACTCCTCCTTGAAGACAACATGACCCTCTTCCTTTTTCAGCTTTCACCACTTTGTCTTCTGCTCGGCCTTTGCCTTCTTCACCTTCCTCACCATCAGTGTCATCCTGCACACCACCATCCTATGCTGTTTGGCAACACTCTCACCCACTACTACTTTGCAGTCACTGACTTCCTTCAAACTGCATCGTCTGCACAAGATGTAGTCCACCTCTGTGCTCCTACCTCCGCTTTGATAAGTCACCTTATGCTCCTGTCTCTTCTTGAAGAAAGTATTCACCACAGCCATTTCCATCCTTTTTGCAAAATTGATCAACATCTGTCCTTCTGTGTTCCTGTCCCGGACACCAAACCTGCCCATCACTTCCTTGTTCCCTCTGTTGCCTGCACCAACATGTCCGTTGAAGTCTGTACCAATGACCACTCTTTCACCTCTGGGGGTACTCTGCATCACTTAATAGAACTCACTCCACAATGTCTCCTTCTCTTTTAGCTCACATCCTGCCAGTGGTGCATAAGCACTAACAACATTGAGCATCACACCTTCAATTTCTAACTTGAGACTCATCACTCTGTCTGACACTCTTTTCATTTCTAGAACATTCCTGACAAATTCTTCCTTCAAGATGACGCCTACTCCATTTCTCTTCCCATCCACACCATGAAAAAAACAGCTTAAACCCCGCTCCTAAGCTTTTAACTTTGCTACCTTTCCACCTGGTCGCCTGAACACACATTATGTCCACCTTCCTCCTCTGCATCATGTCAGCCAGCTCTCTATCTTTTCTTTGCATAGTTCCAACATTCAAAATCCCTACTCTCAGTCCTAGGCTCACGCCTTTCCTCTTCTCTCTCTGCTTTTGTTACCCTGGGTCTCAAACGATCCGGAATGGAGGTAATATTTGTGATTTGCATGATAAAGTTTGGCATTTGTTTTATGTCAGATGCCCTTCCTGACACAACCCTCTGCATTTTTTTGGGCTTGGGACCGGTGTAATGGAGAGAGACACTGGTTAGTGACCCCCCTCACGGCTGCATTATTAATATATATGTATGTATATATATATATATATATATATATATATATATATACAGTCGGCCCCCAACTTACGAAGACCCCTGTGTATGAAATCCCCAGGTTACAAAAAACATTGTCTTGAGTTTACGTCCCCGAGATACGAAACAACCCCCTCTTACGAAAATAAATTCAAACGCGCCAATCAATATTTCACAGATGCACAAGTTGCTCTCTCATTGGCTGTCTCTCAACATCCCGCCCTGCTGGCCTCCCAGATAGAGACAGAAGGAAGCTTCACTCTTTAGTTTTTAGTTTAGTTTTTTTAAGTTGTTTAATTCAGTAAATGTCTAATAAATGTGGCCGCATTTGAGCTCATCTGGAATTTCGATCCCTCAAGGAATCAAATTAAAGTTGAGTTTGTCAAGCAGGGAATGCGCTTTGAATTCACGTCTTGTAAGCGTGGCCCGCAGCACGCGTGGCGAAAGAGAGAGAGAGAGAGAAGTAATAACGCTTAAGTTTTTAGTTTAGATTTTTAAGTTGTTTTAATTGAGTAAATGGTCAAGCAGGGAATGCGCTTTGAATTCATGTCTTGTGGGCGTGGCCCGCAGCGTGCGCGCGCGCGAGAGAGAGAGACAGAGAAAGAGAGAGAGAGAAGGAATAACGCTTTAGTTTTTAGTTTTTTAACTCAGTAAATGTTTAATAAATGTGGGTGCATTTGACCTTATCTGGAATTCCGATCCTTCAAGGAATCAAATTAAAGTTGAGTTTGTCAAGCAGGGAATGTGCTTTGAATTCCAAGTCTTGTGGGTGTGGCCCGCAGCGTGCGCGAGAGAGAGGTGTGTGTGTGTTAATAAAAAATGTTTAATAATGGTTTAATTAATAAATATGTTAATAAAATGGTTTAATATGTTAATAACATGTTTAAATGGTTTAATAAATATTTCTTTTTACTTTTAGCACATATTTCATACAAAATTGGTGTACTTTTTTCATTTTTAAAGGGTTTATGGGGTTTATCCATTCCAAAGACTGGAGCCTTGGAACGAATTGGGCGTTTAACATGTAAGCTGCGACCCCTACTTACGAAATCCCCGCAATACGAAAAAGGCTCCTGAACGGATTACTTTCGTAAGTTGGGGGCTGACTGTGTATATATAAAACTATATATATATATATATATATATATATATATATATATATATATATATATATATATATATATATCAGTTATATAGTATGTTACCCTTGTGTTAAGATGCTGTCTCTGTGATCTTTGTGTTTACACTGTTTTGCGGACTTTTGTAACCCTAGGCAAATATGATTGGTCAGAAGCGTAAGCCTACTAGCATGGGTGCAAGTCTCATACAGAGAGATAAATTAACTATCTGCTTGGATCGGCCCAATCTACCATGCACACTCAGTTAAGCAATGAGAGTTGTAAAATGAATGAAAACCCGAATCCAGGAAAGAGAACTCTCAACTCTGCTGGTGATTCCACATCAGTGCAGGCTATGTTCTAAATGAGTTCAACGGCACCCTTGCGCACTTGAAAGACCGGAAGTCCGTATAACCCACAGCAAGTACACTATTTTCACAAGTACACTACTTTCGGTTTTGAGCGCCTCACATATATTGTAAGCGTTGATTGGCTGTTTTAAGCTTCATGTAAAGTGACTCGGTATAAATAAGTGACTTATTTAAAATTAATGCTGATATTATTTGATATATTTTATATTATTTTTCAATGTTATGTTTATAATAATTGATTTAGGGGTGTTTTATGAGATACGGTAATGGTATTTATGGCTGTATAGTACAGTATGAGCGTCCCCCAGTGCGGCTAACTGGGTTATCAAAGGCGGGCCATGTCTCTCACTGTCTATGTTGAGAGGCATGTAAAGGAACCATTGCTGACTTTCGTAAAGAGTAGGCTGCAAAGTCGTCAGCGTGTTTCTATCCCTTGCTAAAAGGGTTGTGACAGGAAGGGCATCCGACGTAAAAACCTCTGCCAAATCAAACGTGCGAATCAGATGATTCGCTGTGGCGACTCCTGAGTGAAAGGAAAAAAGCCGAAAGGAAGACAGACAGTACAGTATGAGCGTCATATGTCACACGTCATACGTCATACGTCACTGTAACAACTTACGTTCACTTTCAACTGACAATCGGCTGTTCAGAACTAATTAAAAATGTAAGTCGGGGAGCTGCTGTACACAGGTGGCTTAGTTGTTAAGGCAATGTATTACTGATCTCGAGGTCATTGTTTCAATCCCCACTATCACCACTGTTTGGCCTTGAGCAAGGCCCTTAAGTTTTAATTGCTCAGATGGATTAAACAAATGATAACTTTAAGTTGCTCTGGATAAGAGCCTCTACCAAATGCTCTACAAGTAAACATAAATGTACACTTGGATCTGAAGGCTGATTACATTTATTTAATTTCATTTCAAACTGACTTTTTTAAAATTGTTGACTTATCACACCCTGCTGTAGAAGAAAAACATGGAAGAAAACAGAATAGTTGGAAAGAAGGATAGAGATTAGGGATGCAATTCCTAATCCACAAACCTCCACAGTTCTACAGGAAGTTTCTTCCGCATGCACATCCATCTGAAACACTGACTTTGAGTGCAAGTGCTGGATGGCCTGCTTGATGGGCTTCCTCATCCTATGTATCGTCTTTCTGCTCTCTACGCACTCTTCTCTGATTGGTCACCTGAAAGCTCCACTCTCAGTACACTAGGAGACAGACCCAGGATGGGCAGAGATACCTCTGTGTATGGTTTGGCTAATCAGAAGGCCCAGCATGCCATAGTACACACAGGGTATAAAAGAAAAAAACCTCCCAGAACAGATACTTTTATAGTTTATATTTCCAGTTCAGCCAAATTATTAAGCTAAAGTGATAAGCATAGTGGTTTGTGAGGGGTCTACGATATTGATACTCCGTTGATTAGTTTAATGGATTAAGTAAAGTAAAAAAATATGCAGTTTTTGGTTTAGAGAAGCTGAAATTGAGTTTTATTTCTGTTCTTGTGCCAAATTATGCATTTTATTTTCTTTTAAAGAGGATCTCATTGTTGTGCGTCATAAATTAGATAAATGAGAGTGCGTCTCATTAGGTGTCATTAAAATTAAAGCCCTGGCAAAAACTGTGTGTGTGTGTGTGTGTGTGTGTGTGTGTGTGTGTGTGTGTGTGTGTGTATCTCACATTACACATGAGACACACTCACTGTCATTCATTTATTTGCTGAACTGCTTAATCCGACAAGGGACACAGGGAGGGGGGGGATCCTATCTTAGACCATTCTACGTGAAGATGTGGTACACCTGATACAACTCGCCAGAATATCTCAATACCAACACACATGCACAACTATTCACACATACATTCACAATTGGGGACAATTTGGAATATCCAATTACCCTTATGTGTATGTTTTTGGATTGTGGGGAGGAAACCAGAGTATCCAGAGGAAACTCACATAAACACAGGAAGAACATGCATTCTTCACACAGAAACACCCTCACCAACCCTGGAACTCAAACCCAGGACGATGCATATATTTTCTAATGATGCTTTTACAGCTATCTGTTATCTTAAGAACTCATAAATGTCTAAGAATTTTTTTTGTTTTGTTTGTGAACTCTGGTGTCCCTTAAAAGGTTACCTTCTCAGATCTGCTGTATGTTTTGGGTATTTGGTTGATGAGCAGTCAAAGGAACAGCTGTTCCACATCTACATCATGCCAGGCTAAGGCTAAATCTTTGCAGATTCCACTGAAAGTGCCATTCATTTCTTCTACAGCATCCTTCCAGTACAGAGACGTCTGTTTTTTTTTTTTTTTAATTTTCTTTGGAATGCACTATGGTCCCGTGACCTGAGCAAGGAAGCAAAAAAAAAAAAGCCAGAGGCTCGACCATACAGGTGGATGTATTGCCTGCTTACAAATGATCGGTTCAGTGTTTGGACTATTTGTATTGAGTGGGTCTTGACCAAAACAGTAAATCGGCCACCACTTTGTGCTCTGCTGAGCCGGGGCCGATAAAGCAGGTTGAAAATTCCTTCTTTATGAGCTGAGGCCCAGAGTATTATTGGAAAGAGTCTGTAGTTTAACTTAGTGCCTGATGTAGCTATTTGATGTAAGAAAGAAGTACCGTGGAGGAAAAATGAAGCAAAGGCTCCACCATGCTGTAACATAGAAACATCACCCATTCAATATCCACAATCAGTGGGTGAGGATATCAGACTTTTTTTAAATTACTTTAAATGCACTTTTCCAAAAATAAACTACAATTTTTAATTAAAAAAAAGCCAATTTTTTTATTAAAATAATAGATACTTAAGCATCATTTTAAGAAAATAAAATACACTTTTTAACAAAAATAATTTTTTAAATAAAATAAAAGTGGTGAACAGGCTAAGTATACATCAGGTCACTAATATAACTGGCTGGTATTTCAGTCTCCATGTTCGTTGTTGTTGTTTATCAGTTGGCTTTTATTTGTATTACTTAATTTTTTGTCAGAGCCTGATCTTATTAAAAGTCCCACTTTGAAACTTTATCACCACTGAATTGGGGCGTCCGTAATTCAGGTATGTGTCAAGGTAACCAACACCAGGGCCATACAGATCATTATTATTTAATGGTATACTCTGTCCTTGCCCAGAGTCGGCTGAGATGGGCACCAGCCTCCCTGCATCCCTAATTAGCATGAAACGGTTCAGAGAGGGATTGAATGGATGAAAGAAAATACACTTTTTAAAAAATAAAATTCATGAGCTCCTGGGTGGTGCATCGACAAGGGGCATGACTAAGACCAGAAACCGTGAGTTTGAATCTGTTTTAATGCCATAGTCATCCATGTTGGTGAGTCAATGGGAGCTAAATGGCTGAACTCTCATTGTCACTCTCAGTGATCGCCAGCCAATCATGGGCACCTGTGAGCTCATTCGTACGACAGGGCGGATAGCGCGTTCCCTCCAAGTCTAGGCTGATTCATCAAGTTAATCAATACACTTTCTAACATAATCGGTTTGTGCCTGGCAGGGTTACCTTCCATTCCGAATCCTCTTCGAGTTAGGTTTAGTGGTAACTCTATAAAAGAAGAAAATATGGTATTGTTCCATCTCTGCTATCATCATCCAATCAGAAATGGTTTGGAAAAGCCAAATCTATTCATGACGAGATTTATAGAAGTCTGAGAGATGTTACACAGATGAAGTAAATGATCTCTTTCTAAAAGTGCCCGAGGCATCTACAAGAGATATTAATTGCCCTATATTTCCTCTGTTAGTTTTTGTGTCTGTGGAAAGTTTACAGCTCTTATGTTAGGACTGTTGAAAGTTGAAAGGTTTGGATTGTACATGTTTGTGCACGTGGTGGGTCTGTACACACCCACTGTGATGACCATTTATGTGCCTTTTCTGGCGTGTGTATGTGCATGGGTGTGTATGTATACAGACGCTCCCCGACTTACGTTTTTAATTGGTTCCGGATGGCCGAATGTAAGTTGAAAGTGAATGTAAATTGTTACAGTGACATGATGTGTGACGCATGACTCTCATACTATACTATACATCCATAAATACCATTACCGTATCTCATAAAACACCCCTAAATCAATTATTATAAACATAACATTGTAAAATAATATCAAATATATCAAATAATATCAACATTCCTTATAAATAAGTGACTTATTTGAAATTAGTCACTTTACATGAAGCTTAAAACAGCCAATCAACGCTTACAATATGTGAGGCGCTCAATACCGAAAGTTGTGTACTTGCTGTGGGTTATACGGACTTCCGGTCTTTCAAGTGCGCAAGGGTGCCGTTGAACTCGTTTAGAACACAGTCTGCACTGATGTGAATCACCAGCAGAGCTGAGAGTTCTCTTTCCTGGATTTGGGTTTTCATTCATTTTACAACTCTCTTTGCTTAACTGAGTATGCATGATAGATTTGGCCGATCCGAGCAGATAGTTCAGTCATCTGTGTATGAGACTTGTACCCATGCTAGTAGGCTTACTCTTCTGACCAACCATATTTACTTAGGGTTACAGAAGTCCGCAAAACAGTGTAAACACAAAGATCACAGAGATGACGTCTTAACACAAGGGTAACACGCTATATAACTGATATATATATATATTGTGCTTCAGTTTCTGCAGCTTCAGTGCATCGTGGGGTTTTCAAAAACATTCATCGAAAAATAGGGAGAAAGATAGGAAAATGCTGCAAAACAAGGCCAATTATGCAAATAAAACCTCAAACAAAAACTATGAACAACCCAAACCCCCCAACAGAACTACCTTACCTTTTTATGTTAAGTGCGCATCTCAGTGTGTGCATGTGTCTGTATGTGTGTGTATTTATAGTTTATTTACAGTATTTTCCGGACTATACGTCGCTCCGGACTACAAGTCGCAATGGGCCAAAAAATGCATAATAAAGAAGAAAAAAACATATCTAAGTTGCACTGGACCAGAAGTTGGAAACTCATGGAAATTCAGGGACAGAAACACGCTGATGGCTTTGTAGTCTACTCTTTACGAGAGTCAGCAATGGTTCTTTTACATGCCTCACATAGACAGTGAGAGACATGGCCGGCCTTTGATAATAAATAAATAAATAAATAAATAAATATATATATATATATATATCTGAAAAGAGAGACATTATTACTATTACTTTAAAGGAAGCTTTCTTGGCCTTTTAACTCTTCCCCTGACCTCAGTTTCACTTTTTTTTTCTACTTCTCATTCTCTGTCCTCAGTGCATTGATAGTCTTTTGCTTTCCCCCTGACATCCTGTTTCTTGCACCTTTATTCTCATGATCTCGTGATACCCTGTTTCACACAGTAACCCAGACTGTCCTCAGAACGCCCTTATCCTGTCCTACTCCGAAACAGCTGTTTAAAAAAAAAAAAAAAAAAAAAAGACAGGGTTCTCAAACTTTCAGCTTCCTTTATTTTTTTGACTCATGACTTTCCTCCAGTGTTTGTTTATTTTTTTCACTTTCTATTACTCGTCTTTTCGTCGTAGTTTTGCCTCCTGTGACCTTCCTCTTTTTCTCTCTCTCTGGAAATAATTACGGCGCTATCCAAGAGTTCCTTTAGAGGAGAGGTGTGGCCTGTACCAGAGATCTCATCGTCTGCCCTCCTCTCGCTCTCTCTCGCTCTCTCTCTCTCTCTCTCTCTCTCTCTCTCTCTCTCTCGCTCTCCAGGCGTCCCCAGTCTCCCCCTTTGTCTGTCCCTCTTTGCTCTTGGGGATACGCCAGATGTGAAATTCAGAGGTGGCTAGCCATAAATTTCTTGCATACTCTTTAAGTTAGCAGCAGTCACCAATGTCTTCCGTGCTGTCAGGAGCATAGAGCAGCACCTACCAGATGCATTGTGCATGTTTTTATTTCCTCCTTCCTGCAGCTGCTCTCTTATCTTTAAGTGTAGAAAATAACTCACAATCGTCCACTTCATACAGAAGTTACAACAGCTACGACAGTCTGCTGCAATAAATATAACATACAGCTACTAACCGTTGTTTTTAGGGGGTTCGTTCCATCGCAGTATCTGTTTATAGCTTCAAATTTTGAATAAGGATGACTTTAAACAGAACTGTTATGGCTGACAGATTTATAACTTTTGCAACGATACACATTAATGTATTTGTGCCGAGGTCCAGAGAATTGTTTTGTTTGTGTTGTGTAAATCCTGTGCTTGAGATGGATGGTATGTTGATTTAAGTGTTGTTGGCCATACTTAAATACCTAAAATGCTAGCTCTTATTCCTGAGCCACATCAGTCACACTAATTTACCATACAATATTTCCCAGCCCTACATACCCATCTTCTTTTGTGCTTTGCGCAGCAGGCTCAAATATTTACATCCATATACATTGTACATGACAAAATTCTTTACAAGGGTGTTATGGTGGTATAATAGTTATAGCACATCTACCTCACAGCAAGACGGTTCTGACTTTGAGACTCTAAGAGGGTGTTTCTGTGTGGAGTTTTCCTTGTGCTTGCCTGAGTTTCCTCTAGGTACTCTGGTTTGCTCTAACAATCCAAAATACTACACATTAGGCATGTGAACACTGTGTGTGTGTGTGTGTGTGTGTTTGTGTGTGTTTGTGTGTGTGTGTGTGTGTGTGTGTGTGTGTGTGTGTGTAAAATGACAATAATTGGCTGTTGTAGATTGTCCCAGATGTGAGTATGAATGGTTGTGTGTGATGCACTGTGATGGTTTGGTAGGATGATCAGGGTTCACTCTGCATTTGCATTGTCGGTTGAGATAGGCTCCAGCCACCCTGCAACCAGCTGGATTAAGCAGGTTGGCTGGAATGAATGAGTGAATTGTCACAGTGAAACACATTTAATCCATTGTTTTAATTTTCATTGCAAACTTATTTTTTTTGTACTCCGCTGTTCTGGTCTGCCTTCTGCTGCACATGATCACAAGATATTAAAATGTTTGTGGTCCGTTTGATTTTATATTGCTTTAGTTTTTAAAACTTCATAAATATGCTATGTTGTTGATTTGTTAGCAACATAGTAGTCAGTATTATCACACCCATAATATTATCAACTCCATCAAAACATACACTATCCTGCAAAAAAATGGTATTACCGTATTCGACGTAATAAGCGCCCTGCTCAAATAAGCACCCCCCCCCCCCCGAATGTTTTTGATTTTACGTCTAATAACTGCCCATGTGTACCGGTAGTAAAATCGTACGTCAAACTTACCAATTTTATTCGATCAGTCTCTGTAACCGTAAAATGAGGCGTTCACTGCCTATAAAAGTGAGTTTACACAGTATTTCAAGACCCCCTGCCACTGGGGAATGTCTATAATGTTTATCAGGAACAACAGTTTTGATTGTTCCGCAGTGCTTTAAAAAACAGGAAAGTATTTAGCTGTTTTCTCTTAGTAAACGTCCAACAAGATGAACCATTACAAACTGTTACAGCAAAACTATGGGATGCTCTGAATGAATGGAGTGATGAGCCAAATATGGACCCATCAGAAAGTGATGACGAGTATTTTTCACCTGATTGTCCTGCTCATGAACTTCATAAATTTAATGACCTTCCAGGCCATGTGCTTTTGTTTATGTTTGTGTTGATTGGTTCAACGTGCCTGGTGCTAAAGTTGACATTCATTTTGATTGGCTCGATTTTACTTCTGGGAAAATGTTTAAAGGAACAGCACCGGGAGGGAAAAGTAAGGGGTCTTTTTAAAAATAAATTATGCCGTTTTCTGTTTATTTTCAGCTTTCATGTAAGTAGTTTGGTTGATACCACAAATGAATAACACAAATATCAGTAAAACTCTTTAATTGTACTGTTATTATCCATGTTTTCCACCTCGATGGTAATAAACACTTACCGGTCCACTCCGCTGGTAGACATGTTGATAAGCGCCCACCGACTACAATTTTTATAGCGCCCTGGGGTGCTTATCACGTCGGATATGTTACTTACTTTTAAATGACCAAACAGGTAAGAGTCTTTGATTGGAGTATTACTGTAGTGAGTAATATCTTTGAGTTGATGCATTGTTTTTTAACCTTAACTGATACAGTGAGTACCTTTTTTATTTCTCAAAAGTCAGATAATAAATGCAAAATTAGATCTTTATTTTTCATTTTGGACCACAGTAGAGCGCCAAAGTAAAATTCCTAATTCCAAAAAGCTCCGCAGTTCTTTAGGAAGCTGCATCTACATATACCTCTCCCTGAAACACTGATTTTGAGTGTGTGCATGACCGCCTATTTGGCTTCTTTTCTGCTTTCTGTATTTTACTCTGATTGGTTGGCTGAAATATCAACACTCGATGTGCAGGGAAGCAGATTGGGATGGTAGAAGATTCCACTGTGCATGGGGGCAGATAAAGGCCAGCTTCTCAGAAGGCACAACTTTCCATTATGCATTAGTACCCACTAAAAAATATCTTGTGTTTAAACCAGGCTAATCGCATTATTTGACAATCTGCAATCATCTAACATGTCCATTCAACAACGATGCAGTGTGTGTGTGTGTGTGTGTGTGTGTGTATGTGTGTGTGTATGTGTGTGTATATGTGTGTGTATGTGTGTGTGTGTGTATGTGTGTGTGTGTGTGTGTGTGTGTGTGTATGTACATATATATTCACATACAGACGCTCCCCGACTTACGTTTTTAATTGGTTCAGGACGGTCGAACGTAAGTTGAAAGTGAACGTAAGTTGTTACAGTGATGTATGACGTGTGACGTATGACGCTCATACTGTATTATACATCCATAAATACCTTTACTGTATCTCATAAAACAACCCTAAATCAATTATTATAAACATAACATTGTAAAATAATATAAAATAATATCAATATTAATTTCAAATAAGTCACTTATTTATACCGAATCACTTTACATTAAGCTTAAAACAGCCAATCAAGCTTACAGTATGTGAAGCGCTCAATACCGAAAGTAGTTGGGAAAAAAACGTAAAATCAAAAAAAAAACGTAAAAATAACGTAATGATGATGAACGTAAGTCGAGTAGCGTGTGTGTGTGTGTGTGTGTGTGTGTGTGTATATATATATGAGCCCCTTCTTGTTTGCTATGGTGATGGACAGGCTGACAGATGAGGTTAGACAAGAATCTCCATGGACTATGATGTTTGCAGATGACATTGTGATCTGTAGTGAGAGCAGAGAACAATTACAGGAAGTTCTAGAGAGGTGGAGGTATGCCCTGGAAAGGAGAAGAATGAAGGTTAGCTTCAGTAAGACAGAATACATGTGTGTGAATGACAAGGACCCAAGAGGAACGGTGAGGTTACAGGGAGCAGAGATAAAGAAGGTGGAGAATTTCAAGTACTCAGGCTCAACAATCCAGAACATGGAGAGTGTGGAAAAGAGGTGAAGAAGCATGTGCAGGCAGGTTGGAATGGTTGGAGAAAAGTGTCCGACGTGATGTGTGATAGGAAGGTATCGGCAAGAATGAAAGGAAAAGTGTACAAGATGGTGCTGAGGCCAGCGATGTTGTATGGTTTAGAAACAGTGGCACTGGGGAAAAGACAGGAGGCAGAACTGGAGGTAGCAGAGATGAAAATGTTGAGGTTGTCTTTGAGAGTCATGAGGCTGGATAGGATCAGGAATGAGTACATCAGAGGGACAGCACATATAAGAGGTTTTGGAGACAAAGTCAGGGAGGCAAGCTTGAGATGGTTTGGACATGTACAGAGGAGGGATAGTGAATATATTGGTAGTAGGATGCTGAGGTTGGTACTACCAGGCAGAAGGCCTAGAGGAAGACCAAAGAGAAGATTTATGGATGTGGTGAAGGAGGACATGAAGGTAGTTGGAGTAAGAGTAGAAGATGCAGAGGACAGGGTGAGATGGAGGCGGATGATTTGCTGTGGCAATCCCTGAAGGGAACAGCCGTAAGGAAAGGAAGATATATACACAGTTGGCCCTCTACTTACGAAATTAATCCATTCTAGAGCCTTTTTTTGGAAACTGGAGTCTTCGTAAGTCAAGGCGCATTTTACATGTTAAATACATGTCCATAAAAAATATGAACAGAATTGGTGACAAAAGACAGCCTTGGCAGACTCCAACTCCCTCCGGAAACAAATTCGACCTGTTGTTACCGTTACGGACCAAACTCTAGCTCCGGTGATACAGCGATGGCACATAGCAACGGGTCCGGAACACCGTACTCCCGGAGCATGCCCCACAAGATTGTTCGAGGGACATGGTCGAAAGCCTTCTCCAAAGCCACAGAACACATGTGGACAAATTGGGCAAATTCCCATGCCCCTTCCAGAATCCTGTGGAGCGTATAGAGTTGGTCAAGAGTGCTACGGCCAGGAGGAAAACCACATTGTTCCTCCTGAATCTGAGCTTCGATTATCGGTCGGATCCTCCTTTCCAGTACCCTTGCATAGAATTTCTCAGGTAGGCTGAGGTGTGTGATTCCATGATAATTGGAACACACTCTCCGGTCTCCCTTCTTAAAAATCTGGACCACCAACCCAGTTTGCCAATCCAGAAGTACAGCCCCTGATGACCATGCGATGTTGTAGAGACGTGTCAACCAAGACAGTCCTACAGCATCAAGAGCCCCGAGATATTCAGGGCGGATCTCGTCCAACCCCGGAATCCTACCAACGAGGACCTTTTTGACAACCTCAGTGACCTCCACTCCAGTGATAGGCAGACCCCCACCCAAACCCCCAGGGTCTTCCTCCTCCACGGAGAGCGTGTTGGTGGGATTGAGGAGGTCCGCAAAGTATTCCTTCCACTTCTTGACGACATCCCCAGTCGAGGTAAGCGGCTCCCCACCTCCACTGTAAACAATGTTTGTGGAGAACTGCTTCCCCCTCCTGAGGCGTTGGCGGCCCCCTTCACCACAGGTGTCCACCACCGGGTTCGGGGGTTACTGCTACGAAAAGCACCGACGACCTTCCGGACAAAGCTATGGGTTGCCGCCTCAGCAATGGAGGCACGAAACATCGCCCATTCGGATTCCATGTCACCCACCTCTTCCGGGACGGAGCTCTGCCGGAGGTGGGAGTTAAAGGAGGCACGGTGGCGTAGTGGTTAGCACGTCCGCCTCACAGCAAGAAGGCCCGGGTTCGATTCCCGGCCTGGGCGTTTCTGTGTGGAGTTTGCATGTTCTCCCCGTGCTTGTGTGGGTTTCCTCCGGGTGCTCCGGTTTCCTCCCACAATTCAAAAACATGCACTGTAGGTTAATTGGCCATTCTAAATTAGGGACTACAGATGGAAACTAGTTATATGATGTAATGATGTATGATATATGATGTGAGGCGACCTTGAGTGCTGAGAAAGGCGCCATATAAATAAAATGTATTATTATTATTATTATTAAAGGCCTCTTGGACAGGGGACTCCGCCAAATGTTCCCAGCAGACCCTGATTACACACTTGGGCCTGCCATGTCTGGAAGGCAGCCTCCCCCACCAACAAAGCCAACTCGCCACCCGGTGGTGATCAGTAGACAGCTCGGCTCCTCTCTTCACCCGAGTGTCCAGAATATTTGGCCGCAAGTCCAATGACACGACTACAAAGTCAATCATCGAACTTCGACCTAGGGTGTCCTGGTGCCAAGTGCACTTATGGGCACACTTATTTCCAAACATGGTGTTCGTGATAGACAAACTGTGACGAGCACAGAAGTCCAACAACGAAACACCATTCGGGTTCAGACTGGAGAGGCCCAAGACAACTAGTGATTCTCTCGACGGAGCATTCTCCAACACACCCCCTAAAGACTCCAAGAAGGGTGGGTACGCTGAACTGTTATTTGGTGCATAGGCACAAATTAAAGTCAGGACCCGTCCCCCCACCCGAAGACGGAGGGAAGCTACCTTCCACAGGTGGTGGGTCCATGGGAGGGTGGACCCATGTCTTCTTTTCGGGCTAGGCCTGGCTGGGCTCCATGGGTAGAGGCTCGACCACCAGGTTCTCACCTTCAAGCCCTTCTCCCAGGCCTGGCTCCGGGGGAAATCCTGGTGACCCGCGTCCGGGCAAGAGAATCTGTCCTTTTTTTATTCAGCATAGAGGTCTTCTGAATTGCACTTCGTCTGGACCTTCACCCAGGACCTATTTGTCTTGGGTGACCCTACCAGGGCCCCCGAGAACATGGCTCCAAGGATCATTAGGTCACGCAAACCCCTCCACCACAATAAGGTGGTGATTAAAGGAGGTGAGAGATTATTTATGTGTCTGTGTGTGTGTGTGTGTGTGTGTGTGTGTGTGTGTGTGTGTGTGTGTGTGTGTGTGTACATAAATATATAGAGTCAACCCCCAATTTACGAAATTAATCCGTTCCAGAGCCCTTTTCGTGACGCAGGGATTTTGTACGTAGGGGTCGCATCTTACATGTTAAACATCTAATTCATTCCAAGGCTCCAGTCTTTGGACTGGATAAACCCCATAAACCCTTTAAAAATGATAAAAGTACACCAATTTTGTATGAAATATGTGTTAAAAGTAAAAGGAAATTATTTATTAAACCATTTAAACATTTTATTAACATATTTATTAATTAAACCATTATTAAACATTTTTTATTAACACACACACACACACACACACACACACACACACACACACACACCTCTTTCACGCTCTCTTTCTCTTTTTTCTCTCTCTCTCTCTCTCTATCTCTCTCGCGCATGCGCTGAATTTAAAGCGCATTCCCTGCTTGACAAACTCAACTTTAATTTGATTCCTTGAGGGATCGGAATTCCAGATGAGCTCAAATGCACCCATATTTATTAAACATTTACTGAATTATAACAACTTAAAAAACTAAACTAAAAACCAAAGAGTGAAGCTTCCTTCTGTCTCTATCTGGGTGCCAGCGGGGCGGGATGTTGAGAGACAGCCAATGAGAGAGCAACTTGTGCGTCGTGTGAAATTTTGATTGGTGCGTTTGAATTTCTTATCGTAAGAGGGGGTTGTTTCGTATCTCGGGGACAGAACCTCAGGAACGACTCAGGTACTAGATAGATAGATGGAAAGGACCCGAATCAATGATTTCTTGTCCTGCATCAAGCCTATAAAACAGCTAGGGATGAGAATCATCAGGGACTCAGATTTTTATAAAACTATATTTAAATCTAAAATGCTCTATCAATCCTGAACTATTATTTGCATTATTTTTCATTTTCATGAGACTGTACACATAATTCGAACAACATAGGACATTTGTCCTGGCTTATAGGTTACGTAATTTAAAAATCGAAATAATTGTCAAATTATGAGTAATTGTCAAATCTTGTTGAAATTACGCTTTTTCTTTGAGGAAAATCTGAGACTGGGTGGTGAAATGTTTTCTGAAAATGGAAGGATGCAGCCGTGGGGGGGGCACAAACCAGTGTCTCTCCCTCACGCCGGTCCCAAGCCCGGATAAATGCAGAGGGTTGCGTCAGGAAGGGCATCCGGCGTAAAACAAATGCCAAATAAACTATGCGAATCACAAGAAAGAATGACATACCGGATCGGTCGAGGCCCGGGTTAACAACGACCGCCATCAGTGCCGTCAACCAACAGGGTGCTGATGGAAATTGGACTACTGTTGGTCGAAGACGCCGAAGAAGGAGAGGCGGGAGGCGTGTCCGTTGCCAGAGAGAGAAGAGGAAAGGCATGAGTCTAGGACTGAAAGTAGGGACTTTGAATATTGGAACTATGACAGGAAAAGGTAGAGAGCTGGCTGACATGATGCAGAGGAGGAAGGTGGACATACTGTGTGTTCAGGAGACCAGGTGGAAAGGTCGCAAGGCTAGAAGCATAGGAGCAGGGTTTAAGCTGTTTTATCACGGTGTGGATGGGAAGAGAAATGGAGTCGGAGTCATCTTGAAGGAGGAGTTTGCCAGGAATGTTCTAGAAGTGAAAAGAGTGTCAGACAGAGTGATGAGTCTCAAGTTAGAAATTAAAGGTGTGATGGTCAATGTTGTTAGTGCTTATGCCCCACAGACAGGATGTGAGCGAAAAGAGAAGGAGAGATTCTGGAGGGAGTTAGATGAAGTGATGCAGAGTACCCCCAGAGGTGAAAGAGTGGTCATTGGGGCAGACTTCAATGGACATGTTGGTGCAGGAAACAGAGGGGAGGAGGAAGTGATGGGTAGGTTTGGTATCCAGGACAGGAACGCAGAAGGACAGATGTTGGTAGATTTTGCAAAAATGATGGAAATGGCTGTGGTGAATACTTTCTTCCAGAAGAGAGAGGAGCATAGGGTGACTTATAAAAGTGGAGGTAGGAGCACACAGGTAGACTACATCTTGTGCAGGCGATGTAATTTAAAGGAAGTCAGTGACTGCAAAGTAGTAGCGGGTGAGAGTGTTGCCAAACAGCATAGGATGGTGGTGTGCAGGATGATGCTGATGGTGAGGAAGGTGAAGAAGGCAAAGGCAGAGCAGAAGACAAAGTGGTGGAAGTTGAAAAAGGAAGAGTGTCGGGTTGTCTTCAAGGAGGAGTTGAAACAGGCTTTGGGTGGTCAGGAAGTGCTTCCAGATGACTGGACAACTACAGCGAATGTGATCAGGGAGACAGGTAGGAGAATACTTGGTGTGTCATCTGGAAGGAAAGTAGATAAGGAGACTTGGTGGTGGAATGAGGAAGTGCAGGAGTGTGTACAAAGGAAGAGATTAGCTAAGAAGAAGTGGGACATTGACAAAACCGAAGAGAGTAAACAGGAGTACAGGGAGACACAGCGTAAGGCAAAGGTAGCAGTGTCAAAGGCCAAACAGAGCGCGTTTGATGACTTGTATGCCCGGTTGGAAAGTAAGGAGGGAGAAAATGATTTATACAGGTTGGCACAGCAGAGAAATAGAGATGGGAAGGACGTGCAGCAAGTTAGATTGATAAAGGACAGAGAGGGAAATGTATTGACTGATGACAGAAGTGTGCTGGGAAGATGGAAAGAGTACTTTGAAGAGCTGATGAATGAGGAAAATGAGAGAGAAAAAAGAGTAGAAGAGGTGACTGTTGAGGACCAGGAAGTAGCAAAGATTAGTAAGGGTGAAGTGAGGAGGGCATTGAAGAGGATGAAGAATGGAAAGGCAGTTGGTCCTGATGACATACCGGTGGAGGTATGGAAGTGTCTAGGAGAGGTAGCAGTAGATTTTCTGACAAGAACATTTAACAAGGTCTTAGAGAGCGAGAGGATGCCAGAGGAATGGAGGAGAAGTGTGCTGGTGCCCATTTTTAAGAACAAGGGAGACGTGCAGAGTTGTGGCAACTACAGAGGGATAAAGTTGATGAGCCATACGATGAAGTTATGGGAAAGAATAGTGGAAGCTAGACTAAGGGCAGAAGTCAGCATTTGTGAACAACAGTTTGGTTTCATGCCCAGAAAGAGCACCACAGATGCAGTGTTTGCCTTGAGGATCTTAATGGAGAAGTACAGAGAAGGTCAGACGGAGCTGCATTGTGCCTTTGTGGATCTGGAGAAAGCATATGACAGGGTGCCGAGAGAAGAACTGTGGTATTGCATGAGGAAGTCTGGAGTGGCAGAGAAGTATGTTAGAGTGGTGCAGGACATGTATGAGAGATGTAAGACAGTGGTGAGGTGTGCTGTCGGTGTGACAGAAGAGTTCAAGGTGGAGGTGGGACTGCATCAAGGGTCAGCTCTCAGCCCCTTCTTGTTCGCTATGGTGATGGACAGGCTGATAGACGAGGTCAGACAAGATTCCCCATGGACTATGATGTTTGCAGATGACATTGTAATCTGTAGTGAGAGCAGAGAACAAGTGCAGGAAAATCTAGAGAGGTGGAGGTATGCCCTGGAAAGGAGGGGAATGAAGATTAGCCTCAGTAAGACAGAATACATGTGCATGAATGCCAAGGACCAAAGAGGAACGGTGAGATTACAGGGAGCAGAGATAAGAAAGGTGGAGGATTTTAAGTACTTAGGCTCAACAATCCAGAGCAATGGAGAGTGTGGAAAAGAGGTGAAGAAGCGTGTGCAGGCAGGTTGGAATGGTTGGCGAAAAGTGTCCGGTGTGATGTGTGATAGGAGGGTATCGGCAAAAATGAAAGGAAAAGTGTACAAGACGGTGTTGAGGCCAACGATGCTGTATGGGTTAGAAACAGTGGCCCTGGGGAAAAGACAGAAGGCAGAGTTGGAGGTAGCAGAGATGAAAATGTTGAGGTTCTCTTTGGGAGTAACGAGGATGGATAGGATTAGGAATGAGCACGTCAGAGGGACAGCACATGTAAGACGTTTTGGAGACAAACTCAGAGAGGCTAGATTGAGATGGTTTGGACATGTACAGAGGAGGGATAGTGAGTATATTGGTAATAGGATGCTGAGGCTGGAACTACCAGGCAGAAGGCCTAGAGGAAGACCAAAGAGACGATTCATGGATGTGGTAAAGGAGGACATGAAGGTCGTTGGTGTAAGAGAAGAAGATGCAAAGGATAGGGTGAGATGGAGGCAGATGATTCGCTGTGGCGACCCCTGAAGGGAAAAGCCGAAAAGAAAAGAAGAAGAAGGAAGGACATGGAAGGACCCCTCTCTACAACTGAGTATATTGTTAAAATGAGTAAAAATTGCAATAAAAACTTGCTGACACCTTCCAGTTCACCGAAAGGATAATGTTGAATCATCAACTTTATGAAAAAAAAAATGTGGTTGAAATTTATTGACTGATTGTGATCAGAGATTTATGTAATACATGTTCAAGTTAAATTGTAAAAAAAAAGACCAAAGAACTCATGGCTACATTTAATTGTTTAAATTGGAGCATTTCCACACATACTACAACAAGAACACACGGTATTGGGACTTGACCACTATGGGGTTTAAGAAAAACCATTTGTTAGTGAGAATAATCACAAGTAAAGGCTTCAAGTTGGAAAACATGTGAGTCCAGATATACCCTTTTCCAAAGTAATTATTCGTCTGTAGTTCTTTTTTTTTTTTTTTGCAAGACAGTTTATATGCATGCGTAAATATTCCCAAATGAAAACTGTATAATCAGTAATAGGCTCATTGTCATATGTATGCAGATTACAGGACCCGGACCTCGGGCACTGGGAAGGACAGCACCCATTGGGGCTGAGGCACCGGTCATGAGCAAGGCTGAATTCATGGAAAAGGTTCGGCGCAGTAACGAGGCATGCCAGATGGGTAACTTCAGCACGGCTGTCGAGCTGTACAGTGAAGCTTTGTTTGCTGACCCACAGAATTGCATCCTCTACAGCAACCGCTCAGCTGCACACCTAAAATTGGGCGAATACCATGCCGCTTTAGATGATGCGGTCAGGGCCCGCCTTCTCAACCCCAAGTGGCCTAAGGTAGGTGAGATTGGTTAGTGTGGATATTTATACGGGCTTGGTTGGTAACACATCTATGTCATGTTGATTGATTACTATACTAATAAATCTTCAGCAGAGTATTTGACCGGTCCATTGTACACGGTAAATAAAGGTTTAGTTTCATGTACTCTATGAATATGTTCAGGCTATATGGCCAAAAGAATATGGACACTCAAAGAATAGAGAAAGAGAAAAGGGGAAAAACAACTGGTGCAAAATTGGCATACCAGTCCACCTTAGAGGTGTTTAGAAGCCATATCTCAAGGGGTAGAGGTTACACAATTTCAAAATTTAAATTGCCGTCAAATCGTCCGTAATTGTTGGATCTTGCTGAAATTGCCAGGGTTACTCCTGTAAGCGAGTGTTAATGATCCCTGCATCGGACGCCATGATACAGTGGTACCTCACTTTATGAAAGTCTCACCAAATGAAAAATGCAGGTTACGAAATGCATTTTCCTAAAAATTTTTGTCTCTGTATACGAAACAAGTTCACGTTACAAATGCGCCATCTTAAAAATTCAAACACACCATTCAAACATTCCTACAATGCACGAGCTGCTCTCCCATCAATGATGGTCAAACATCCCGCCCCGCTAGCCTCCCATTGGCTAACAACTGAGCTGTCGTTCAGGTTGCCTTCACTCAAGCGCCATCTTGGACAGGTCCACCTGATGCCATCTTGCACAGGGATCCCGTTGGCTAGGAGGGATGACGCATCTACCTCCTATTGCCTATTATGGAGATGAATCCACCATGATTCCTTTTGTGTAAAGGACAGAGTTACTGTTGTTTTATGCCTTATTTCTTGACTCAGGCTTTTAACCTTCCATAAACATTTGTAAGATTATAACTCTGCTAAGGATTTACCGGGGATTTAGCTCAGTTGGTAGAGCGTCCGCTTTATCCTCCTGCTTGGCGCTCAGCATCAAAAGGATAGAACAACACAACAACTGGTGCCGTACAGTGGCAAAGGGTACCCGGAGCGCAGGGAGCACTGGGGTCTCATGAGCATACATGTGTATGAAATTGCGCTATATAAGCATCCACCATAATAATAAGAAAACATAGTCAACACACGGCGTGTGATTTCCGGTGTGAGTGAGAAGATGAAACGGGCTTGAGTGATATCACAAAGGAATATGGCCAAACCTGTCTACCATCGGTACGATATTGAAGCAGAAGGAGGTCTTAAAAGGTATGCTTTTATAATTTTTAAAGGGTTTAGGGGTAGTATTGGGAACCTTGGAACGAATCACGCATTTTATATGTAAAATGCGGTTCAATTTACGAAAAATGCAGGTTACGAAAAAGGCTCTGGAATGGATTAATTTCGTAAAGTTAGGTACCACTGTATTATTAACATCACCACCATTATTGTTATTTTTAAATTATATCCCTTCTTCTGTTTCTTAACTCTTGGTCGCAGAATTTTCCTTTTTCTGGGAATCAATGTTGTGCTGACAAGTGATCATGCACACACAACATTGTTTGGTCACATGTTTTTTTTTTTTTTTTTTTATGATTTTTTTTTTTTTAAAGACTGAGAACCAAAATAAGATGTAGAACAGGTTAGTAGGAGACACTAAGCCCAGGAGCTGGAGTGCTTTCACCTGGAAACCTTTTTCATCCAAAATGAGCTGAAAATGGAAGGTAAAACACGTTGGCTGTTGACGAGTGAATGGACCCCTTTATTCACACTAATGTGGGTGTTATGATCAAGGTTCCACGTAGCTTTTGCTTTGTAGTGTGTCTGAGTACAGGCTGTTTGTAATATGGGTATTTAAACACATGTTATTATCTTTTGTATTCAAGTATCTGTTGTATTATATGCCATATGTATACTTCACAGCAGATAACTGCCAGGGGCGGTGATAGTTACCTGAATATTTTTATTTTTTGCTTGTCCACATGTAAGCTGAGAATGTATTCACAAAAATATCCCTTGTTTTCTCATTTGGGTTCAATTTCCCCCATTTTATTTCAGTATAAATACAGAGTGGTTAGCCTATAAAACCATGCTGTGGAACTTGTTTGAATCCTGTGCAAGTTTAAAACAGACAGCTATATGTATATGTATGACAATCTAAGGATTGCAGTATGGGACTTTTTAACTTGGAAATGAATCCTCCTCAAACCCTGCCACTCAAAGAGTAACTGCTGGAATCAACTGGTAGGTAAGTTAAAGTCTGTTGGGTTTTTACACCCAAGCCTAGTGGCTCATCAGGCCAGTGCATATCCCCGGTTTCTGTAGCGTGAAGCGACCAGGAGTACAACTCCTCCTGGATGGGACGCAAGTCCATCACAGTTTACCTTCCCAGTATATTTTTACTGATACCCATTTATACTGCTGGGTGAACAGAGGTACACTTGTGGCTGAGACCTTGCCCAGGGGTCTTGGCACAGTGAGAGTCTCAGTGGGATTCAAACTTACAACCTCCCAATCATGAGTGCAGCACCCTAACCACTACACCACCGGCCCCACAGGAATCGACTGGTAATGGGTATAATATGGATCCCCAGAACAGTTTGAGTTATATTTTAGGGGGAGTAACATCTTGGTGACAGACATGGTTGAGTTGTAATCAATGGTTTAGGAAATTAAGCCACAGGACTCTGAGACTCAAGTCCTCCAACAAAGCTCTCATTATACAATATTGACTCTGGCATACTTCCTCCCTCATTTTTAGTGCAGGATCTCTGTTTCCAGCTGTGTCTGTAAGTTTTTTCTAAGCTAATAATGGCATAGCAGCAACACCATGCAACTCTGGCCTCAGCAACATCGGAAAATGGGTCTGGGGTGGTCCCATGGAAATGGTCTATGTAAACTTTGACAGTGCATAGCACTGAGTGCCCTCTTTTGTGCTACACCAGTAATAGCACTATACCACAGTGATTTTATTCAGAGCTTTAAAGGAGGGATTTGCATAGACTACTGACCTGTAATTTGTGAAACATCTGGGTTAGGATATGGGGCAAATTTTGTCAGACATATATTGCACTACATATTGCAAAGTCTGTGCTGTGTATTGGGATTGATTTAGTATTCCATTGGAGCTCACCCCTGAAGGGTGAAGGCAGTTGACAGGTTGCGTTATAGCCAGTGTACACTGAAGTAAACCAGTGTAGCCAGTGTCAACCAAAACATTAATCTCACCTACATAATATTCTGTAGGTTCTTCATGTGCTGCTCCCAAAAAAAGCTGAAGGTTTGTTGTCATGTCTGGCAGCAAGAAGTTAGCAGTGGGTCCTTTCCATCTTGCAAATTATGAACTGGCGCTTCCAAAGATAGGACTTCTCTGTCCTGCACATCCCAAAGATGGTCAATAGGATTGTAATCTTGGAATATTAGAGCTCAAGTCAACACCTTTCACCTCTTTGTCTTGTCTTTGTCTTTGTCCCAAACCATTCATTAGCTGTAGTGCTGATCCCTTATCTGTTAGGGTTGATTAAAACTTGGAGCTTGTCCCAACTGACTTCCGACAAGAGGTGGGGTACATCATGAACAGGTCACCAGTCTATCGCAGGGCTATCTCTTTAATCATTAATAAACAATTTTCTGTGAAAAGACAAATACCGTTGATTTTAGGAGTGTATTCGAAGGGGTGTGCTTGGTCCCAAGGTCAAGACCCAAGGCTTCCCAGCAGAATATTGCCAAGAATATAACACTGCCTCCACAGGCATGGCTTCTTCCCAAAATGCATCCTCGTCCCGTTTATAAGTGATGCACATGCACCTGACTCTTCAAATGCTGGAAAATAAATTGTAATTGCTCACTGGTTCAGTGTTGATGTTTATTTTGTGCACTGTCAGCAGGTTCAAATGCTGAAACTGTGCAAGTGTATTTACGACAGATGTGACTAAATATAGCCTGGCCGAAAGAAAAACATGTAGCTGTTCGTAATTAAACAAATGCCTAAGAGAGATAAGATAGATAAGATAGAGCTTTATTAATCTCACAATGGAGAAATTCACTGAGCGGCACTGTGTTGTAGTGGTTAGCCAGACAGTGTGTGTGCGTGCATGTGTATGTATGTATGTATGTAAGCGCCCAGGGCGCTTTCAAAATTGGAGTGGGTGGCGCTTATTAAAATGTTACCAGCTGAGTAGAAAGGTATGTGCTTATTACCATCAAGGTGGAAAACATGAATAATAACAGAACAATAAAAGAGTTTTACTGGTATTTGTGTTATCCATTTTGTAATATCAACCAAACTACTTACATGAAAGCTGAAAATAAACATAAAACAGCATAATGTTTAAAAAATACCCCTTACTTTTCCCTCTCGGTGCTGTTCCTTTAAACATTTTCCCGGAAGTAAAATCGAGCCAGTCAACACGAATGTCAACTTTAACACATGGCACGTTGAACCAATCAACCATTAAACCAGCCAACCAACACAGATGCGCGCACACACACTCTGATGCGCACCACACATAAACAAAAGCACATGGCCAGGAATGTCCTTAAATTTATGAAGTTTGTGAGCAGGAGAATCGGCTGAAAAATACCCGCTATCACTTTCTGATGGGTCCATATCTGGCTCATTGCTCCATTCATTCACAGCATCCGATAGTTTTGCTATAGCAGTTTCTAATGGTTCTAATGGTTGTTGGACATTTATCAAGAGAAAACAGCAAAATATTTTCCTGTTTTTAAAGCACAGTGGTACAATCAAGTGTGTTGTTACTGATGAACATTATAGGCATTCTGCAGTGGCAGGAGGTTTTGAAATACCATATAAACTCACTTTTATAGGCAGTAAAAGCCTTATTTTACAGTTACAGAGACTGATCGAATAAAATGAGTAAGTTTGATCTACGAGTTTGCTTCCAGTACACATGGGCGGTTATTAGACTTACGATCAAAAACATTGGGAGGGTGCTTATTGGAGCATTGCGCTTATTACGTCGAATACGATATATATCACACGTGCACACACACACACACACACACACACACACACACACACACTCTGTCTCTCTCTCTCTCTCTCTCTCTCTCTCACACACGCACACACACACATAACTCTGTCTCTATGGTGTGTTTTGCCGAATGCGGGCTCCGCCCACACGCAACGCGCAGATGAAGGAACAATTGTATTTAAATGTTTAAATTGACGAGATGTTGTATTTTAAGCGGAATTACAGTACCTGTTTGAAAGATCAGAGGTCCTGATTCAATATTAATTTGCTTCCTTGCAAGATTGGAGGTCTTGTCCCACGGAGCACTCTGCTCATGCTCCTTCTGCCTCAATATCGTGCCAAAATAATCACCTCTGTCATTGTATTTCCGCGTTAAGGTCTCCTTCTGCTTCAGTATCATCTCTATTGTAGAGGGGTTTTGGCGATAAAGAAATATAACGCTGCAATGATCTTAAAACAAGCCAACAGTCCTGTTCAACTCTCCTTCACACGTGTGACAAACAGGAAGTATGGGTACAGGAAGTATGGGTACAGTTCAGCTACCTCCTGGTCAATGGGAGGCCAGCGAGACGGGATGTTGGGAGACAGCCAATGAGAGAGCAACTCGTGCATCGTATGAAATTTTGATTGGCGCGTTTGAATTTTGAATGGCGCGTTTGGCGCTTTTCATAAGAGGAGGTTGTTTTCGTATACAGAGGATGAAAACTTAGGAAAATGTTTTTTGTAACCTGGAGTTTTCGTACCCTGAGGATTTAGTAAGTATGGGGCCGACTGTAATGTAGTAATGATTGCGTAAAAGTATATATATATATATATATATATATATATATATATATATATATATAAAATCAGTAAATATCACAGTACAAAATTAAAAAGTTTTTACTTAATTACTGCATTTTACTACATTAATACCGTATCAATGTGTAATACCCCATTTCACTGGAGTGCGGAAGACTTGCTCAAACGTTTCTCAGTTATTCCCTCATCTTTCGTGTCATTCCGTATGATTCCGAATGTGTTCCTCCACATCCGGCAGACCAAAATCTTCTGTGAACGTGCTTTTGAACATGTTGATGGAAAAATTTTCAGAGTTTTCCCTTTGCTTACATGATCTTTCCTTTTATACCGCAAGTGTTCCTTAACTTATCCATAAGTCTTCCCTGCTCTTCCGTATGGGTAAAAGCAGTGAAGAGAGCTGCTCTATAGACCACACACCATCAGAACCATCAACACCATCAGCAGCAGCATCAGACCAAGCGCTTGCCGGGTGCTTTGCCCCTCACTTTGGCTGTGTGTGTGGTGCTCTCTACTCCATCTGTGCACACGTGATCATCATGCCGATGAGGATGATCATGCAGACTCGATCGAAGTCCATCTAACACACCGTGAGTATTTCACCTTCTTCTGATTCACTGATCCACTGCTGATTGTGGTTTGCTTGAGATTTCGATCAGGTGTGCGTGATCATCCTCCTCATGCCGATGATCACATACACGCGGACAGAGTAGAGAGTGCACTGCATGCACCGCCTTATAATAAATGATCGAGCAAATACAAAACGGGGTTCAGAGATCAGCGCATCTTAAACACATGCTCAAGTGCATGCTTTCATCCAGCACGGACTCGATCAGAGGGATTGGGGAGTCAGAATAAAGCCCGTATGATGCTCTGAAACACACCACACACCTAGATGAACCAACCTGAAGGGAGAAGAACAGAAATCTTCACCACATCTCAAGCTAATGCCTTGAAATGAAGCACTAGGGCTTTATTATTTTTTTTTTATTATTATTTTTGTTTTTTTACCTGGCCATCAAATAGACTCGGCTGTTGTATATGGACAGCCAAACATGGTCAATACAGCAAGACTCACACGCTGTAGTGTTTGGTATGTGACAGGAAGCTCGTTCCAAGTTTTGACAATCAGCTGGTTGCCAGCTCTGCTTGGCTTCATATAAGTCTTTCCAAATCTTCATGCAGTGATTGTACTCCTCATCTTTTTTTTTATCTTTTCACCATCTTCTTGGTTGAAAGGGTTCACTCTGCACAAATGAGCTGATCAAAAATGAGGGAAATTTACCTTGACCCAAAAATAACTTGCGCAGGCTGTTGCATATAATCCAGTAAAATTAGAGTTTTCAAGGTATCAGACCCTCCTGCACACTGCAGCACAGAAAGGATTGGCTCTCCGCTGTGCTTCACAGTGACAAGTGGAGTGGAAAAATCGATGTATAGATTAAAATGCGTGAGAATTATTGTTCTGTTTTTTTTTTTTTTAATTTGATGGCTTTTTCTGTATTTTTATTTAAATAAAATTATTGTTAGTTATTCTCAAAATTATTGTTAGTTATTCTGTTAAGAAAGGCCATCTGATTTATCTGAGAGCCAGATGCAGTCATCAAAAGAGCCACATCTGGCTCGCGGGCCATAGGTTAACGACCCTTTGTATACATTGTTGTATACTGTTGTATGTTGTATATTATTGTATTGTATAAGCTATTTGGCAGAATGAGATTCCTTTGTCGAATCCGCGTATTTATGTGCAGGAATCAGGTGCAAATCCTTTGATCTTTGCCAATTTTTCCATATTGAAGCATGGTTACATCGGTATTCTTCAGTCATTCCGTGTTGAACATAAACGTTCCGCTTTCATTCCGATTGTTCCGCAATCATTCCGAAGGTCTTCCTTCTAAAATGGAGTAATGCTGTAGTCATTCCTCAAGTGTTCCGTGCTTTCTGTGACCGTTCTGTCCGAAGGTCTTCCTTTGCAATCTGCACTGATTCCGAAGGTAATCCGAGCGCTTTTATGCATGTATTCCGACATTGTACCGTGATCTTCCCGTGTCTTTTCCACACATTCCGTGAACGTTCTGAAGGTGTTCCGATGGTACAATTTTCCGTAGGTTTCTGACCCATTTTCCGTGTAAAAATGCCAAAGCTCCTCCATAGAGTACGTTCCCCGCCTTTCCGCCACAATCATTACATTCTGCGCTCCAGTGAAATGGGGGTATAAGACTGTCTATAAAATGTGTTTGAGAAGGATATTTTGCATGCAATATGATACATAGGGTTTTACTTCTGGTTGATCATTCGTCCATGTAATATGATACATGGGGTTTTACTTCCGGGTACAGAACTCGTGGCTTATCTTGTTTTGTGGAAGAGGCCAGAACCAAACCCCCGTGAATAACGGGGGCCTACTGTATGTAAAATGTGGGGCCAGTAGTGTAGTGGTTAGGGTGCTGCGCTCATGATCGGGAAGTTGTGTGTTCAAATCCCAGTTAGACGCTCACTGTGCTAAGATCTCTGGGCAAGGTCTCAACCAAAAGTGTGCCTCTGTTCACCCAGCAGTATAAATGGGTAGCAGTAAAATATACTGGGAAGGTAACCTGTGATGGACTAATGTCTCATCCAGGAGGAGTTGTACTTCTAGTCGCTTCATGCTATGGGAACCGGAGATAAGCACCGGTCCGATGAACCATTACGGCTCGGGTGTCCAAAAAAAAAAAGTGTGTGTGTGTTTGTGTATACATATAAAATGTGTGTGTGTGTATATATACACACACACACACACACACACATATATATATCTATATATATATATCTCAGCGCTTAAGAAAAGATTTGTAATAGTTTTACTAACCACCGTAACTGTGTTTTGTCGTGATGATACAGTATTCTAACTTTGATGTTTCATGTTTATGAAATACAGTTTAGTTTGAAAGAGAAATCCTGTTTATGTAAGTCTGTTCTCTACCCTTGAACTGACTGGTAAGCCTTAATATTGCATAATAATGAATAATTCCCTTATTACATAACCGCTGATCTGGTTTATGGCTGCTTACAGCCACAACTTTGTAACCGGGAAAAGGGCGACATGTAACGATGCAGTGGCTTTCCTGAAACTCATGGGAACATATATTTTTATCTACCCTGCTGTATTATTTACCAATGAGTTTTATATGTATTTAAATCCGTGTCGCATCAATTTCAGTCTTGACATCTTGTCTGAATAGCTAAGTTGTTCTCTTGCATTATGCTTTTGAATTTTGCTCTAATCATTATTTGAAGTTTAATTATAACTTGCAATTTTTTTTCTGAAGAAGTTGTATTGTAGTACCATGGTCAGGAAATGACTAGACATCAATGGGGTATTTAAGTAGCAGAGGTAATAACAATAAGAGTGTGTTACCAGATTAATGATTTTGCACATACATGATAACCTGGCAGTGCAAAGTGTAAAAGTCTGGGATCAAGTATGAATAAACAGAAGTTAAAAAAAAATCCCAGCAAAGGAAGGCAATACCCACATTATGACCCACATATTAGGCATGAGCCACATTATAAAAGGCATGTCCTTTTAATCTACTTTGCAAAATGCAAATTCATGTTGGCATCTATGGCAATAGGCTTGTGTAGTTACAGGCATTTGTACGAAAAATTGTGATAAATGGTAATGGTGTTTTTTGAGCTAGTGCGCAGAATATAAATTCAAGATGGCAGATGTGGTAGTGAAGGTGATGGTGATTATTACTGTGGCACTCAGTGCAGGGGTCATTAACACCTGCATATAGGAGGAAGCAAATGGTTTCAGAAAGCCATTGTGGTCGATTACTGAGTCAGATAACATCACATCTTTACTTACTATTCCCGCGAAGTAAATGAGTTCCTTTAAACCAAGGTGTCGTAATCTCATGACAGTATACAACACTCATATTTTTGCATTCTTAAAAATGGTTGTACTCAGAAGGGTCCGCCAACAAACGAACTCAGCAGGGCCTTGTAAAACTTGCAATCGTAAAAGAAAAGGGCACTAATCACATGTGGTAGTACTGGATTATCGAATGAAATGAGTTTGTGGTTTGTGGCAACTTCATTATACTCAACATCTGTTTTGTGTGGCAGCGATTCAGCTTTGTTCCCCTTAATGTTGATTTAATATGTTGCCAAGTGTGTAAACATCCAAGTTCAGAGATACTGAAGTTCTTAATTCACATGTCTGTTGAATGAATTTGAAGCCTTTCACCTCCAACATCTGGCATGAACCATGAGTATGATGGAAAGTTATTTTACTTCCAGGTTATATTGTGCTCAGAACAGGAAAGTGAGATAAAATCATTATTACTAATTAAATCAGAAATAACACAGAAATAACACAACTTAGGCTTTTGCAGTGAGGATATTTTAAATTATTATTCATGTTTGTAAAATTGCAGTCATTTGTCATTTCCGTATTTTATCAATCATGTAACGAGTGAATGCAGCATCAGTAATATAAAATGTAGTAAGCGAAACCAGCAATGGAGTTTGCAGTATCAGGCTTCCTCTTCAAGTAGAATAGGAGGAAGTGGTGGGTGTGGGACAGCGAGTGCAATGTTGTTGTCCAAAATCTGGAAAGAACAATAACAGGAGAACATTCCTGTGCTTTTTTTTTACACTGCCATTTAAAACACACATGTCGTTTCTCTTCTTTTTCACGACAAGAGATTTTACAGTGTTGTTTTGTGTGATTTTTACTTTTATACGGAAAAAGTTTTAAATAGATTATTTTAAAAATCAATGTCCCAGGATCTTGAAACATGGTTATTTTATAAACACTTAATGGTGTAACTGTTCCAGCAATGAGACAAGTTTAAAATAGTGTGCTCATGACTTGTATGGGGTGGCACCTCACAGCAAGGTTTGAATCCCTGGCTCAGCGAGGGCATTTCTATGTGGAGTTTGAATGTTCGCCCCTTGATTGTGTGTGTTTCTTTCGGGTACCCTTGTCCTGGTTTGGGTATCTGATTAGGATGCCTTCTGGTCACCTCTCTTTTAGAGTTTGTTCCTAACATGTCCAACTGCAAGTAGGACTCAGGGCCAGACAAGCTGGAGAAGTAATACAGTATATTCCCTCTGGCCTGGGAACACCTTGGGATCCCCCAGGAGGAGCTAAAAAGTGGTGCTGGGAAGGGGATGCCTGGGTTTTTTTCCCCTAAAGCCTGTTGCTTTCATGACCCAGCCTCAGAGGAAAATGGAATGGTTGGATGGACCATGCATGTGACATCACTTTGAAAGAGAAGGTCATTCTTGTAGGTTATAAATATTTATCAGGAAATGTTAACAGAGTAAGAAAAATAGTCATCTGCTTAAAATTGCTGCTTTATATCTATTTTTTAGAGCTTTGAATGTTGAAATGTCAGTCCAGACTGTGCTTCATTGTCAATGATTTGTGCAGCCATGCCCAGCAAACTGCATTATTTATACTGAAAGCTCCCACAGTAGGTCTGTCTGCCTGACATCATGTAGGGATCTACCATTATTGACAGATACTCCAGAAGTATTATTTAACTGAAATGAGATTCTCATGGGATATTTAAAAACTCTGTTTTGCAAATTCATTCTGTCCCTTTGTTTTCATACTCAAATTCCACACCCGTGTGTGTGTGTGTGTGTGTGTGTGTGTGTGTGTGTGTGTGTGTGTGTGTGTGTGTGTGTTTATGTATATATACTAGTCCTTCTCAAAAAATTAGCATATTGTGATAAAGTTCATTATTTTCTGTAATGTACTGATAAAAATTAAACTTTCATATATTTTAGATTCATTGCACACCAACTGAAATATTTCAGGTCTTTTATTAATTTAATATTGATGATTTTGGCTCCCAAGACTACCCCATAAACCCTTTAAAAATGATAAAAGTACACCAATTTTGTACGAAATGTGTTAAAAGTAAAAAAAAAATAATTATTAAACCATTTAAACATTTTATTAACATATTAAACCATTTTATTAGCATATTTATTAATTAAACCATTATTAAACTTTTTTTTATTAATGCACATACACACACACACACACACACACACAACACTGTCTCTCTCTATCTCTCTTTCTCTCGCTCTCACATACACATAGTCTCTCTCTCTCTCTCTCACCCACACACACACGCACACACACACACATATAAACAACACACATTTGTGGCGCGCTCCGCCCACACGCAGCGCGCAGCCAACACCGGAGCTTTTGAGACGGGGCATTCAAAGCGCGCTTCACAGATCAGAGGTTCGGACTCAACATTAGCTTGTTTCATTGAGGTCCGGATGAGCCGCATTTTGCTCACATTCGGCGGAGTGCGCCGCATTTATTAAACATTTACTGAATTAAACAACTTAAAAAAGGGAAAATAAGCTGAGCACTTTCAAAAGAGAGTTAAAGAACACCTGCCTTCTTTCTGACTGACTCTACACAGTCCTGTCTGTCAGGGCAAGTGCGCTACATCTCTGCTCAAATCGGTCATAAAAACTGTCTTGATTCCTTATTGTTTCACTTGGTTGTCTAGTCATGTAAACCCATAATCATTACCAATGAGCTGTGTTTATAAGATTATAAGATGAGCACTCTCAAATAAACTCACGAAACTCACAAACCAACAGTACAACTCTCCTTTGCGTGTGTGACAAACAGGCATGGGTACACTACTATGGAGATTCAGAACATTTTTTATGAACCAATTTTTTTATTAACCAATTTTTTATTAACCAAACAATATTAAACATTATTAATCATTTGTGACACGCTCCGCCAAGTGTGGGAGGCGTTGCGGCTGACACCGGAGCTTTTGGGGCAGAACGCGGCAAAATTAAAAAAAAAAATTAAGTGGACTGACTTAATTTGGTCTACTTCATAGTTGATCAACGTAAATTTCCGCTACTGTGTAAATAAAAAGCGGAGATGAAGTGCTAAATACTGCAGTTTCAAAGCCAAAGCCGCACCCTCCCCGCGCTCTGTGACCTCAGCCTACTTCGTGGATGAGGTGCTGCTGCGTGCCTTGGTCGCTTCGCTGCCATCGAGTACTCACTTATTTTTTGACCACGCCAGCACTGGATCGGAGGTCCGGATGAGTCGCGTTTTTCCCACATTCGACGGAGAGTGCCACATTTATTAAGCATTTACTGAATTAAACAACTTACAAAACAAAAAATAAGCTGCAATGAGCACTTTTGAAACTCATGAACCAACAGTACAGGTCTCCTTTACGCATGTGACAAGCTTTATGGGTGAAGTACTATGGAGATTCAGGTACAGGAAGTATGGTCACGTTCAGCTGTGTCATCCCTCCAAGCCAATGGGAGGCCAACAGGGCGGGATGTTTGGAGACAGCCAATGAGAGAGCAACTCGCGCAATGTTTGAATGGCACATTTGGTGCGTTTCGTAAGAAGAGGTTGTTTTGTATACAGAGGGCGAAAGTTTAAGAAAATGTTTTTTTGTAACCTGCATTTTTCGTATTCCGAGGTTTTCGTAAGTAGAGGGCCGACTGTATATGTATTTTTTTGTTACGTATGAAATTTAAAAGATGAATATTGCCTCGCAAGACAAACCACAACATACAATGTATACTAGTACAATTTAATAATATCAACATACTAAGGCAAAATAATAACTTACAGCTTAGAGCTAAACAAAATACAAATTAAACAAGGGTACCAAAACAAAAATAATCACCAAGCAGCTGCACCATGGCAAAATTAGAGGCGGAGTGCCCGCTGGCGATAAAAGGCTTGGAATCCCATGTATCGAAAGAAACAAATGATGATAATTCATGATGGATTTTGGTGATGAAGTCTTGAACGAGGAAACTTGGGTGAAGCACGTTCCATGATCTGCCGTGGCTGACTTCCCCTTTTGATGATCCGCCATGATGAGTTTCCTTAGATGATCTGCCCATGATCTGCCCGAAGAGACTGAAGCCAGTCGGCAACAGGTCCTTAATATAGATTCCCTAAAGTTGTGGAAAATTCCATTCTAGAATTTTCTAAAGCACCTGACCCGCCACAGGGCGCATGCTCCATGTCGAAGGTTCCCTAATGGAAAATTCCAGACCCAAAACAGTTGAGTCATACCATGTGACACTATTTACAGCACACTAACTGAATATAATTATATAGTTTATTCACATTTATATTTACATTTACACATTTATTTACATGTCCAGTACACTCTCCCCTTAAAGGAAAAAAAAAAGTTTTGTAGAAACTTTCTTCTGAGAGTAATGTTAAATATTTCAATTTATAACATTCACAGCATCATAATCCCCAAAACATTTCAAACTATAGAGAGTGCATCAGCAAAAACATTGTCTTTGCCCTTAATGTGCTTAATAACAAGATTGAACCCTTGTAAAGCTAAACTCCTCCACAGGAGCCTCTGGTTTTTGTTCTTCATTTTGTGAAGAAAAGTCAATGAATTGTAATCCGTAAAGACTTCAACTGGCAAAGCAGTGGCACTCAAATACACTTCAAAATGCTGTAAAACTATCAAAAGAGCCAATGTTTCCTTCTCAGTGGTAGAGTAATTTCTTTGATGTTTATCAAACTTTCTTGAAAAATAACACACCGGATGATCAATATCTGAATCATCCTCTTGAATCAAGACACCACCTGCACCCACACCATTTCCATCAATTTGCAATTTAAAAGCTTTTTTGAAGTTTGGTGCCTGTAACAGCGGAGAATTCCTGAGCATGGCTTTGACTCTCTCAGATGCAGCTTGACAACTGCTCAATACTTTGAACAACTGATGAATGAGGAAAATCAGAGCAAGAAAAAAAGTGTAGAAGAGTTGACTGTTTAAAACCAGTAAGTAGCAAAGATTAGTAAGGGTGAAGTGAGGAGCGCACTGAAGAGGATGAAGAATGGAAAGGCAGTTGGTCCTGATGACATACCAGTGGAGCTATGGAAGTGTCTAGGAGAGGTAGCAGTAGATTTTCTGACAAGAAAATTCAACAAGGTCTTAGAGAGTGAGAGGATGCCAGAGGAATGGAGAAGTGTAATGGTGCCCATTTTTAAGAACAAGGGAGACGTGCAGAGTTGTGGCAACTACAGAGGGATAAACTTGGTGAGCCATACGATGAAGTTTTGGGAAAGAATAGTGGAAGCTAGACTAAGGGTAGAGGTCAGCATTTCTGAACAACAGTTTGGTTTCATGCCAATAAAGAGCACCACAGATGCAGTGTTTGCCTTGAGGATGTTAATAGAGAATTACAGAGAAGGTCAGGGGGAACTGCACTGTGCCTTTGTGGATCTGGAGAAAGCATATGACAGGGTGCCGAGAGAGGAACTGTGGTATTGCATGAGGAAGTCTGGAGTGGCAGAGAAGTATGTTAGAGTGGTGCAGGACATGTATGAGAGATGTAAGACAGTGGTGAGGTGTGCTGTCGGTGTGACATAAGAGTTCAAGGTGGAGGTGGGACTGCATCAAGGATCAGCTCTGAGCCCCTTCTTGTTTGCTATGGTGATGGACAGGCTGACAGACGAGGTGAGACAAGAATCTCCATGGACTATGATGTTTGCAGATGACATCGTAATTTGTAGTGAGAGCAGAGAACAAGTGCAGGAAAATCTAGAGAGGTGGAGGTATGCCCTGGAAAAGAGGGGAATGAAGGTTAGCCTCAGTAAAACAGAATACATGTGTGTGAATGAGAAGGACCCAGGAGGAACGGTGATGTTACAGGGAGCAGAGATAAGGAAGGTGGAGGATTTTAAGTACTTAGACTCAACAATCCAGAGTAATGGAGAGTGTGTAAAAGAGGTGAAGAAGCGTGTGCAGGCAGGCTGGAATGGTTGGAGAAAAGTGTCCGGAGTGATGTGTGATAGGAGAGTATTGGCAAGAATGAAAGGAAAAGTGTACAAGATGGTGGTAAGGCCAGCGATGTTGTATGGTTTAGAAACAGTGGCCCTGGGGAAAAGACAGGAGGTAGTGCTGGAGGTAGCAGAGATGAAAATGTTGAGGTACTCTTTGGGACTAACGAGGATGGATAGGATCAGGAATGAGCACATCAGAGGGACAGCACATGTAAGACGTTTTGGAGACAAAGTCAGAGAGGCTAGATTGAGATGGTTTGGACATGTACATAGGAGGGATAGTGAGTATATTGGTAGTAGGATGCTGAGGTTGGAACTCCCAGGCAGGAGGCCGAGAGGAAGACCAAAGAGACGATTCATGGATGTAGTGAAGCAGGACATGAAGGTAGCTGGTATAAGAGAAGAAGATGCAAAGGATGGGATGAGATGGAGGCAGATGATTCGCTGTGGCGACCCCTGAACACATCCTTCAGCTCACATCCTGCCTGTGGGGCATAAGCACTAACAACATTGAGTATCACGCCTTCAATTTCTAACTTGAGACTCATCACTCTGACATTCTTTTCACTTCTAGAACATTCCTGACAAACCCCTCCTTCAAGATGACTCCTACTCCATTTCTCTTCCCATCCACATCATGAAAAAAACAACTTAAACCCTGCTCCTAAGCTTTTAGCTTTGCTACCTTTCCACCTGGTCTCCTGAACACACAGTCTGTCCACCTTCCTCCTCTGCATCATGTCAGCCAGCTCTCTACCTTTTCTTTTCATAGTTCCAACATTCAAAGTCCCTCCTCTCAGTCCTAGACTCAGGTCTTTCCTCTTCTCTCTCTGCCAACGGACACGTCGCCCGCCCCTCCTTCTTCGACCAACAGTAGTCCAATTTCCATCAGCACCCTGTTGATTGACAGCACTGATGGCGGTCGTTGTTAACCCGGGCCTCGACCGATCTGGTATGGGGGTCATACTGATTTGCATCATAAAAGTTTGGCATTGGGTTTACGTCGGATGCCCTTCCTGACACAACCCTCTGCATTTCTCTGGGCTTGGGACCGGCATAAGGGGGAGAGACAGTGGTTAGTGCCCCCCCCGCCTCATGGCTGCATTAATGCTATAAATGCTTATAATAACAATTAAACATTTTAAAAAATGCATAAGATGTAAATAAAATATAAATACACACACATAAATACGCACGCAGATGCGCGATGGGAGATTTTGGGTTTATCATTTCCCGTTTTTTCCCTTAATTTTCTTTTTTTTTTCATTTCCATGAATAGTAAAAAAAAAACGCGATGCACTGAAGACACATAAATTGAGGCGCGAAGTAGCAAGGGATCCCTGTATTCCTCAAGCTTATGTGTGCATACTGAACAAATCAAGTCTGTATGAATGCATACTGACTTCATAATATCCACATCCACCACTGTACATAACCTCTTTTTGAAAGTTGGATAACTGTCTACTTGATTGTAAAGAACAGTAAGAAATGACAACAAATCAAGAAAATGCAAGGATGGGCTTCTGAGTGGTGCATCGACAAGGTGTGTGACTATTTACCCAGAGATTACATATTCGAATCCAGGTTAATAAAGCAGCCATCAGTGGCTGGGAGTCCTGAGAGCCAATTGGCTAAGCACTCATGGCCGAGAGGGACGGCATACGTTAACTTCCCTGTTACCCACATCGATTGGCAGTCAATCATGGCCGTCTATGAGCTCATTCATACGAGGGGTGGACAGCGTTTCAGCCTTCCCTGGTTGGTGGTGGTCGTATGATGGGGAAGGCAATATTTGATAGGTCGGAGTTGGCTGAGTAAATTCGGAAGAAAATGGGAGGGTTCTATATGTTTTACAAGAGTAGAGGATATTCACTGTCATTTGCTGACCTACTTAATCCTTTTTTCTTTCAGTTAATTTTATGGATGTTACCCCAATTTTTTCTCCCTCAATTTAGTCATACCACTACCAACCACACAGGGGCATAAACATGCACATGCCCTCTCAGTGACACTCAGTACCTCTACCTGTCTCTTTACGAACTGCTGCACATATTTATTTGAGAGAAATTGCTTTCCTGCCCCCTTGTACAGATGAGCTTCCAGATGCCTATGGCGGGCTGGTGATCATGGTGAGTGACAGGGATGTGGGTGTATGCCATTCCTTCCTCTAGTGAGTGCTCAGCCAATTGGCTCCCACGGACTCCCAGTTGCTGATGATGAGGCATCAACCTGAATCCAGGTTGATAGTCACACACCTTGTTGATACGCCACTTGGGAGTCTTGTTCCACTTTATTCAAATGGGGTTCCCAGGAGTCTGGAGCCTATCATAACTGGCTTTGAGGGAAGGAAAGGTACACCATGAACAGTATGACAGTCTATTACATGACCAACATACACACAACCATTTATGCTCACACCTAGGAGAAATTTGGAACAGCCATTTAGCCTAATGTGCCTTCCTGGATTGTGGACATAAACTAGAGTTATCTGGAGAAAACCCATGCTCCTGGAGAACATGGTCCACCTTTGACAAGCTCAGAACCTCCTTGCTGTCACATGGACATGCTAATTGTTACGCTACTATGCTGCTTATCATTATATTGAGTCCTACTAGAGCACCATAGCAGTATTGGTTTTTAATTTTATATACTGTAGATACCTTTTGTGGACATGAGACTTGAGACTTGGTGTGTGAAATGGGAACGTAAAAATGGGGTCTGCCAGCCCTGTCTGTCAGTTACTCTAAAATTCCAACATTGTCCTCTCATAATGCTTCTATTAATCTAATGTCTCCGTAGGAGTGTATTAAAGGTTGATCAAGTGTGGCGGAGCGATAGAACAGGCAGGCTGGTTTCATTCCAGTGATCTGCTGATCTATTACTGTGGGGTCACTGACCAAGTTCAGCTCTAATTAAGTCTCAAATGGGGTGGGGAACTGTGAGCAGGCCCATGTACTTTTGCTTTGGTTTCTAACTCAGCTGAGGAAGCTTTATGCGTCCCTTCTTTTTTCATTACTTGCCATCATCAGACACCGTTGTTGGCACAACAGCCTCTTTAATAGAAGGGATGGGATGAATGAACCACATAGAAAGCCGTTAAAGGAGCCAGACACTTGCCTGAGAATTTAGTGTGTGTGTGTGTGTGTGTGTGTGTGTGTGTGTGTGTTTTGAGCAGTTTTCTTTTCTTTGTTGATGCCGAGTTTTCCTTCCTTATCCTTTCAATGCCTGTCTGCTAAGACACCAGAGCTCTTTATTATTCAGATCAAGCATTTTGTGACTGAAAGACATTGAGTGCATGTGTCCACCGTCTGTTTTTTGCAAAATCCTTGCTTTCTTTACATTGCATCTCTGAATGGAACTCACGAGTATTGCCGTTCTCCAGTTCTTATGTTATCGGTGTGGTTGCTAGGTTATGGTTGTCAAGCCCACAGGATTGCAGGTGGGGTACACACAGATTGTGGAACTGTTTTCCTTATGTTTTATTTATAGAGACACTGTCCGTCAGAAGGCTTTTGCTTCCTATGATACACAGACTTTTATGTGTTTATGATAAAATCATTATCTCTGGTTTCAGTTTCTTGAATAAGTAAAGACTCATTTGTTTGGAGATATATTCTGTGGACTGGATACTGTATCATGAATGATTATATGTAGTTGACCGGCATTTAGAATAAACCTGTGGTGGTTGCTTTAAGACGTTTATTGAACCCAAATTATCCAACAAATCTCATTCAAAGACAAGGCACAACCTGTGCCTCTATTAATACCTGAGCTGTTTGTATGCTTGTTGTTTGTGATAGGAAGAAAGGTGAATGCTTATTAGACAGGCAGTCATTGGCTTTTGAGCGTAACCTGGATGCGCGACTTCTCTAGACGTGAATTGGGTGAGAGTGGGTGCTTTTTGCCCAGGAGAAAAAACATGGCCTTTATTACCTGTGTTTCTTGGCATGGACTCACAAGTATTTCTTTTGTTTGCGTGTTTGTTTGTTTTAGCATGATTACGTAAAAAAGATTTTCAGCAAATTTGGTGGAAGGATGAGGTATGGGCCTTGCACAAATATTTTGCATGTGATCTGTGCATGGGATTATGGTGAAAAACAAAAATGGACCATAGGGGATGATTTCAAAATTTGACAATATAGAACAAGCCTAGCAAGTTTGAAAGCCCCAACTTTAGCGCGTGGAAACCTAATACAGTGGTACCTTGACTTATGAAATTAATCCATTCTGAGGGCAAGCTTGTAAGTCATATGGGTGCAAGTTTTCCGGCAGATGCCGGAAATTCCGGTTTTCCCAAGACTGAATTAACTATTTTTCTAAAAAAAATTTGGTGGGGGTGGTGGTGACGGTTGTTAGAGGTGTACGTCTGATCGGATCGGCGCAATCTACCATGCATACTCAGTTACTGAAATTAGAAAATTAGAGAAAGCAAAGAGAGTTGTGAAATGAATCTTCTTCTTTTCCTTTCGGGGGAATAGTGGTTTACTATGTAGCATGTCTGCCTCACAGCAAGAATGTCCTGGATTTGAGTCCTGGGCTCAATTAAGGTGTTTATGCGTGGAGTTTGCATGTTCTTCCCGTGGTTGGGTGGGTTTCTTCTGGGTTCTTCGGTTTCCTCCCCACTCAATAGACATGCATATTACGCTTCTTGACTCTTCCAATTTGCCCCTCGGTTTGACATAGTGTGAACTATTGTGTATGTGTTGTCTCTGCAATGAATCTGCAATGTTCAGGGTGCACTCTGACTATATACTTTCTGCTGAAAATATGTTGACTTGTGTTCCTGGCAGAACCTGCAGGTCAGACTGGTATAATGTTTCTGAGACAGGCACAAGTCAAAATAGCAATACTAAAGCTGAAAGCTTTCGGGAAAAAGTTAAGCTTTGTGGTGAGAAAGTAGTAGATAGATAAAAAAAAAAATCTCTTGTCATAGTACTGTATCTCACATTTTTGACTTACAAGTTCATTCATTCACTCATTTGCTGAACTGCTTAGTCCTGTCAGGTTCCATCTTCCTACAAGGCCTATCTTGGCCAACTCTGGGCGAACACAGAGTATACCCTGAACAACTCACCAGTTTATTGCAGGGCCAAAACTTGTGCAACCACTCACACTTGCACAGAGAGGGGAAGTTTGAAGCCGCCAGTTAATATGCATGTTTTTGAACTGTTGGAGGAAACCAGAGTACCCAGAAGAATACCAAATCCTAGAGGAAATGTAAACACAGGGAAAAAATGCAAACTCAACAGTAAATGCTTGGGACTTGAATCCAGGAACTTGTTGCTGAGGTGGAGTGCTAACCACTGTTTCACCTCACTTTTCAGTTTTGCTTATATAATTCTCTGAGATGCTTTTGTGCTTTTTAAATCTGTAAATTTTTATATAAAATTCTAACCAGTGTCTCTCCCCCTTATGCCGGTCCCAAGCCTGGATAAATTAATAGGGTTGCGACAGGAAGGGCATCCGGCGTAAAACTTCTGCCACATTAAAAATGCAAATAGTCAAAGGTCGAGGCCTGGGTTAACAACGACTGCCATCAGTGCTGTCAACCAACAGGGTGCTGATGGAAATTGGACTACTATTGGTCGAAGACGTCGAAGAAGGAGAGGCGGGAGGCGTGTCCGTAGGCAGAGAGAGAAGAGGAAAGGCGTGAGCCTAAGACCGAGAGTAGGGACTTTGAATGTTGGAACTATGCAAGGAAAAGGCAGAGAGCTGGCTGACATGATGCAGAGGAGGAAGGTGGACATACTGTGTGTTCAGGAGACCAGGTGGAAAGGTAGCAAAGCTAAAAGCTTAGGAGCAGGGTTTAAGCTGTTTTATCATGGTGTGAATGGGAAGAGAAATGGAGTAGGAGTCATCTTGAAGGAGGGGTTTGTCAGGAATGTTTTAGAAGTGAAGCGTGTCAGACAGAGTGATGAGTCTCAAGTTAGAAATTGAAGGCGTGATGTTCAATGTTGTTAGTGCTTATGCCCCACAGGCAGGATGTGAGCTAGAAGAGAAGGAGAGATTCTGGAGTGAGTTAGATGAAGTGATGCATAGTACCCCCAGAGGTGAAAGAGTGGTCATTGGGGCAGACTTCAATGGACATTTTGGTGCAGGAAACAGAGGGGACAAGGAAGTGATGGGCAGGTTTGGTATCCAGGACAGGAACACAGAAGGACAGATGTTGATCGATTTTGCAAAAAGGATGGAAATGGCTGTGGTGAATACTTTCTTCAAGAAGAAACAGGAGCATAGGGTGACTTATAAAAGCGGAGGTAAGAGCACACAGGTAGACTACATCTTGTGTAGGCGATGTAATTTGAAGGCAGTCAGTGACTGCAAAGTAGTAGTGGGTGAGAGTGTTGCCAAACAGCATAGGATGGTGGTATGCAGGATGACGCTGATGGTGAGAAAGGTGAAAAAGGCAAAGGCAAAGCAGAAGACAAAGTGGTGGAAGCTGAAAAAGGAAGAGTGTCATGTTGTCTTCAAGGAGAAGTTGAAACAGGCTTTGGGTCGTCAGGAAGTGCTTCCAGATGACTGGACAACCACAGCCAATGTGATCAGGGAGACCGGTAGGAGAGTACTTGGTGTATCCTCTGGAAGTAAAATAGATAAGTAAACTTGGTGGTGGAATGAGGAAGTGCAGGAGTGTGTACAAAAGAAGAGGTTAGCTAAGAAGAAGTGGGACATTGAGAGGACCGAAGAGAGTAAACAGGAGTACAGGGAGAAACAGCGTAAGGCGAAGGTAGCGGTGTCAAAGGCCAAACAGAAGGTGTATGATGACTCGTATGATAGGTTGGACAGTAAGGAGGGTTGATTTATACAGGTTAGCACAGCAGATAAATAGAGATGGGAAAGACATGCAGCAAGTTAGAGTGATAAAGGACAGAGAGGGAAATGTATTGACTGATGACAGAAGTGTGCTGGCAAGATGGAAAGAGTACTTTGAAGAGCTGATGAATGAGGAAAATGAGAGAAAAAAGAGTCGAAGGGGTGACCGTTGAGGACCAGGAAGTAGCAAAGATTAGTAAGGGAGAAGTGAGGAGGGCATTGAAGAGGATGAAGAGTGGAAAGGCAGTTGTCCCTGATGACATACCAGTTGAGGTAGGGACGTGAATAGGGGAGGTAGCAGTAGATTTTCTGACAAGAACATTCAACAAGGTCTTAGAAAGTGAGCAGATGCCGGAGGAATGGAGGAGAAGTGTGCTTGTGCCTATTTTTAAGAACAAGGGAGACGTGCAGAGTTGTGGCAGAGGTATAAAGTTGATAAGCCATATGATGAAGTTATGTTAAAGAATAGTGGAAGCTAGACTAAGGGCAGAGGTCAGCATTTGTGAACAACAGTTTGGTTTCATGCCAAGAAAGAGCACCACGGATGCAGTTTTTGCTTTGAGGATGTTAATAGAGAAGTACAGAGAAGGTCAGAAGGAGCTGCATTGTGCCTTTGTGGATCTGGAGAAAGCATATGACAGGGTGCCGAGAGAAGAACTGTGGTATTGTATGAGGAAGTCTGGAGTGGCAGAGAAGTATGTTAGAGTGGTGCAATACATGTACGAGAGATGTAAGACAGTGGTGAGGTGTGCTGTCGGTGTGACAGAAGAGTTCAAGGTGGAGGTGGGACTGCATCTAGGGTCAGCTCTGAGCCCCTTCTTGTTTGCTATGGTGATGGACAGTCGAGGTTAGACAAGAATCTCCATGGACTATGATGTTTGCAGATGACATCGTGATCTGTAGTGAGAGCAGAGAACAAGTGGAGGAAAATCTAGAGAGGTGGAGGTATTCCCTGGAAAGGAGGGGAATGAAGGTTAGCCTCAGTAAGACAGAATACATGTGTGTGAACGACAAGGACCCAAGATGAACGGTGAGGTTACAGGATAAATAAGGTGGAGGATTTTAAGTACTTAGGCTCAACAATCCAGAGCAATGGAGAGTGTTGAAAAGAGGTGAAGAAGCGCGTGCAGGCAGGTTGGAATGGATGGAGAAAAGTGTCCGGTGTGATGTGTGATAGGAAAGTATCGGCAAGAATGAAAGGAAAAGTGTACAAGACGGTGATGAGGCCAGCGATGTTGTATGGTTTAGAGACAGTGGCCCTGGGGAAAAGACAGGAGTCAGAGTTGGAGGTAGCAGAGATGAAAATGTTGAGGTTCTCTTTGGGAGTAACAAGGATGGATAGGATCAGAAACGAGTACATCAGAGGGACAGCACATGTTAGATGTTTTGGAGACAAAGTCAGAGAGGCTAAATTGAGATGGTTTGGACATGTACAGAGGAGGGATAGTGAGTATATTGGTAGTAGGATGCTGAGGTTGGAACTACCAGGCAGAAGGCCCAGAGGAAGACCAAAGAGAAGATTTATGGATGTGGTGAAGGCGGACATGAAGGTCGTTGGAGTAAGAGTAGAAGATGCAGAGGATAGGGTGAGATGGAGGCAGATCATTTGCTGTGGCGACCTCTGAAGGGAACAGCCGAAAGAAAAAGAAGAAGAAGAAGAAGAAGCTGTCATGAACACAGGAAGCTGTAACGTTAGAAGTATCGATAGCCCTTTTATAGGTATCGATTATCGATTGACAATTATATCGGCGATATTCCGATTGTCAATGACATCCCTAGTTCTAGTTACGGGCTCAACAAGAATTGTTCTGAGTAAACTTTGCATGTTCCTTCTGTGCTTGCATGAGTTTTCTCTGAATGTTTTGTTTTCTTCCAACAGTCCAAATATATGTACATTAGGCTTATTGGCTGTTTCAGATTGCCCCTAGGTGTGAAAAGGTCCTGTGATGGAGTGGCAGGATGTTCAGAGTGCACCAATCCTTCGCCCACAGTTGCAAAGATAGACTTTAGCCTCCCCGTGACCCTAATTGGATTCCGTGAAAAATAAGGAACATTACCAATAGCTGAATGGTTAATGTAACCTGAAGGCTTTAAATTGTCATGTACACAAACTCTGGTTCAGTCCAAAAGGAGAAATCTATAATAATATTAAGTCCAGCTTTTTAAAATTATGTTTTAGAATTTTTTTTGATGATTACTTGAGGTTTATTTCCGCAGAGTTAACACGACTCCATCTGCTTGATGAATATATGTTAATAGGGGGTTGACACCATAAAAAATAAGGGACATTTAATATATGAAGCATGCACTTGCGTTACTAGTCTACTTTCCTTGCCTGTTTTTTTTCTATGACCATTACAGACTAGGTTCAGCTTGTCGATAAGAGGGATCAAGAATTTTCTCAACATAGGAAACACCATGGATAAGGATGCTTGTCAAGAACCAATGGTATTGGTAGGAGATCCTGAGAGGCCAGCACTGGAATAGTGATAAGCTCCGAGATAAACACTACCTTTTATGCAGTGCTAGTTCATTCTAACGTGGCAAGTGAAATCTCTGTTCAGTAAACCCTCAGGTGAATGTCTATTCGAGCAGGAAACCGAGCTTACTGCTCAGGGGGATTTTTATGGCCAGGAGAAATATCCGTCAGTAAAATCTATTATAGAACATTACCGTCTTCGTTTTACATTTCTGACATTAGCTGGGAAATAATTTTGGTTCTGTCTCTCTTACACACACACACACACACACACACACACACACACACACAGAGTGCTTGCCTGTTGTAAAAGTTTGTGCAAGGGCTGCAACACTGTGCATGCTCTGCTCAATAAAAGAAAGTAAAGTATATGATGGGAAGAACCTATTTTTTATTTTCAAGAATAAGATGTTTTTTCATCAAACACAGTTTTTAATCAACTTTTTGCAAGGTTACAGATGCCTTAAAAGTGGCAAGCCATTTTGTCTAGGATGACAGGGAGAGGAGCAACATCGATATCATAAGCGTAATAGATATGCCCATGTTAAACGTCTGTTTGTTCGAATCAATGCAGTCCTGAGCTGTAAAACAACCCCCCCCCCCAATATGTATGCTATTGTCATCATCATCATCATCATCATCATCATCATCATCATCATAATCATTTTCCTCTGCTTAATCTGGGTTTGGGTCTCGGGGGCAGCAGCCGAAGCAATGAGGTCCAGGCGTCCCTCTCCCCAGCCACTTCCTCCAGCTCTTCCGGGGGGACATCAAAGCATTCCCAGACCAGCCGAGAGACATAATCCCTTCAGTGTATTCTAGTTTGACCTTGGGGTCTCTTCCTGGTTAGACAGGCCCAAAATATCACACCAGGGAATCGTTTGGGAGGCATTCCTATCAGATGCCTGCTAATTCTTGTTGCTAATTCTCATCACGGCCGCTTTTCATTCGGTTTCTCCAATGAGCGCTGGAGGTACCGGATTGATGACGCCAAAAGGACAAAGTTCTCTGCAAAAAAGCAGTGACGAGATCCAATGGCCATCAAACTTGAAGGGGACCTGGGAGTTTGTACCTCGGTCGATCTTGTGGGTTGTGCTCTGGGAGTACGGCGTACCGTATCCGTTGCTACAGGCAATTCGGTCTACATCATCTGAGCCAGAGCTTGGTCTGCTTTGGTAATAACAGGTCGAATTCATTTCCGGTGAGGATTTGAGTCCGCCAAGGCTGTCCTTTGTCACCGATTCTATTTATAATTTTTATGGACAGAATTTCTAGGCGCAGGCATTGAGGGGTTCTGGTTTGGTGCTGTTCTAGTGTTAGATCTTAATGTGCATAACTGGGTGCCAGTCATACAATAATCGTGGCAAGTGACTGATGGTAATGATGCGCATATATATATATATATATATATATATATGTATATGTATATATATATATATATATATATATATATATATATATATATATATATATATATATATATATATATATATATATATATGTATATATGTATAGACGCTCCCTGACTTACATTCATCTGTTTTTTCGAATTTACGTTTTTTTGGGTTTTTTTTAAGTCAAATTTTGCGTATAGACATCCCTACGTAGTATGATGGCGTAATGACGTAATGATGCTGCGTCCATTGTTTACAAACGACGGACTGAACATGCCCCTCCTTCTTCCCAGTTCAGTTATACTGGTCCTTCTCAAAAAATTAGCATATTGTGATAAAGTTCATTATTTTCTGCAATGTACTGATAAAAATTAAACTTTCATATATTTTAGATTCATTGCACACCAACTGAAATATTTCAGGTCTTTTATTGTTTTAATACTGATGATTTTGGCATACAGCTCATGAAAACCCAAAATTCCTATCTCAAAAAATTTGCATATCATGAAAAGGTACTCTAAACGAGCGATTAACCTAATCATCTGAATCAACCAATTAGCTCTAAAGACCTGCAAAAGATTCCTGAGGCTTTTAAAAACTCCCAGCCTGGTTCATTACTCAAAACCGCAATCATGGGTAAGACTGCCGACCTGACTGCTGTCCAGAAGGCCATCATTGACACCCTCAAGCAAGAGGGTAAGACACAAAGAAATCTCTGAGCGAATAGGCTGTTCCCAGAGTGCTGTATCAAGCCACGTCTGTGGGAAGGAAAAAGTGTGGCAGAAAACGCTGCACAACTAGAAGAGGTAACCGGACCCTGAGGAAGATTGTGGGCTGAGTCTGGAGTAGAAACATCCAGAGCCACCGTGCACAGGCGTGCACAGTAAATGGGATACAGGTGACGCATTCCCCAGGTCAAGCCACTTTTGAACCAGAAACAGCAGCATAAGAAAGTACTTTTTCGGAGGAAAGCAAATTTTGCATGTCATTTGAAAATCAAGGTGTACCGAGGAGAAGGAAATGCCAAAATGCCTGAAGTCCAGTGTCAAGTACCCACAGTCAGTGTTGGTCTGAGGTGCCATGTCAGCTGCTGGTGTTGGTCCACTGTGTTTTATCAAGGGCAGGGTCAATTCAGCTAGCTATCAGGAGACTTTGGAGCACTTCATGCTTCCATCTGCTGAAAAGCTTTATGGAGATGAAGATTTCATTTTTCAGCACGACCTTGCACCTGCTCACAGTACCAAAACCACTTGTAAATGGTTTACTGACCATGGTATTACTGTACTCAATTGGCCTGCCAACTCTCCTGACCTGAACCCCATAGAGAATCTGTGGGATATTGCGAAGAAAAAGTTGAGACACCAGACCCAACACTGTGGATGAGCTTAAGGCCGCTATCGAAGCATCCTGGGCCTTCATAACACCTCAGCAGTGCCACAGGCTGATTGCCTCCATGCCACGCCGCATTGAAGCAGTCATTTCTGCAAAAGTATTCCCGACCAAGTATTGAGTGCATAACTGAACATAATTATTTGAAGGTTGATTTTTTTTTTTTTTTTGTATTAAAAGCATTTTTTATTGGTCAGATGAACTATGCTAATTTTTTGAGATAGGGATTTTTGATTTTTCTTTACTTTTTTGCCAAAATTATCAATATTATAACAATAAAAGGCTTGAACTACTTCAGTTGTGTGTAATGAATCTAAAATATATGAAAGTTTAATTTTTATCAGTACATTACAGAAAATAATGAACTTTATCACAATATGCTAATTTTTGAGAAGGGACTAGTATATGTGTATATATATGTATATATATATATATATATATATATATATATATATATATATATATATATATATATATATATATATATATATATATATATATAAGTAAAAATAAAAGGACAGGACAAAGACTTTCTATTGAAACTTCATTTTCACTTCAGATCTGTTTTAAGGGGTGGTGAAACCATCCTCTCTTTTCAGGTGATTACAGATGGTTTCACCACCCCTCGAAACAGATCTGTAGTGAAAATGAAGTTTCAATAGAAAGTCTGTGTCCTGTCCTTTTATTTTTACTTGTATTTGCTCTACGAAAAAGTATTGAGCACTCTCTTATTACGGAAGGATCTACTCAGAAAATTCTCTCTCTCTCTCTCTCTCTCTCTCTCTCTCTCTGTATGTATGTATATATATATATATATATATATATATATATATATATATATATATATATATATATATATATATATATATACACACATATACATATACACACATACATACAGTCGGCCCCCTACCTATGAAATGAAATCGTTCCAGAGCCTTTTTCGTAACGCGGGGATTTCGTCAGTAGGGGTCGCATTTTACATGTTAAACGCCTAATGCATTCCAAGGCTCCAGTTTTTGAACTGGATAAACCCCGTAAATCCTTTAAAAATGATAAAAGTACACCAATTTTGTATGAAATATGTGTTAAAAGTAAAAAAATTATTTATTAAACCATTTAAACATTTTATTAACATATTTATTAATTAAACCATTATTAAACATTTTTTATTAACAAACACACACCTCTCTCTCTCTTTCTCTCTCTCTCTCTCTCTCTCTCTCTCTCTCTCTCTCTCGCTGCCAGCCACACCCACGAGACTTGGAATTCAAAGCGCATTCCCTGCTTGACAATGAGAGCCAAACTCAACTTTCACTTGATTCCTGGAGGGATCGGAATTCCAGATGAGCTCAAATGTGCCCACATTTATTAAATATTTACTGAATTAAACAACGTAAAAAACTAAACTAAAAACTTAAGAGTTAAGCTTCCTTCTGTCTCTATCTGGGAGGCCAGCAGGGCAGGATGTTGAGAGACAGCCAATGAGAGAGCAACTCGCATCGTGTGAAATTTGAATTTTTCATAAGAGGGGGTTGTTTTCTATCCCGGGGATGGGAAACGATCTCCGTAACCCGGGGATTTCATACCCAGGGGTCCTCGTAAGTAGGGGGCCGACTATCTGTCTTCCTTTCGGCTTTTTCCCTTTTTTACTCGGGAGTCGCCACAGTGAATCATCTGATTCGCACGTTTGATTTGGCAGAGGTTTTTACGTCGGATGCCCTTCCTGTCACAACCCTTAAGATAAAAAAAAAATTATATTTAGTAAAAAGGTATATTTCATACAAAATTGGTGTACTTTTATAATTTTTAAAGGGTTTATGGGGTAGTCTTGGGAGCCTTGGAACGAATCATGCGTTTTACATGTAAAATGCACCTCTACTTACGAAAACTCCAGGTTACGAAAAAGGCTCTGGAACGGATATATATAAATATATATATACGTGTGTGTGTGTGTGTGTGTGTGTGTGTGTGTGTGTGTGTACACTGTATATACTAGTATATATGTAGGTAGGTAAAGTCCATGGGATTTTTACACCCAAGCCATTGTGGCTCATCAGGCTGGTGCTTATCCCAGATTTATGTAGCGTGATGCAACTAGGAGTTCAACTCCTCCTGGTTGGGATGCTAGTCCATCGCAGGTTACCTTCCCAGTGTATTTTTACTGGTACCCATTTATACTGCTGGATGAACAGAGGCACACTTGTGGTTAAGACCTTGCCCAGGGGTCTTTGCACAGTGAGACTCTCAGTGGGATTTGAACTCACGACTATAAGCGCATCACCCTAACCAATACACCACTGGCCCCACTATACAGTATATATATAATTTTGTAAAAATAAAATTTGTGTGTGTGTGTATATATATATATATATATATATATATATATATATATATATATATATATATATATATATATATATATATATATATATATATATATAATTGACTACATTTGACCTAAAATCTTAGTACCCTTCGGTGGCTCTTAAAAAAAGATGATGTAATGCACAAGAGTAACACCAGAGGGAACCATTCAACCATCCTTTCACATCAGTGTCTCAGAATAAACGACAAGAAAACATTAAAGGAATAAAAGACAGAATGTGCTATATGACAATGAAATGACATGCATAAAATGAATTCTTTATTGCTTTCATTTGATAGTAACCCCATAGTCTCCCTTCAGTTCTTCTATTTTTTTCTTCCTTTGCTCTCTCTCTCTCTCTCTCTCTCTCTCTATGTGTGTGTGTGAGTTTCTGACTTGCTTTCTCTTTCCAACTTCAAAAGCATAGCCACATGCACACTCACCCTCACATGCTTTTTGTAATAATTAGGCATCAGGTTGCTTTAAAGTTGACCACTAATTACCGTTCACATATAGTTCTAGTATAAATTTTTACATTAAACCATCTATACCATTCGCTAATTGGACAATAAAGACCTAACCACATTAATGACAAATAAGTGTAAAATTCTGAAGGATTTGGCCTGCCTTATATACACTTCACAGCACTGTTTAGTCTTAACAAGAAAGATCAAACGTCTTTGGCAGAGCTGACCCAGAATGTCCTCTCACCGTGCAATGTTCTTGAGAAGGATGGGGTTGGTGGGGTGGATTTTACATCTGGTCACATGAAATGGAAGCACTATTGTTTTTTTTCTTTCTTCTTTAAAAACACCATCAGCGTCACATGGGGATTTTTCTCTCTGTTTTTCTTAAATGAAATGAACAGTGTACGCTGATATCCGGATAAAAATAAACCCTACACATATACACAAAGCACCACAATCCACCTCCAGGCATGAGATTTTTGTGAATTCAAACAGTATGAAATTTAAAAGACTGCTATTGTTTGGAAGCCGACCTGATGGTTTAGTGGTTAACACGTGTGCCTCACAGCAAGAAGGTCTTGGGTACGAGTCATGGGCTCAGAGAGTGCATTTTTTTGTGTGGAATTTACACATTGTCCATGTGCTTATGGGTTTTTTTTTTTAGGGTACTCTGGTTTCCTCTGACAGTCCAAAGGTGCACATTAAGCTGGTTGATGGTTCTGAATGGGCTGTAGGTGTGAGTATGTGTATGAAGGGTTTTGTGTGTGTGTGTGTGTGTGTGTGTGTGTGTGTGTGTGTGTGTGTGTGCGCGCGCGTGTGTGTGTGAGTGTGTGTGTGTGAGTGATACTCTGTAATGGATTGGCAAGCTGTTCATGGTGGACCCAGAGTCGGGTGAGATAGGCTCCAGTATTCCTGCAACTCTAGTAGAGTAAAGAGGTTCATAAAATGAATGAATTGATTATTATTTGGACAACAAGATTTGTTTATGAGATATGAAAAACATGCCACAGCTTCGAAGTGAAATCAAAGTGACTGTTGTAATGGTGAGGAATTAAATGCATTTGACTGGCAGTGTTATATTACAGAGGTCATAAATTTCATCAACAACAATACTGCTTAAACACCTTCGGAGTAAACGGTCCAATTTCTCTTTGACAGCTGGACAGGAAATTGATGGATTATCTTTTGACAGAGTGCTTCTTATCAATAGGATCTCTTGTATTTTGACATGTATATGGTGTTGGATGGCATCGCCTCTTCTCCAGGGTGAAGGGTCAGTATGCAAATTTGATTTTGACAGACAAGTGCAACGCGTAATATACATTTCTAAAACATTTGGACCAAACATGCCAATCTCTCTTGTATAAATCAATCTAGCAGTGACAAACAAAAGCCTCTAGGAGCGGTACATGACTTGAGTAGATGTCACATTTCCATGCTTGAGTTGATGGTTGAGCCAAATTGTTTTTTTATGTAATGCAGACTTGTATCACTCCGGGCAACACTAAAAAAGGATTTATTATTATAATGATACAGAGAGAAAAAAATAAAGGCTCATACACCACCGCTCAGACTTGCACAGAAGCAACCACACAATATTTAAGTCAGGTTGGCAAAAGTTTGATCAAGCAAAATAACACCAGGCATTAACAGGAACACGGAACATGAACTTGTTGAACAGACAGGAATACTGGTGCTATGTGTACTAGTTCCTAAAAAGTTCATAGGCGTGATTCCATTCTTTCCGGCACACCTCTAATTGTGATTCCTTCTTTTAATTGACTCTGCTCCGGCTGGCATCAGAACAGCCCTAATTGCCTTGAAGCGTGAGATGATGTGAAACTGAGTGTCGAAATGCGTGAGGTTCTTGTGTGTATGTGTGTGCATGTTGGTGTCAGTAGTGCAGCTGCTTGTGTGCACTAGGCATCTGTTCTGAGCCAGATCACAGTGCTGCCTCAGTGGTGGAGTGGTGTAGAGCAGCTTATAGTCTCCGTGCCAGCAACAGTGACTAAATCCCACTGCAGCAGCTCACCAGTGCCGCACACGTCTCTACTCACTCCCTGCTGCGTTTGCATGTATTACAGATTTTAAATAATCAGCAGTGACAGCAGGAATACAAACGATTGCATGATTTCTAATATTAAATGTTTTAATCCGAGTTTGATATGCACCTGTGTCATTATATGCGGCACTTTTAATCATTAAGCCTCTCTCTCTGTCTCACTGTATGCTATTAGCAACATTTATATTTTAGTCATCTAATGGTGTGCTCTGGGAATAACGTTTTGTTTACTTGTAAGTATTTAGTAGCTTTTCAGTTTAAAGAAATAATCAAATCAAATACGCTTTGAAGATAAGCTTATAAAATATATCAAAGTTTAAGAATTTATAGAAATGACCTGCTAAGTAATGTCTAAAGCTGTAGGTATTGTCACAAAAATATAGTGGTTCGCAGGTCCGTCTCACAGCATGAAGGTCCTGAGTTTAAGTCCCAGTCTCGGTGAAGGCATTCCTGTATGGAGTTTACTTTTTCCTCTTTGTGCGTTTCCTCTGGATACTCCGGTTTCCTCCAACAGTCTAAAGACATGCACTGTAGTCTAATTTGCTGTTCCAAATTTCTACTCGGTCCCCAGTGCAGCTAACTGGGTTATCAAAGGCCGGCCATGTCTCTCACTGTCCATGGTGTGAGGCATGTTTAAGAACTATTGTTGACTTTCGTCAAGAGTAGCTGCATAGCTTTCAGCGTGTTTCTGCCCTGCAATGGCCTGGCGAGCTGCCCAGGGTGCACTCTGCCCTCACCCGTTATTTGACAATCTGGTGTACTCTAACACGGCTAATCAACACTAACAATATTTATTCATCAAAAAAGTGGGGAAAAACATCATAGTTCCCTTTTAAATACTGATGAGATGATTTACATGTTAAAGGTTCCCTACATATGTGGAATTAAATTGATTGCAACTAACAGAGTGCCTTCCACTCCAGTCATGTATTGAAACATTTGGTCACCATTGTAGGTGGTATAGGTGCTCGTCGTGTACGCACATTCCATTAAAAAAATGTGTTTTCAAACCTGGCAGCCAACACCAGAACATACTGATTCATCTCTTTCTTCTTGACTGTCTCTCTTTTCCTCTTCTTCCTTCTGGTGTTTCCTTCCGGACTCACACTGCCACTTGTAAAAACATGTAATGTGAAAATTGCTCTCTTGGGGTTTGTCTGTTTTGGGCTATTGTAGCAGAGAAAGATGGCAGCTCTGTGGAAGAGAACCTTCTCCCTGTGTAGATATAAACAGCTCATTCTAAGCTTATGAAAACACAATGACTTGTAGTTACAGGTAATTTATCCGCTATATAAGGGCAGTGCTGGCTCAATGGTTAAGACTCTGGATTTGTGATCCACAGGTCAGTAGTTCAAGCCCCACGGCCACCAGACAAGGGCCGCTGTTAGGCCCTTGAGCAAGGCTCTTAAACCTCAATTACCCAGTTATATAAAAATTATAGAGTTGCTCTGGATAGTGGTTTATACCAAATGCTGAAAATGTAACTATAATAATGCATATAAAGTGGTACCTCACCTTACGAAATTAATCCGTTCCAGAGCTTTTTTCGTAAGTTGAACCTCATTTTACATGTAAAGCGCGTTACAAGGCTCCCAATGCTATCCCCTAAACCCTTTAAAAATGATAAAAGCATACCTTTTAAAGACCTCCTTCTGCTTCAATTTCATACCGATGGTAGATGGGTTTGGCCATATTCCTTTGTGATATCACTCGAGCCCGTTTCTTCTTCTCACGCATGTGTGTGTGTGTGTTTGTGTGTGTGTGTGTGTGTGTGTGTGTGTGTGTGTGTGTGTGTGTGTGTGCGCGCGTGTTGACCATGTCTTCTTAGCAGAGTTATAATCTTACAAATGTTTATGGAAGGTTAAAAGCCTGAGTCAAGAAATAAAGCATAAAAAAACAGTAACTCTGTCCTTTACACGAAAAGCATCATGGTGGATTCAGCTCTATAATAGACAATGGGAGGTAGATGCGTCATTCCTCCTAGACAATGGGATCCCTGTCCAAGATAGCGTCAGGTGGACCTATCCAAGATGGTGCTTGAGTGAAGGCGACATAAACAACAGCTCAGTTGTTAGCCAGCGGGGCAGGATGTTTGAACGTCACTGATGGGAGCCTAGTATTAAGTGTACCTCAGGATAATGTTTAATTATATTTCATACTTATATTTGTGATATATCTTTCTATTGGTTTTATTCCATTTCTATTTCTATTTGTTCTTCAATTTCATTTCACTTTCACTTTCGACCTCGTCCTGTTCGTATCGCTGGATGGTTTTGATGGGAGATTTTGGGTTGTTTTTTGTTTTGTGTTTGTTTCGGGGTTTTGTTTTTTTTCCATAATTGGCCTTATTTTCGTGACATTTTCCATAACTTTTTCCCTTATTCTTCCTTAATTTCCTTATTTTTAACTCGATTAATATTTATTTATTTATTTATTTAAAACCCACGATGCACTAAAGCCGCATTAATTGAAGCGTGAAATAGCGAGGGATCCCTGTATTTTCACAGGCTGCCTTTTGCAGCCACATTCACAGCAGACACGTCCTGTTAACCCTCAAGCAGTGACGGTATATTTGTTAGTTCCTATGGCACGCCCAAGCAGCCTATTGTCACTGGGCAACCTTAATCTATTTTTCAAGGTCTCAGAGGTCAGTTCATCAAAAAGCGAACGTTAACACTCAAGAGTGCTGTTTCTGTCAGATTGGTTTCCAGCTCATACCTTTTCTACTTTGTGTTAAAATCTTCATACCTATTGAGTCACCTCGATCTAATTTCAATCACAGGGGACACATGAAATATGCTCCTGGTCATGTAAAATGCCAGAGGTGTCAAATTTTGCCAGGAGTGCTTATGATTTATACCAGACGTAACGATGGGGACCTGATGTCCATGTGACAAGAATCAAATTTAGTGAAAACAAAAGTGTCATGGGTCCCCCACATCTTTTGAAACAGTTGTTCCTTTTTTGGTCCTCTTGTCAGGTTAACAAGACAATAGATACTTCACTATCTGTCACGCTAATTCATAGCTGATGCTGGCGTTTCCATATACAGTGATACCTCTGCTCACGAACATAATTGGTTCCCAGAAAGTGTGTGTGAGGCGAAAAGTTCGTCTTCCGAACATTTATTTCCCATAAGAAACCATTAAAATGAGAATAATCCGTTCCCAGGTCCCCATAAAACATAATTTTCTACTAAATAAGCCTTAAAACTACACAAAAATATACCTTATTTTATGTATAATAAATGTGCTATTGTATTGTAATTAAAGAAATAAACTGTACTGTATAATAAAGTCGTTTTATTTACCTTTGTGATGGTAGTTGATGGCTTGATGGAATGGAGTGGGAGGAGGAGGGAGTGTGAGGAGGAGGGAGGGAGGGAGGGACTTACTGTTTGGAAGGAGTGTTTGGAAACGCCTACTGTTTGGAAACACCCTTAGCCACACACGCACCCTTAATAGCTTCCTTGTTCTTAAGGATGGTGGTAGACTTAGCGGACTGGTACTGGGACGCTGAGTCACACAAATGCACACCTCGTTCGTGTTTTTCAATGATCTCCGCCTGTGGTGGGGTCTTTTTCGGTCCCATAATAGCAAAAGTACACTCAATATGGTCCAAAATGTCTAGCAAACACAAACCACTTCCGCACTCAAAGAAAGGGGGTGACGAACTGTGACGCCATGAGCGTGCGTCAGCTTCTCGTGGCCGCCACCGTGGCGCTGTTCGACCGCGTGGTTTGATTCGTCCGCCGAAAACTAGTTCGTCAGCAGAGACAATATGCTTGCAAATTTAATGTTCTTGAGGCGAAAAGTTCGTGAGCTTAAGCGTTCGTCAGCGGAGGTTTTATTGTAAATGTTTCACATCCTCTTACAGAAGTCTCACTCTATTAGCGATCATATGCAGCGAGCATATAAAGGTCTGTTCATTACTGGGCTGAGATTTCATAGAAACAGTAGAGTAGCACAACCAAGTAAACATTCGATTTGAGTGATAGCTGGAACTTATGGCAGAGCTGGTGTAAAATATATTGAACATTCTGATCAGTCTGACATGAGAATGAAATGTTACACCCATATAATTTATGCAATGCGATGGCCTGGCGAGCTGTTCAGGATGTACCCTGCACTCGACCAGAGATGGTTGAGATGGGTGCCAGCCTCCCTGGGATCCTAATTAGGATTAAATGGTTCTGACAATTAATCAAAGGTTTCATTATATTGGGTCATTCCATACGAAACAACCAGAACGAACCAGGTTTCTCAAGTTACCGTCTTCAGGGGAAAAAAACATTAGATGTAGGTTTATGTGATGCACATGTGAAAAATTTTGGGTCCTTCTATTCAATTGATATGACCATTTAGGTTTTTCAGTAATTCACCCAGTTTTTCCTGAATTTTTCATTTCTGAAGACAAAATGGAGTATCTGTGTTTCTTGCTTGGTTATAAAGTTCCAAAAACTGTCCGAAATACAATTTTTTGAAAATGTGCAATAACTTCGGAGCCCTGCTGCAGGATAATGACTCAAGACTGAGTGGTGAAATCTGTTTACTATCGATTCTGATTCATTTTAACATGTTTACACAGTAGAAAACATTGCATCCATAAAACTTTGGCAACAGTGAGCCATCAATATAATATCCTTTTTAGGGTTTTTTTTTTCTCAAAAATGAGCAATTTTCCAACTACAAAAAAAAAAATTCATGTTGACAATTGATGCCATGTAGTTTTGGATCTGAAGGTTTGAAAGAGTACATCGATCATGGTAAACTACCACTACTTATGAAGTTCACAATAAAAATGAAATTCTATGAATTAAACAAACAAGTCTGTGAAGAGTAGTGTTCAACATGTTGCCCTGCACTGGTGCCATCTTGAAATTTATTTTGTGTGTCTAGCAATAAAGTTTTGAATTGTTCAAAAAAGTGTGGTTTGACAGGTGGTGTCCAGGGCCAGTCTGGGCCACATGTCATGTTGCTAACTGAACTGGAGATTTCACCCCATACATTTGGTGGCACGGTCACAGCAAGAATGTCCTTGGTTCAAGTCCTCGGCTCAGCAAGGGTATTTCTGTGTTGCATTTGCATGTTGTCTATGTGGGTTTTTTCTAGGTACTCTGGTTTCTTCCTATAGTCTAAAGACATGCAACTTAGGCTCACGAGATGTTCCAAATTTCCCCTCGGTGAGAATGTGAATGGTTGTGTATGTGGTGTCCCTGTGATGGTCTGACACCCCTGAGGCTCCAGCGTCCTCTTAGCCCTAGTTAGAGTTCGTGGCTCAGTAAATAAATAAAGAAATGAATTTTAGAACTCTGGTCACCTTATTTGCACACTAGAGTGGCAGTTCTACATCTCGTGTTTTTTAATCTTCCACACAACTCTCATTTGGTGGTTATATTTATGGGATTATCTTTGCGAGGAAAAATACATGGGATATCGCCTTCAATTTTGCCAAAGCAAAAAGCTTTTCTCGTCTTATCCTGCTGAAAAATAGAGTATTTTTTTTCAAACATAGCTGGATGCAGTGTCTGACAGTGCCTATGATGAAGTAAGTGACAGTTGCTATAGAAAATCACTCATTTTGGTGACAGAGGCCTAAAGTAAATCATAATTCATCATGGACATGATGCAAAGCAAGCAAGTTAAAGCTATTAAGTTACTTAAACATCATTTACACTGTGACCATAGCAGAGTCAGGGAAGCGAACAGCAGCTGTAGGCAAGGCCATATAAGGTTTGAGCAGTACCCTATTGTAATTGTGGTCAAAGCAGCAAGGTGTCACATGTGGGATACTGATAAAATCAGTCCAGACCCCACTTTTCCCAAATATTAATTGCTGTGTTTATTGACGTATATACTGGGGGGAAAATGATATAAATGTGCACTCTTACTGTTTCTCTCTCTCTGACACACATGGCCCTATTCTGGAGACACTTGAGACACTCCTTGTGAAGTGTCTCCAAAACCCAACCCTTTCTCTTTGTTCCTCCACTTGATCCTAATGTTTGTTGACTGGGCTCTTGAGATCAAGTTTGCTGGGAGTTTCCCAGCCTCTGGAAGTGCTCTACTGGTTTAGAGACACTTTTGATGCTCTTAAGGTCGGAATAGGGAATACCCATCAGTGGGTAGGTCTTGGTGTATTCAAATAACTCTGAACCCCAGGGATATTTTCGGAGGCGTAGGAAAGAATAGCTGTTGAATTGACTTGCCGAAAGAAACATAGAAGGAGACTCAGAGGCTTGGGTGTCTCATATCTTTCTCACTTTATTTTTTTCTTCTCGCTTCTGTTTCTCATCTCGATTTTCATAATATAAGGCGAGCGTATATACCATCATATCATGTTAGCGAGAATAATAATTATCAGGAATAATGTGGTAATAATGGTGGGCCTTGCTTTGCCAGTGCTGACATAATTTCCTTTCTGATCAGTGGTAAGTTTCTTTCTTTTTCTGTCTGTGCTACTGCCAGGGCAACCATTAAAGCGAAGTCACCGCCATCTCGCCGCTCTGTCATCTCATGGACCGTCTTTTTTTTTTTTCCCTGCAGAGGCACACACTCGAAGGGGAAAACACAGACACACAGGAGGGGAAATGTCTGGAACCACTAATAATGGGGTGTACGTCGCAATTTCCAGAGGAGGGTTCAACTTAATGAACAATCAAATAAAGGAGTTGTAATTACAGACTACCGAGAGGGAATGAATCTGAGGTTGCATTAGGTTGTGAGAAAAACAGACGTGGAATTATCTGTTGGTCATAGAGGTGGCCTGAAAATCTTGGGGCCCTTACACAGGGAGGTTGTGAATGTGTTTTGTGTGTGTGTGTGTGTGTGTGTGTGTGTGTGTGTGTGTATGTGTGTGTGTGTGTGTGTGTGTGTGTATGTGTATGTGTGTATGTGTATGTGTATGTGTGTGTGTGTGTGTGTGTGTGTGTGTGTGTGTGTCTGTGTGTCCTGGTCTTTCTTTGGCCGTCCCCTTTCCAGCTGTGTGTGAAAGGAGAGCAGCTGCTGTGGGCATTTCAGTTTCCTTAAAGTCAAATGCTTACTTTAAGTAATTAGTCTGGAGTTCAGGCTCACTTGATCTTCGGCCGTCTGCCGAAGTGACTTAATAATTGATTGCTTGAAGCATTTCAGTCTTCACAACTTTATTCAAGGTTGAATTCAAGGCTGCTTGTTTTATCAGGGGATACTAGCCATGCTGCTTTTCCTACATGTGAAGTCCTTAATACTGCTTTATTTTGCAATGATTTTTGTGATTACATGTAGACAGTCTTCATTTAAGTCTTTAGGTTTGCTTGGGAATACTGTTGGGATGATCAAGTCAAAGCTCAGGTAGTTTACCAAAAAGAACCGTTTCCAAATTTATCAAGTGCAAATGTTGTGGCTCGAGTCACCATTTTATAAAATATTTATCATTCGTCTTGTACTGCCATGCCTGATCCCATCTTATTGGATGAGGGTTGGTAATCCTAGAAGTTTGTTTCCCTAATTGTCTCCACCTAGACTTGTAATGGGTGACGGCAGATCACTGGAGACTCATGTTTACTCCTTGTTGATGTTCAGCCATTGCACCCTTTGCCATTCTCTGGACTGGAATGACGCCACTCAAACAGCCCATCCAGAATAAATGGTGTCAGGTTCTTGGTTCTGGTCACATGGCCAAAGTGCTGCAGTTTGTGTTTCCTGATGTCTTGAAGTAACCTGTGTTAGCTTTGCTAGTGTGGAGTCATTGGTGCAGTGATCTTTCCAGCTTAATACATCAGAAATTAAAAAAAACAAAACAAAAAAAAACATACATGTCTTTGTTTGCAGCAGCTCTGCCATTTTGTGTTTACTGTGCTTATGTAATGTTCTATCCACGTAGACACCACGATCCTGTTTTCATCTGCGCTCTGATTTTTGTATCAAATTATTATTTTTATTTTTATTACATCATGGATCAGTTGTAAAGTTGCAAGTACTGAATTTATCAAGAAGAAATTTGCAGTAAGGTGAGAGAAGCAAGAGGTATAGAAATGGGCTTTGTCCATTTATCTCTACGACTTGTTAGTGTGATAACTTTGGAAGAAAATGATATAGAAACACCAAATTTGGTGGATGGGTCCTCCTCAGGGGTGAGTAGGGTGGGATTGGAAATGGGTCACCCTAAGCTTGTTTCAAGATCAATATGTCATTTTTAATAGGTTTGAATTGTTAATACCTGTTAATACTATAACTATGAAGAGAAATGAGATTGGGTCACAAAATCTTTTGAATGGGGTTCCCTCAGAATGGTCTTGGATGAGTAACCTTAACCTTGTTACATTTGGTTTTTATATTATATCATACTATATATTGTATGTAAATTTTTGATATTCATCTGGACCTCCATGGTCAATGCTCCTTTAAAAACTTAACAAGTTCCTAAAACAGTTGCTCAATGGCAGGGATGAAGAAGATGAGAGACTGAGGTAAGTATCCAACCTCTCCAGATATCAGATTACAAATCATTTACTCGAGTCCACTCAAGAGCTCACTCAGCCTGACTACCAATATCTCGATCGAGCCTTACATTGAGGATTCTCTTCCCTCCTTGAGAACAGGAACATGTTTTTCGCTGCACTGTTTGCCAGTGGCATTATAGCAGCTGACTTCCTGACCCCTCCAACATTTGATGAGTATGAAAGCGGAAGCAGTCTTGGCCACAGTGAAACCCCTTCTCATTGCTGCAGAGTCTGCTTCCCCCCACCTTTTTGTCACCAAAGTACCATGGAATCTCCTCTCTGCCTCTTGCACTTCTGAGTTTCCACTCTTCAGTCATGGTAATGACATTTGCATTAGTTCTTGATGCATTTCTTCCTGTTATTGGAACCCGTGTTTGTCTTAAAAACATAGTTATGCTAATGTAGCCTACAAGTAGTAGAATACAACTCCTTACATAGAATGTAATTGTAAAGGATGTTGTAGTTTCACTCACTCATTTCCCAATCTGTTTAATCCTATTAGTGTTATGTGGAGACTCTCTGAGATGACACTAGGTGAGGACAGACTACATCCTCAGCTCAGCAGTCTATTGAAGGCCAACACACACAACTATTCACACTCACATCTACAGGAAATCTGGAACAGCCAGGTAGTCCAATGTGCATGTCTTTGGACTATGGGAGGAAACCATAATATGGATCTTACCCATAGGCAACCCATGCAGTCACAGGAAGAACATGCAAATTCCAGACAGAAATGCTCTCACTGAGCTCAGGACTTGAACCCCAGACCTTCTTGCTATAAGGTGACTGTGCTAACCACTAACACAGCGTGACACATTCATTCATTCATTTATTCATTTGTTAAACCACTTATTATTATTAGTGTCACAGGAAGGCTGAAGCCTGTCTCAGCCAAATCTGGACGAAGGCGGGGTTATCTTGACATTTCTTTGTGGGGCCACAGCAGAGCATTGTTCTCAAACCTAGGACCTTTTTGCTTTCAGGCTGGAGTGCTAACCACTACACAACCCTTACAATGTTTAAATTGCCACTTCAAATGACAATGATCGAATATCCAGGGCGATGAAGTAGAACCAGTATGCCGCCTGTCCTCTGAATCTCGGATATGAGGTTATATGGTATTGTCCTTCTGTTCTGTTGTCTACAGTGCTCCTTCCATCCAAATCCTTTGCTGTCAGATTTACATTGATATACTAGAGTATTATATTTTTAGAAAAAAAGAGTCTGAGATCTATAGTGGGTTAGGATATGACTGGAGAAAGAAGTATTCGGGTTAACTTTGAAATGAAGTACTACATGCTGCGGATCAGGAGATTGTAATCAGTAATGAAATTCATACCAACTTCCACTAACATTGTTTTTGCCATTTTTCTTCTGAAATACCAATAAGTCGTAATACATTAACCATTCAAACGGTTTTGGGGTGGGATTTGTTGTCAGTTTATTCATTCATTTTCCGAGCTGCTTAATTCTATTAGGGTCGTGGGGAGGTTGAAGCCTATCTCCGCTGACCATGGGAGCACTGTACACCCTGAACAACTTGTAAGTCAAAGCAACACATGCACACAACTACTTACACATACACCCACAACTAGGGGCATTCTTGAACAGCCATGTAACCGAAGGAGGATGTCTTTTGACTGTAGGAGGAAACTGGACTACCCGAAGAAAACGGACACAGATGAAGGAAGAACATGCAAACTCCACACAGAAACGCTTAGAATGCAAACTCAGGATCTTCTTGCAGTGAGGTGGAGGTATTAACAACTATGCCACTGTGAAGCCCCTTCGTCGGTTCAGCGAGCCATTATTTTAGATCACATCCGGAAAATAGGAGTTGAGTCACAGTACATTCTGAATACATCTCCCTTTACCTCTATGGCATCAGTGACTGTCAGTTTTCAGATATACATTACTGTGTTAGAACATCTGAAAGAACACTTATTCGAAGAAAAGCATCACTTTTTTTGGTTGTGGCAACCTCACCTGCCACCTTCAACTGATGAACGGCTAGATCTACTGCCCTTTACAAGCGGCTGTCAGATCTAATAAGAACTCGTGGAAATTTATCGCCATTTTCCAGCTATCAATCAAAACCCTATTTAGTGGCCAGGTCATTTTCAGATGGACTTAAGGAAAATAAAACGAGGTTGAACATTTTTTTTTGGGACCTATGGCTCATGTGAACTTTGACAGCTTCTAGAGAAAAATACTCCTTGTAGATAGGATGTGTCTGACCTAATATATAGATTTAGTGGCGCTCCCAATAGATGCCTCTTGATTAAATGTTCAGAAGTAGGTTTGCTTTTGACCCTGTTTCTGATTTGTCTCTAGCTGTGTAGATGTGTGTGAGTGGTTGTGTGTACTTCCATGTGATTGTCACGAGCTGAGTATCCTGCTTTCACCTCCCAGCGGCCCTTTTTGCTTTGTAAAGTGAGTGAGTGAGTGCATTGTTGTTCTGTTAATATTCTGATTTTGATGTTTGCTCCAGGAAAATTAATTTACCTGCAAGCTTTACTGCCTACCCCATTAACATTTTTTTATTATGTGCAAGTCTGGGTGGTGGCGTATAAGCCTCTTTATTTGGGTTTCGGTCTTTTTATTAATGAAAAACATTGTTAGCTCCTTCCCACAAAGTATCTCTGGGAGAATAAGAATGACTTTTGTTGGTCTGTCCATTTCTCCATCACACTTTAGTTTCCGGACATTTAATTGCTGTGTGCTGAAGCTGGGGCTTTATGGTGGTCCTCTACTATGAGTGCTAGAATGAGTTTGTGTATGAGTGACCTTGACATACCTTCCAAGGTCGCAAAGGCAATACTGCGTATTAGGTTTCCAGACATTTACTTGCCACACACTGAAGCTGGGGCTTTTAAACTTGCTATGCTTGTTTTATATTGTCATATTATGAAATGGCTCTTTTGATGGGACGGACCCCTGTTATCTATTTTTTTGATTGATTGAAATCGTCATACAAGTCAGCAATGTATGACGGCCAACAGCACTGACATAGTGACACAGCAGGCTTATTAGGTTTCTTGTGGTGGGAACGTATGTACAGTGGACAGGACACTTGAAAAATATCTAAGCCATATTCTATGACTGTGGTGCACCATTTATAATTTTTGTAAAGGCCTGATTGTCCGATGATGTGTCCACTTCTGCTGAACTGCTGGATTTTAGACTTTAAACTATGTGGTGTGTGTGTGTGTGTGTGTGTGTGTGTGTGTGTGTGTGTGTGTGTGTGAGGGGAGGTGTTATAGATATGGTGTGTATTGAAGTGCTATTAATTGAAGATTCATTCGAAGATCAGACTGATTCTACTAGCATACCCTGTTGATCTCATGTCACTTGTTTAATCTGCTTTCATCTGGTTGCTCAAGGCCAGCTTGTAATAACATATGGCAAAGACTCCGCTGGTTCTGGTTCTCCCAGGGGTGTGCTGCTGAGTTCAACACACTGACAGCCTCTGTCATAAAAATCAAGCTCATCCAACCTGGATTCAGAAACAAGCTCTTTGTTTTTATGCAGCACGTGTGGGTTAAATGCTCTAGATGATTCACATCCAGGTTATAAACAGCATGGAGAGGGGTGTGGCTGTGGCTGACTTCAGTTCTTTTGAGACTCACTCCCTATTACCTTACACTATGTCTTAAAGCTGTGCATCTGTTTACCTGCCCCCTTGTGCTGTTTTCAGTATCCCGTCAGTCCCATGAATGAGGTCTGGAGAGACGCATATTGGAAACAATATCAACAAGAAGCTTCTTACGCCCACACTTTATAAATAGGGGGGGTATCATCGGGGGGGTCACCAGGGCTGCTGACCTGAAACCTGAGGTCAAGAGGCCACTCTGGTATTAATCAGAGGAGACCATGCTTACAATTACAATTGTTTCCTGTTATCTGTCCAGTCAATGTTATCACTCCACAGACCGATAACATTTGACTGTTTGGACTGTGTTGAACTGACTGTATCACTTGGACAACTCTATGGGTGAGGCTCAAAGTTCAAAGCAGCAAATATTCGACTCAAGCTTCGAAATGTTGGTGTGCGAACAGCTTCAGGAATGTTTTGATTAAAGTGCCGAGAATTTATCCAGCATCTCTGCAAGGCATGCAGGCTTCAGTCCAGCTAATTACTTAACCTACATTTAGATATTAGTCAGAGCCATGTCCCAGTTTCCTTAAAGATTCTCACTATCAAGAAAACAGAAAAGGGGCACCGCATGCATAGGAAATGCCCAATACTACAGTTCACTCAAAGTTGAGGTTATAAAGGAACAATTATACAGTTATAAATAAGTGAAGGCTACACCACTGTATGCACTCAGCTTTTGTTCACCCAAAACTCTTTTTTGGTCTCCTGTTGACCTTCAGGGAAAAATGCAATGTTTAGTGTGTTTCCATTCACAGATTAAGTCGAGTATGTTTTTGCACAGTAGGTTGCACGCTGTTTTTGTTTGATCATTTGTTTTTTTGTTTTGTTTTGGGTTTTTTTTTTGTTTTGTTTTTTGTTTTTGTTTTTTTGTTTTTTTTTTCTTCTGGAATTGCTCATAAACCCAGTGATTTCATCTTCATCCATTCATTTGCCGAACCGCTTAATCCTACTCGGGTAGTGGGGAGGCTGGAGATAATCTCAGCCAATTCGGAGCAAAGGCGAAGTACACTTCAGCCCATTGCAAGTCTAAACCCCCCCCCCCCACCCACACACACACACACACACACACACACACAAACAACTATGGGTAATTTTGATCAACCTAATCTGCATGTGTTCAGACTGTAGGAGGAAACTGGAAAATGTGAAGAACATGCAAACCCCACACAGAATTGTCCGGGACTTAAACTACGATGCAGACGTGTTAACCACTCTGCTAGTGATTGCGTTAATTACTCTTCCAGAATGTTCTTCATTATGATATTATGTGCTCTCACCTCAGACAGTTCTCCCGTGTGATACTCCCAGAGTGTGAGGCATTTCAGAAGCTGAAGAACAGAATGCTGATGTAGCAGATGTTCTGGGTTTGTGTTGATGCTCAGAGAGTTACAGCTCTCACTCTTCCAGCTGGCGTCTCTATTGATCCATTCTTTTCTTCACATATTCGTACATTTCTATCACCGCGTCCTTCTTCTGGATTTCAAAACCATTACAAAGAATGTTTGTGCTCCATTCTCAGATACTATAGATATTCCTCTAATGGCTTTCTTGCACTGCTAAATTGCTATATTTTTAAATTCTGTTATAGTGAGAGAATGGCAAGTGAACATTTTCATATATGGTTCCTCTCCCTGCATGCACTGTTGTCTCATGTGTCTGTCATTTCTTTTGTAATTGGTTTCTCACAGCAAAATGCATATTTCTGACTATCATCATCGTCATCATCATCATCATCAGCTTGAATATCATGATCATCATGACTACAATTTCCACCACCAGCAGCATCACCACCATCATCGCACCATTCCAGTCCTCTCTATCATTAGTACTATCAAAACATCTTTGCTATATCACGTTAGTGGCCCTAGAGGTGAAAATCAGCTACCGCAGTGAAACGATTCTTCTTTGCTACAGGCTTTTACCTCGTAAAACAACAACAGAGAGGCACATAATCATAATCCATCCCATAGGCAGATAGCACAAGATAGAGAAACTGATGAACTTGTCCTTATCACCATGCAAGATCACTGTGCAGGCAGATTTGTCTCCTTCAGAATTAATATACTGTACAACACGGGAAACTTGACTTGACAAGTGAAGGCTGAGGTGCTTGTGTGGATCCCTGACAAAGTTGGAATTATCTCACACAGCAGCCATTATTCTGACAGTTGCTGGTACAGAAGGCTGACAGCCTTTTGAGCTCTTGCTCCTGAAAGACTGGTCAGATGGAACCGTGAGATAAAGATTTGCAAGTCAAACTCATAAATGCAGCAGTGGTATATATTCTTGCACGGCCTGTTGCTTAAATGATGGGCTCCAGAGATGATTTTCTTGTTGCACTTGTAATGATCTGATTAAAAATTCACAATAGGCTCTCTCTCTCAAAACACACACACACACACACACACACACACACACACACACACACACACACACACACATATACAGTGAACCCTTTCTTTTCGCGGTTAATGGGGATTGGCCCTCCACGAATGCGACTGAGGTACACGTACATGTATATATAGTATACATATAATATCAATAAATACATATTCAATGCTATAAATGCTTATAATAACAATTATTAAATATTCAAAAATAATACATAAGATGTAAATAAAATATAAATACACACACACACACACACACACACACACACACACACACTCACAAAACGCACCCGGACCCACGCACACATACAGACACACACACACAGACGCGTGTGTGCGCACACAAATGTGCACCTCATGTAAAAATGTAAGTAGTTTTGATGGTTTTTTTTTTGCATAATTGGCCTTGTTTTGCGGCATTTTTCATAACTTTTCCCTTATTTTTCCTTAATTTCCTTATTTATTTTATTTTTTGATTAATATTTTTGAAAAACCCGCAATGCACTGAAGCTGCAGGAACTGAAGCGCGAAGTAGCAAGGGATTACTATCTGCATATATATATATATATATATATATATATATATATATATATATATATATACAGAGGTGCCTCGGTATTCGACCGTAATTTGTTCCCGACGGCAGGTCGAATTCCGATTTAGTCGAATTCCAAATCCGCTTTTTCATTAGGAATAATGTGAATGGCCTTAATCCGTTCCATCGTCTTTTAAACAGAATAACCGAAGGGCTAGAATATTCTGTGACGCCACGAACATTCAGCCGGACCCAAAAATGCAGGAGACAGAGTGTGATGGAAATAGAGGAGCTTTATTATTCACGGGGAAGGCACTAGAGCACGGGGAAATTGTATTCACTGTTAGGGAAGCCCGGTGATTGCTAAGTGGAATCAGATGTGTGTGCTTAGCGCTCCACCCGCGTGTGACAGCCACACCCCTCTCCAGCGCGAGCGTGCATAAAGAGAGAGAGTTAGAGCCGCCAAAACTAGAGTTTCTCACAAAAGAGACCATAACGCATTAAAATAAAATCCACAGTACAGTTAAAGCATAACAACAATAAAGATATAACAATTTTTACTTTTGTGGTTGTAAGCACTTGGCATGTGTAAATGTTGGACAGGAGAGGAAGTGGATCCCCTTCTATAACGGAGAGGGAGAGAGGAGGGGGGATCCACTGCCATAACAGCTTCAGGTGAATCAGCCAAAGGTGTTTTTTTTTTCTCTTGCTAACCGCTTTGGTGTGGATGACTCTTCTTCAGGATGTCCTTTTCTTTTCTTGAAGAACATTTCTAACGTGGCTTGTTTCTGTCTTTTCAAACCTTACAGAAGTGGCTCATGACCTCATCGTTAAAGGTGTTCACAGCGATACATAGTATCAACAACTTCCAGACTTCCCCAGAACAGCGCTAGTTTTATCAGGGTGATACATAGTATCAACAACTTCCGGACTTCCCGAAAGTGCGCATTTCCCCTCCCTCTTGGTCTTGTTTTTTGCTTGCGCTTTTTAAGCGTTTGACTTCCGGATTTTGGTCGACTTCCAGGACAAAAAAACGGCTGATGCCTATCTCAACCGACTCTGGGTGAGAGCAGAGTACACCCTGGACAGCTCACCAGGCCATTACGGAGCAGAAACATACTGACTACTATGCAGCTACCCTTGATGAAAGTCAGCAATGGTTCTTTTACAGCCTCTCACCATAGACAGTGAGAGACATGGCCAGCCTTTGATAACCCAGTTAGCTGCACTGGGTTTTTATTTATTTATATATATATAAAAATTATATATATAAAATTACTGTAATGTAATTACAGTAGGCCCTTGACCATTCGTGGTTCAGCGCTCGTGCCCCCGCATACTCACGGACTTGCGACGCACGTGATTCAAATTTAGCCAATGGCTGAGAGCTTTTGTTTCTCCTTTCTGCTGATAGGTTGCAGACGATGTGTACACCTTTTTTATCTCTTTGCACACATGTCATCAACGTGATTGCTTGAATTGTGAATTCACGTTTTTTTAGTGTATTTTTAATGATTATTTAAGCCCTATGATGTGACTCAAACGCCCTGCATCTTTTCTAGCTTCTGGTAAAGAGCCTAAGCGCTTTATTCATTAGTAAATATTATGACAGTACAAAATGAAAAAGTTTATACTTAACCATTACTACATTTTACTACATTATTACTGTATTAATGAGTAAGACTGTCTATAGAATGTGTTTAAGAAGCATATTTTAGCACATATAATATCATACATAGGGTTTTAAAACCATGTCAATAACTCGCGGATTCTCAGGATTCGTGGGAAGGACCGGAACTGAACCATTGCGAAAAACGGGGGTCTTCTGTATATATAGTGTGTGTGTGTGTGTGTGTGTGTGTGTGTGTGTGTGTGTGTACGTGTACGTATATACGCAGACACACACACACACACATTTGCGTCTAATAATTTTTCCTTGGGGCAACATCGCGGAGTAGTGGGTCGCATGTCTGCAGAAAGAAGGTCCTCGTTTCAATTCTCAGGCGAGCGCGTTTTTTTGTGAAGTTTTTACATGTACTGCCTGTTCTTGTGTGGGTGTACAGACCTTCAGATAAGCAGCCAGCTCAGTGCTAATCAGATAGCTCTATGCTAACTGGTCCTTCTGTAAAAATTTTTATGGTAAGAAATAAACATTATATTAATTCTCAAGAATTTGATTACAATAATAAGCAGATAGAAGAAGACAGTTGTTCCGCTACCTGTCATTGAATGTTACCAATGGTCTTCTTGGCTAAGGACAGGCTCCCATTATACTCGTGTGTGTTAAAAGTGTGAGGTGCTGGTCAGATTCCCCTGATAGTAGACATGTTTAGTCTGGAGTCAGATGTTTTTTTGGCTGACTGCTTTTAGCATCATGCACAAAATGCTAAGCCCTTGTTAAGTCTCTAAGCTCTTACAGTTGGGAAGCTGAACAAAATAAAACAAGATAATGGTGTGTGTGGAGGTGTGTTTGTAGGCATGCATGTGTGTAAGAGGAATTAAGCTCGTCGGTGTTATGGTTGAGCTGTGGGTGATAAGACCAAGTCAATGGGACCATGTTATCAACCTCCAGCTGATATCGATTCCTCTCCCCCCAGGCGATCTACTGCTGTCTACAGTATCAGACCTCATTGTCCGTCTCTAGCACATCATTGGAACTGAGCCACTGCTGCTAGCAGATAATCCTTTCGGATATTACGGATGTGTCTAGAGCCATCCAGTCCCAATACTACTCTTAACCTAACGTAGCAGCAAGGGCTTATATCGTTTCCTCTATCTCATAGCAGATGGTTATAGGTAGTAAGTCTTATTACTTCTGCTGGAGGGTGGGTAATGTGCAGAGGGTCAGTACCAGGCCAGATATTTGGGATAGTGCAATTCCTAATATTATATTGTAATAATTACCAGTTTATTCATGAACTCTTGTCGTATATGAATTGTAAAATGTGAAGTGAATGAAATAAGTCATGTCTGATCAGAGGGAGTGGAATAACAGTTTTATTCTATCCTATTGTATTGTACTCAAACTATTGCAAAAAATAATAAAAAATATCATTAAATAGACAAAGGTGGTTAGCATGGAGCTAACTGTTTTCTTGAAGGCCGGTTTCTTTAACAGTCTTGTTTGGTGAAAAATCCTGTCTAATTCTTCAAAATAAAAAGCTCTTACTATACAATAGTTTTTGGGGCATTGGTTAGCACAGAGCTAGTTGGATAGCACATAGCTGTCTGGTTAGATGATGGCCTGTGCAGTAAAATTGTTTATTAAAACCACAGTCAAATTATTTTAAAAAATGTTCAGAATATCAGATACTCCTATTCCATGTGTTGTTGCATCTCGTAAAATTGATCTAGACAGAAAACCCAGCATTCATGGCACTTTCCGTTTGTTAGCACAACTATTTAAAAAAATTAACCTTATTCTTATCTTCTATTCTGTCTCATTAAAAAATTAAGAAAGGATTTTATGAATAAATACTTTCGCTTAGAACAAAGACAATGAAGATGTTTTTGTTATTTGAATTTTTTGAGGTGATGTTTCAGGTCACAGGATATAAGCTGATATCCTAGTGGACTATTAGCCAATCAGAGTGCAGATTCCTAGTGACCAAAGATAGAATTATTGAGGCTAGGCTATGAAGATCTTCAAGAATCGGAATCCACTACAATATGACTAAAATCAAAACCACAATATTAAAGCCCGACATGATTTATGTTTGATAGTGATTTACATGATTTAAACTCAAGCCCTTCAGTTATGTGGTCAAATCACGCTTACACACACACCCACCCACCCACACACACACACACACACACACACACACACACACACACACACACACACACACACACACTCTCACACTCACACTCTCACACACTCACTTATTCCAGAAAAGATGAATACTCTGCTTCATATGCATTGCACTTATGGCAAGATGGATATTGCAGTTTTAGAAAGAAAGAATAATTCGATTTGTCTGAGCCTACAAGCAAAGTTGGATTAAATGGTTTTCCTCTCACTTTTGTTCGGTACTTTTATGGCAAGCATATTAGGTAAATATGCAAAGCCCCTTCACAGAAGAGCCAGGGGAATGTGTGAAGGTCATATCCATCGCACTGCGTATTACAGCAGAGATCCAGATGCTGCAGTATTATTGGGTTAGTGGAAGGTCAGTGTCATGTACAGATATATTAATGGAGTTTATACTATGTATAATAAAATTTAGAAATAAGAGCAATGATGCCACCAATTATTTTTTGAGAGAAGCATGTTGCGTCTTAGGTGGCACAGTGGCGTAGTGGTTAGCATGTCTGTTTCATATCAAGAAAATCCTGGGTTCAAATCCTGAGCTCTGCGAGGACATTTTTTTGTGGTGTTTGTATGTTCTTCCTGTGCTTGCATGGATGTTCTCTGGGTAAACTGGTTTCCTCCCTCAGTCCAAAAACATGCATGTTAGGCTAATTGTCTGTCTGTCTTCCTTTCGGCTTTTTCTCTTTTACTTGGGAGTCGCCACAGCAAATCATCTGATTCGCACGGTTGATTTGGCAGAGGTTTTTAAGTCGGATGCCTTCCTGTCACAACCCTTTTTAGCAAGGGACAGAAACACGCTGACGACTTTGCAGCCTACTCTTTACGAAAGTCAGCAATGGTTCTTTTACATGCCTCTCACCATAGACAGTGAGAGACATGGCCCGCCTTTGATAACCTAGTTAGCTGCACTGGGGGGGGACAGTGACAACCTTGTGGAGAGTGGGACTCGAACCCCCAACCTTTGGATCAGCGTTCCAGAGCCCCATACCATGAGACCACCACTGCCCCCTCATGTTAGGCTAATTGTTTATTTAAAAAATTACCCCTCAATGCGAATGTTTGTGTGTGTTAACTCTGCAAAGACTTAGTGAGCTGTTAAGGCTGTACCCTACTATACCATATTGATTAATTTTTCAGCTCCTGGGAGCATATAGGAATGGGTTCTATCTGTCTGTCCATCACACTTTAGTTTCTGTATATTTACTTGGCACACACTGAAGCTTCAGCTTTCAAACTTGCAATGCTTGTTCTTTTAGCACATTATGAAATGGTCCTTTTGGCGGGAGTGTCTAGACCCCTGTAATCTATTTATGGTTTGTTTTTGTTAGGATGATCTTGGTGCATGAATCCTAGAAAGCCCTAATAATTAATTCTGTGATTTGATTATTTGAATTTGAATTTAATTCCCAACAAATATTTTTATCCATGTACACATAGCCAATCTGGATGGCCTTTGCACACATTAATAATTTAAATAACAGGTGTCAATAATGGTGCCTTGGCTTCAATTTCCAGCAATGCAGCGTTCTTGGATGTGGATGGCGCCCAATGGAAGCACACAGAACAGATGCCTTCAGCAAGCCCACTCTTCCCCTGCAGCTGGCTCTGGGAGCTTGAGTCCGCAAACCAACTGTGCACAGCTCTCCACTTTATCCATGTCTATCTCTGTCTCTCTTTGTCTCACACACACACACACACACACACACACACACACACACACACACACACACACACACACACACACACACACACACAGTGACAGTGATGAACACACATGCTCAACTGATAAATGAGATAAAAGTGCATCGCTAGACTCCACTATGAAGGTCAGCTCTTCAGATGTAAAGTGCAGTAACTTGTCCATGCTTGACAAGGTTTTCGGAATACATCCTTTTCACCTGCTGCCAGACATTCCCTAAACGACCATTGTTGACATTTTCTTCTTTTCTCCAATAGCTTACCTCTGAGTCTGTCAATTTTTTTAATTGTACTTTACTTACAGTGGTGCCTGTGCTTTATGATTGTCTGCTAAGGGAAGAGTCAGACACATCGAGCTCCAGTTTGAAATTTACTCCATCACTACAGGCGTGTGTGTAATTAGCATTAAAGTCGTAATAGTGTTATTTTTGTGTTTGGTGCTACATTTGGAAATAAGTAGCTATTAAACTGGCCCAAATGGATTATCTGTTGGGATCACACAGCATTTTGATAAATTCAAGCACAGTGCATGACTTATTTGTTCCCTATCTCATTACTCATGGTATGTATATTACATGTGTTGCACATACATAAAATGTATGAAATGGACCTGGAGAGCATCTCCGCTGTGATGCGTATCTTAACGTCCTAATGATTATGACGGCAGCATTTTGTTTTTCAGACTTCTTGCTGGAGTGAGATTTATTGTTTATGGATATGAAATCACAGCTTGTCTTTGTCCCAATAACAAAAATATCTTCTTTTCTTCTTTTCCTTTCGGCTGTTCCCTTTAGGGGTCGCCACAGCAAATGATCTGCCTCCATCTCTCCCTATCCTCTGCATCTTCTACTCTTACTCCAACGACCTTCATGTCCGCCTTCACTGCATCCATAAATCTTCTCTTTGGTCTTCCTCTGGGCCTTTTGCCTGGTAGTTCCAACCTCAGCATCCTACGACCAATATACTCACTATCCCTCCTCTGTACATGTCCAAACCATCTCAATCTAGCCTCTCTGACTTTGTCTCCAAAACATCTAACATGTGCTGTCCCTCTGATGTACTCATTTCTGATCCTGTCCATCCTCGTTACTCCCAAAGAGAACCTCAACATTTTCATCTCTGCTACCTCCAACTCTGACTCCTGTCTTTTCCCCAGGGCCACTGTCTCTAAACCATACAACATTGCTGGCCTCATCACCGTCTTGTACACTTTTCCCTTCATTCTTGCCGATACTCTCCTATCACACATCACACCGGACACTTTTCTCCATCCATTCCAACCTGCCTGCACGCGCTTCTTCACCTCTTTTCCACACTCTCCATTGCTCTGGATTGTTGAGCCTAAGTACTTAAAATCCTGCACCTTCTTTATCTCTGCCCCCTGTAACCTCAAAGTTCCTCTTGGGTCCTTGTCGTTCACACACATGTATTCTGTCTTACTAAGACTAACCTTCAATCCTCTCCTTTCCAGGGCATACCTCCACCTCTCTAGATTTTCCTCCACTTGGTCTCTGCTCTCACTACAGATCACTATGTCATCTGCAAACATCATAGTCCATGGAGATTCTTGTCTAACCTCATCTGTTAGCCTGTCCATCACCATAGCAAACAAGAAGGGGCTGAGAGCTGACCCTTGATGCAGTCCCACCTCCACCTTGAACTCTTCTGTCACACCGACAGCACATCTCACCACTGTCTTACATCTCTCATACATGTCCTGCACCACTCTAACATACTTCTCTGCCACTCCAGACTTCCTCATACAATACCACAGTTCTTCTCTCGGCACCCTGTCATATGCTTTCTCCAGATCCACAAAGGCACAATGCAGCTCCTTCTGACCTTCTCTGTACTTCTCTATTAACATCCTCAAAGCAAACACTGCATCTGTGGTGCTCTTTCTTGGCATGAAACCAAGCTGTTGTTCACAAATGCTGACCTCTGCCCTTAGTCTTGCTTCCACTATTCTTTCCCATAGCTTCATTGTATGGCTCATCAACTTTATCCCTCTGTAGTTGCCACAACTCTGTACATCGCCCTTGTTCTTAAAAATGGGCACAAGCACACTTCTCCTCCATTCCTCTGGCATCTGCTCACTTTCTAAGACCTTGTTGAATATTCTTGTCAGAAAATCTACTGCTACCTCCCTAGACACTTCCATACCTCAACTGGTATGTCATCAGGGCCAACTGCCTTTCCACTCTTCATCCTCTTCAATGCCCTCCTCACTTCTCCCTTACTAATCTTTGCTACTTCCTGCTCCTCAACGGTCACCCCTTCTACTCTTTTTCTCTCTCATTTTCCTCATTCATCAGCTCTTCAAAGTACTCTATCCATCTTCCCAGCACACTTCTGTCATCAGTCAATACATTTCCCTCTCTGTCCTTTATCACTCTAACTTGCTGCACGTCTTTCCCATCTCTATTTCTCTGCTGTGCTAACCTGTATAGATCATTTTCTCCCTCCTTACTGTTCAACCTATCATACAAGTCATCATACGCCCTCTGTTTGGCCTTTGACACTGCTACCTTCGCCTTACGCTGTGTCTCCCTGTACTCCTGTTTACTCTCTTCGGTCCTCTCAATGTCCCACTTCTTCTTGGCTAACCTCTTCTTTTGTACACACGCCTGCACTTCCTCATTCCACCACCAAGTTTCCTTATCGACTTTCCTTCCAGAGGACACACCGAGTACTCTCCTACCGGTCTCCCTGATCACATTGGCTGTGGTTGTCCAGTCCTCTGGAAGCACTTCCTGACTACCCAAAGCCTGTTTCAACTCCTCCTTGAAGACAACACGACACTCTTCCTTTTTCAGCTTCCACCACTTTGTCTTCTGCTCTGCCTTTGCCTTTTTCACCTTTCTCACCATCAGTGTCATCCTGCACACCACCATCCTATGCTGTTTGGCAACACTCTCACCCACTACTACTTTGCAGTCACTGACTTCCTTCAAATTACATCGCCTACACAAGATGTAGTCTACCTGTGTGCTCTTACCTCCGCTTTCATAAGTCACCCTATGCTTCTGTTTCTTCTTGAAGAAAGTATTCACCACAGCCATTTCCATCCTTTTTGCAAAATCGATCAACATCTGTCCTTCTGTGTTCCTGTCCTGGATACCAAACCTGCCCATCACTTCCTCGTCCCCTCTGTTGCCTGTACCAACATGTCCATTGAAGTCTGCTCCAATGACCACTCTTTCACCTCTGGGGGTACTCTGCATCACTTCATCTAACTCACTCCAGAATCTCTCCTTCTCTTCTAGCTTACATCCTGCCTGTGGGGCATAAGCACTAACAACATTGACTATCACGCCTTCAATTTCTAACTTGAGACTCATCACTCTGTCTGACACTCTTTTCACTTCTAGAACATTCCTGACAAACACCTCCTTCAAGATGACTCCTACTCCATTTCTCTTCCCATCCACACCATTATAAAACAGTTTAAACCCTGCTCCTAAGCTTTTAGCTATTCTACCTTTCCACCTTGTCTCCTGAACACACAGTATGTCCACCTTCCTCCTCTGCATCATGTCAGCCAGCTCCCTATCTTTTCCTTGCATAGTTCCAACATTCACAGTCCTTACTCTCAGTCCGAGGCTCACGCATTTCCTCTTCTCTCTCTGCCTACGGACACGCCTTCCGCCTCTCCTTCTTCGACGTCTTCGACCAACAGTAGTCCAATTTCCATCAGCACCCTGTTGGTTGACAGCACTGATGGCGGTCGTTGTTCACCCGGGCCTCGACCGATCCGGTATGAATTCTGTATTGATCATTTGCATTTTTTTTTTTTGGCAGAAGTTTTACGCCGGATGCCCTTCCTGTCGCAACCCTCTGCATTTATCCGGGCTTGGGACCGGCATAAGGGGGAGAGACACTGGTTAGTGCCCCCCCCGCCTCATGGTTGCATTTCCCAATAACAAAAATATGATTATTTAATATTATGTCTGAAAAAAGAAAATGCTCACTGGGCTTTAGTAGTCATGTCCTCTCTCTGTCTCTATGTCAAAGCCCTTTTTGTATCCAGTTGATATAGTTTGGTAGCATGGTGGTGCTGTGGATAGCATGTACTTGGCCTCACAGCTATAAGGTTTCCTCTGTTGAGGTTGCATGGGCTTCCTCTGCATATTCTGGTTTCCTCCCACAATCCAAATCATGCACATGAGGCTAATTGTTTGTTCCAAATTGCCCCTTGGTGTGTCTGTGATTGTAAATAGTTGTGTGTGTTTTGACAAATGAGTAATGACTGCGTTCCTTCTGTTCTTCTGCATAATCTGTCACCAACCAGCAACCTCATGCCTACAGTAAGCCTGAGACTTGAACTCAGGACCTTCTTGCTGTGAGGCGGCCGTGCTAACCACTTTGTCACCATTCCGCTCATTTCAATAATTATATACGGGCAATGATTTGAATGAGCTGATTTACCCGTTAATGTGTACCATGTGTGCAGCTCCACGGCAGGTGTGTTATTGAGTGTATGAGAACTTATAAACGTAATACGCTTAGAACCATCATGTGCTTCAAGCAGGTAATGTCATGTACGTACAGGTTTTTGTTCCATCTTCAGTTATATTTGTATGAATCCTGATCCCATTGTCTTCTACACCTTGATAAATCCCAGGATGAAACCTTTTTGTAAGTGTTTAGGTTTGTTTACCTCCGCCTCTTGAGTTTTTGCTGCAAATGAGATCATTCATCTTGGCTCCGATGCGTTAGCACACGCCCAGTGGAAAATTAATTAATGCAGTTTGTCTTTTTCCCTCTCTTTTGTTACTGGATCTGTTCCCCTGGTCCTCGCTTTGACTTAGGGCCCATTGATTTGTGTCTGCTGCTATTGTTTTGGCTGACAGCTTTTAGTTGGTGGTGCACAAAGCCAGTCATTTTTTCCGAGGGTGTTTTCCATGCATTAAGAGCTCTGTATGTTTTGACTCTGCAGTCACTGTGGCAGGATAAGACCGGACCTTTTTAAAAGCCTGACTCGCAGTGGAATGATACTATCCAAAATGTGCGTTAGAACCTACTATGATGGATTGTGCTGGCAAAACACAATGAGGGCTCTTTATAGGAAGGGGAGGGTGAAGGGCATTACTGGTTATGGCAGCTCTGTGCTGCCGCTGTGCTCCATGCCATGGCACCTTCCCTATGAGCTAAAGTGGTGAACAGGCTAAATATACATCAGATCACTAATACAACTGGCTGGTATTTCAGTATCCATGTTAGTAGTTGTTGTTTAGCAGTTAACATTTATTTGTTTACAAGATAAGTTTTTATTTATATGAATTTTTTGTCGAAGCCTGATCTTATTAAAAATTCCCACATTGAAACTTAATCACCACTGAATTGGGGCATCCATAATTCAGGTATGTGTTAAGGTAAGCAACACCAGGGCGATACAGATCATTATTATTTAATGGTGTACTCTGTCTTTGCCCAGAGTTGGCTGAGATAGGCACCAGCCTCCCTGTGACCATAATTAGGATTAAGCAGTTCAGAAAATGAATGAATGAATGTATTATTTAATTCATGGGCAAATATCACCTGTAAAATGCTGTCTATTCCTATATACAGGGATCCCTCGCTACTTTGTGCTTCAATTTATGTGGCTTCAGTGCATCGCGTTTTTTTTTTTAATAAATATTAATCAAATTAAAAAATAGGGAAATTAAGGAAGAATAGGGGAAAAGTTAAGGAAAATTCCACAAAACAAGACCAATTATGCAAAAAAACCCAAAAACCCAACCCAAAACCCCCCATCAAAACTAGTTACATTTTTATGTGAGGTGTACATCTGAGTGCATGCATGTGTGTCTGTATTTATATTTTATTTACATCTGCATTATTTTTCATACATATATCTACATATGCATTATTTTCGAATGTTTGTTATTATAAGCATTTATAGCATTGAATATATATTTATTGATATTATATACACATATACACGAACGTGTACATCAGTCGAGGGGGAAGAGAGAGAGATTGTGTGTGTGTGTGTGTAGAGAGAGAGTGAGAGCGTGAGAAAGAGAGAGAGTGAGTGAGTGAGTGAGTGAGTGAGACCGGGAAGAGCAATGCTAGCCTTTATAGCCCGTGATTAAATTGAATCAGGTGTGTTTGTTAGCACTCCACCCCGCGTGTGGCACCCATGCCCCTCTTCAAAGTGCATTTCAACGCACAACTCATTTGTTAGAGACCATAATGCACAGTGCCGTTAAAACATAAGAACAATAAAGATAATAATTTTAACCTTTGTGGTGGTGAGCAGTTGGCATACGTAAATGTTGAAGAGGGAGAGAAGCGCAGGATTCCCTTCCATAACAGAGAGGGACAGAGGAAAGCGGATACCCTTCCATAACAGAGAGGGACATAGGAAAGCGGATTCCATTCCATAACAGCTTTAGGTAAATCAGCCAAAGGTGTTTTTTTCTCTTGCTACCGCTTTGCATGGATGACTCTCTTTAGGATGTTGCTTTCTTTTCTTGAAGAACATTTCTAACATGGTTTGTTTCTGCCTTCTTTTAAAAACCTTACAGAAGTGGCTCATGACCTCAGACAAAGGTGTTCACAACGCTGCTAGTGCTTTAGCTTAGCTTACATACATACATACATCCTCTTCAGCTTCATTTTGGCGGTTATGCCTATAAGCCGATCTGTGGGTTTTCTGTTCGGTACTCTAAATTGTATTTGTCGCTGGAGGAGGTATATGGTGTTAGTGATTAGATAGCTTTAGTGCTTTAGCGCTAGCTTTAGCTTTACGTACACAGTACTGTATCAATAACTTTCGGACTTCCCCGGAACAGCTTTTAGAGTGATACATAGTATCAACAACTTCTGTACTTCCCCAGAACATACATAGTATCAGCAACTTCCGGAAGACGCATACTTTTCCTCCCTCTTGGGCTCATTTTTTCTTGCGCGTTTTTTTCACGAGTTAGACTTCTGGTTTTTGTTCGGTTTCCCGCACGGAAGAACTCACGGATTTTTTTGTTCGGATTCCGATTTGTTCGGACTCTACAGCGTTCAGAAATATTTTGGAAAAATTTTGGCCCACTCTTTTATTCACAATAGTTTTCCACGATGAGCTGTTCTTTACAGGCCACAATAGGGTCATGGGGAGGATGGAGCCTATCTCAGCCAAATCGTGGCAAATAAATGACATAACGGAATGCCCTAAAATATGGTGTCTCTTGCTGAACCTATGCCTCACCTTAGTGCATTGCTGCCCGTCTGGTCTGGTTCTTTTCTTCTTATAATTGAACTGACTGGTGACCTTTTTCTAACACATGGTCATGCAGACAGAACAGATGACCGCGTTTATTAGTTCCACCTGTCCAGGAAGGCGAGTCTGGGTCAGAAAGGTAATTCCCAGAAACCTAGTCCACGGGGCCAAGCTAGTTCTAGATGTGCATGAGCTCCTTTGGCCCATTGGGTGGTGCAGTGGATGGCTCAGGCGGCTATCCAAACGAGAGCGTAATGTCACTTTGACAGGGGCTCCATCTGTTGCCAGGATCACCCCCCAGGTGCTTTACAAATGGTACCCCAGATGGAGGTTTCCTCTCCGTGTGTGTGTTTCAACATCCTGGCCTCTTTCCTCCACAGTGGCGCCTCCACATTGCTTTTATTCTGTTGGGTTTATTGACATTCATAAATGTGTTTGAAAACTAATTACTTAATGTTCCCTGATGGGAGCTGGGAGCTGCGTGTATGCATTCCTGTTTGCGCACATGTGCAGTACACACAGATATCCCATAATATAATCATACTTAAATAAGCTGCACTGTACTTCTCTGATGTTTTTTGTATTCACGGTATAACCATGCTTGCGTGATTGCATAGGGTGTGTGAGAATTCAGGGCTGCACTGGGGTGCGATTTGTTGCTGCGGATAGGAGCTAGCTGGCAGTAAAGTAGCAATTCATCACACAACCCTGCAGGGTCTCTGTCACGAATGTGGCGATACGTCAGCAAATATGACTACGTTGGGGATTAGAAATAGCTTGGTGCACATACCTCACCAGGCTCTGCTGTAAAATGCTCAGCAAATAAGGTCACCAATCCGGTGTTTGCAACAAATCCTTTTATTTATAATTTTCTATGTAAGAATCTATATTTTAATGTTCTCACGCGTTTTAAAAAAATATATCAGCTTCATGTTTTTTCGCGTAGCACGGCGGTGTAATGGTCAGCATGTGCACCTCACAGTAAGAAGGTGCTGAGTTTGAGTCCCGGGCTCAGTGAGGGTGTTTCTATATGGAAATTGCATGTTCTCCTTACGTGAGCTTCCTCCGGGTGCTCCAGATACCTCCTACAGTTCAAAGACGTGCACATTAGGCTAATTGGTATTCTAAATTTTGAGATTGAGTGGTTGTGTGTGTTGCCCCTGTAATGGTCTGTCAAGCTGTTTAGGGTGTACCCTGCCTTTGCCTCGTGTCGGCTGAGATAGGCCCAGCCTCCCTGTAATCCGAGAAGGAGTAAGTGGTTTGCAAACAACTGCACGTGTACTCACAGGGAGCAGGGGTCTATCTCAGCTGGCTTTGGATGAAGGCAGAGTACACTCTGAACAACATGATAATCTATTTCAGAGCCAAAAGTGGCACAAACATATCCACTCAAACTTACACCTGGGGCAATTTGTAAAAGCCAATTAGTCTAATGTGCATGTTTTTGAACTGTTGAAGGAAACCGGAGCAAAAGAACATGCTGAGTTTCGGACTCGAACCCGGAATCTTGTTACTTGACGTGCTAACCATGTAGTAGAAATCACTGTGTTGTTAAAATCATCATGGTGTCTGTGATCCAACTTGATTTCAATATTTGGTAATTGTTACGTCTGTAAGATTCGTAGCTGGACTCTCAAGCGCTACAGGAAGGTAAATTCTTGCTTTCATCTCATTAATAAAGATAGGCATTCAATCACATTCTCACAGTGGAGCTGCCAGTTGATTTAGAGTAGTCCGTTTGTGTGGCGCAGCTCTCGGATGAGGTATTAAATAACACGGAGAATGTGTTTTATGGAGACAGCCACCTCAGGAGAGAGAGAGAGTCTCGCCCATACATCCCATGCACACACTCATAAAGGAACGCAGTTAATAATTTAAACCAATATTGTACCGAGACTGGGAGGGGGTTAGTTAAATGAAGAGGAACCCAACAAATTCCCACCATCATCTCTTTTCTATGGAGCAATATATTTGGACTTAATGCAGACCTGTAATGAGGTTGTTCATTCAAATGCTATTCCTCTTTCTCCAGTGTCGCCAAGGAATGGGAATCTTGCACGGAGGCACTTTAATTTACCAATGCATCCAGAAATTCTTCTTTTTATAGACCTCTGAGAGGGAGAGAGAGAGCGAGAGAGATTGCTTATTAAATTTGTAATCAGACTGTGGCAGTGTGATGGCAAACATAAAACACAAATTCCCTGTGTTACAATCCAAGCAAAATAAGGAGCCATGGAAAAGAGTACTACTTGGCACTGATAGACACTGAAACGGGAAGAAACAGCAGCAGGAAGAAAGCAGCATGAGGAAGTGCGGGGGTACTTGACGTGTTAAATTTAAAGAACAACGAATATGGAAAATGCCTGCAACTGAGCCTTGTGCTGTGGGACCCTTTTATGAGGCACTCTATACGTGCGCACTTGAGTATTTGTGCCGATTTGTGTGTACGTGTGCATACTTGTGTTTGTGTGTGTGAGTCTGTGATTGTTGTGGGTGTGAGAAAATCCGATTAAAATTATAGGGAGACGAACACATCCCTGCCACCTGGGGGCGAAGACAGGGTGCACCCTGAACAACATACACACCACCATTCACACTCACTCCTAGGGACAATTTGAAACGGCCAGTTTGTCTAATGTGCAGGCCTTTGGATTGTGGAAGGAAACCGGAACACTCGGAGGAAACCCATGCAAGCACGGGGAGAACATGCAAACTCCAAAACACCCTCACTGTGCCCAGAACGTGGACCCAGGACCTTCTACAAAGCACAACACCACCATGTCACTTTGCCAAGTCCCCATAGTGTAAATTATTACAATTTAAGGTGAAGACATGTTTTAAGGTCAGGGTAAGGTGAGTAGTAGTTATGGTTGTTGTGAGGGTTGGTCTCCTGGAAATAAATGTAAGTCTATGTATTGTCCCCTGAAGTTATGGCAACCAGAGTGTGTGCGTGTGTGTGTGCGTGTGTGTGTGTGTGCGTGTGTGTGTGTGTGAGAGAGAGAGAGAGAGAGAGCAATCTATAATAAGTGTGTGTAAAGGGCTGTTGGGAGCCCAGTATGCTCTGTCCTGTCCTGTCCCCCACTCCCCACCTCCATCCCCATTAAAGTCCTTAATTGCTCTAATCGGGCAACCAGATGGATTTTTTTTCTTAAACCCTAAGAAAAATTTTAAATGGCTCGCTGCATTTTTTTTCACATCCAGGAAGCAATGCGTTCAAGCGTGTCGAAGCATCAGAAGAGGAAAGAACGAAGCAACAGAAAAGCCCCTTTTGAAAGGGCAGCCTATAACATTGGACTGCCATCGCTTGGCAGTTTAGCTGAAGGCTGCAGTTACGTGTTATCATCGTGAGGAGATTCCTCATCATGTTTGCCTGCTATATCTAAATCAGTCTCGGCGGATTTGATTACTCGCCTGCAAACGTTGGCCCGACATCTACTGGCTGGTAGGACACGAAGTAGTAAATGTTATCGCACGGCACACCTTATCAAGTACATTTCCGAAAGCTTTTTTTCAAAAAGTCCAAAGTGAGCGTCCTTCACCTCATGCTGGTCTGCCATTCACTTTTCCCTGAATATATTTCAAAGTCAGACTCCAAGCTGTCATAACTGTCATATCTATCATGCATGTGCCTTCCAAAATAGGCTGATTTTCCAAACTCCAGCATGACTGCGAGGGCTCTTTTTAGAACAAAATTGACTTCCGATTCTACAGTCTGAAAACAGTGAACCCCTCATGGATTTACTGGTTAGTTATTTATTACTAAAGCAGCTGGTGTTATATACTCTCACATGACCTTATTATCTAAAGACATATCCACCACTAGGTAATGAAAGAACAAGCTCTCCGCTGAATAAATAAAACAGAGTACTCATCTCCTGAATTGATGTTGACATTAAATGTAACATGGCTTTTCACCTCTCAGTATTTATTAAATCTGTCTTCGCTGGCTATCATCATGCAGTCATCATTCACTCACTCATCTAACGAACCCTGCAGCCTGTCTCAACTGATACTACGCAAAGAGGGGTGCATCCTGAACAGCTCTCCAAACCATTGCAGGGCAACCCACACACAGACCCACTCACACCCACATCTAGGGGCAATCAAAAGCCGAATATGCATGTTTTTTGTTTTGTTTTGGGTTTTTTTTGGATGAGGAAACCGGAATTCCCAGAGAAAACCTGAGAGAACATGCAAACTTCATGCAGAAAGGGGGACTTGAACCCAGGACCATCTCACTGTGAGAAAGATGCTGACCACTACACCAATGTGCTGGCTTGTTATATTTAGTCATTTCATTATCTATCATTTGCAGAACTGCTTAATCATTCTACGAGGATCGTGGAAAGGTTGGAGTCTATCTAAACTGACAGTGGGTAAACGTGGGTACACCTTAAACAGCTCACAAATTCATTGCAGGGCAACACACACAACTAGTCAGACTAGTTGTGTGTGTTGCCCTGCAATGAATTTGCATGTTCTCTCAGGTTTTCTCTGGGAATTCCGGGTCTCACTGTCTTATAGTGCATGTAAAAGAACCATTGCTGACTTTCGTAAAGAGGAGGCTGCATAGCCGTCAGCATGTTTCCGCCCCTTGCTAAAGGGTTGTGTCAGGAAGGGCATCTGACGTAAAAAAAAAAAAAAACCTATGCCAAATCAAACATAAAAATCATTAATATGACTTCCATGAAGATGGAGGCAAATGATTTTCTGTGGCAACCCCTGAAGGGAACAACTGAAAGAAATTAGAAAATGGGGCAGCATGGTGCCGTAGTGGTTAACATGTTCGCTTCACAGCAAGAAGGATCTGGGATCAAGTCCCGGGTTTGGCAAAGGCCATTTCTGTGTGAAGTTTACATGTTCTCCCAATGCTTGTGTTGGCTTCCTCTTGGAACTGTGGTTTCATTACAAGGGTTGTGACAGGAAGGGCATCCGACATAAAAACCTATGCCAAATCAAATGTGCGAATCAGATAATTCGCTGTGGCGACTCCCGAGAAAGGGAAAAAGCCGAAAGGAAAAGAAGAAGACAATAAGTGGCTATTCTTGATTGCCCATAGGCCATGTGTTGGTTGATGATTTGGCCAGCTGTTCAGGGTATACCCTGACTTCACCCAGAGTCAGCTAAGAGTAGTTTTCCAAAAGGGATGGATGGAGCAGTTGAATAAGATTAAAATCTCTTATAACTATATAAACATTATTGTTCTATTTGAACTGACTATAAATAAAAATAAAATGCTACCAATCACATCCAGTTCTGGAGCTGTGCTTATCTTCATAGTGTCAACATAGTCGTTTATGATTTAATTAGTTGTCAACTGGTCACTCACACCAGAATCTGAAATAGATTTTCACGTTTGAAAAAAGCAATTTTAACTGGCAAATGTGTGAAATGCGCAAATCCCGATTTAAATGCATGATAGCTTGCTGCTATGAACCCTCTCCTACTATTATGCTCATACTGGTCCAGATGATTTAGTACTTTTTTTTTTCCCAGCTGCCAACAAACTGAAGAGGTCTCAGCTGTGCCATTTCCTGTACATGCTGGATATTAAGGACGAAAAGAGCTGATACTTTGGACTGGTTTCATATGCCTCCAAGTGCCTCTGGACTGATATGGTGCAGTTGTTGTGTAAGACCGATACTGATTGTTGGATATTTACTGTATTAATCCTGTAGAAGCAGTGGAGGGTAAAGACAGACTTTGAAGCAGTGCTTATGGCTGAGTTCAGAGGTCAGTTAATCCCAACGTACTTTAAGCTGCTCTGTTATCTGATTTGATGTATCGTGGATTTGATTTGTGGCTATGAAATAGATTTGTAGGTACTGCCAATGTCACTGTTCGGATCAAGGACCTTAGATTGGACTGGAGACATGATAGAATGATCACAATGCACCTTGTTTTGAAGAAAGGTAATACATTCAGAGCCCATTCAGTTCCTTGTATATATTAAGTAAATATGACATACAGTGGTATCTCTGGATAGTGTGTGTGTGTTTTGGTTTGTGTGTGTATATATGTGTGTGTGTGTGTGTGTGTGTATATATATATATATATATATATATATATATATATATATATATATATATATGCTTTTATATCATTTTACATTGTTAATTGGGACCGAGTTCACCACGCGACCACTGAATTCCGTGAAGTAGCATTAGTCCCCCAACCCCCCGACTGACATATATGTACATGTACATGTGTATATAATACAGCATCAATAAATACATATTCAATGCCATAAATGCTTATAATAACAATTAAACATTAAAAATGATCCACAAGATGTAAATAAAATATAAATGCAGATGTGCGTGTACAAACTCAGATGCGAACCTCACAAAATGTAACTAGTTTTGATGGGAGGTTTTAGGTTGTTTTTTTGTTTTGTGTTTGTTTAGGTATATATGGGTTTTCTGAGTTGATCCTTCCGTAGGAGAGTGCTCAATACTTTTTGGTAGAGCAAATAATTTATTTTAATTATTTTAATTAATTTAATTTAATTAATTAATAATTTATTTTATATATATATAAAAAGAGGGAAATCGTAGTCACTGAGAGATTTGGAGAAACACGGAAATCAAACTAAAGCTTGAACTGCTTGAGCCCAGAGCTGAGAAATCAAAAGTCTTCTAGCACCGGGAAGAGGGCTGATTGTCTGTATAGCCTGTGATTAAATGGAAATGATTAAATGTGTGTGTACTACACCATCCTTCGTGTTCAAGCCACGCCCCTCTACAACGTGCATTTCAACGTGCAACTCTTTTCTGAGAGACCATGACACTAAAATAAAAACCACAGAAAAGTTAAAAAGTCTCTCACAACACAAACCATAACATAGTGTACTGTGTTCAATAATTTTTTCACTTAATTTGAGGACCTATGGTATGAGTTATAGTATCGTTAACTTCTGTTCAAAAGACCACGGAATGGATTAAGACAATTTACATTATTTACACACACACACACACACACACACACACACGCAACAGCTGATGGAACAATTCTATTTAAATGTTTAAATGGATGGGATGTTTTATTTAAAGCGGAACTACAGTACCTGTTTGAAAGATCAGAGGTCCTCATTCAATATTAACTTGCTTCCTTGCGAGATCGGCGGTCTTCTTCCACAAAGCACTCTGTTTTAATATCGTGCCGAAATAATCGCCTCCGTCAATGTATTTCCGCTTTAAGGTCTCCTTCTGGCTCAATATCGTCCTGATTGTAGAGGGGTTTTGGCGATAACGAAATATAACACTGCATGATCAATCTCAAAACAAGCCGACAGTCAACTCTCCTTCACGAGTGTGACAAACAGGAAGTATGGGTAATGTTCAGTGGCCTCCTGGCCAATGAGAGGCCAGCGGGGCGGGATGTTGGGAGACAGCCAATGAGAGAGCAACTCACGCAGAGTGTGAAATTTTGACTGACGCATTTGAATGGCACATTTGGCGCTTTTCGTAAGAGGAGATTGTTTTCGTATCCCGGGGATGAAAACTTTGGAAAATATTTTTCATAACCCGGAACTTTCGTACCCAGGGGGGTTTCGTAAGTAGGGGGCCGACTGTGTGTGTGTGTGTGTGTGTGTGTGTGTGTCTGTGTGTGTCTGTGTGTGTGTGTGTGTGTGTGTTTTTATATATATAAGTTCTCTAAACATCGATTTATGCAACTACAAAGAGCTTTTTTGGCATTTCGCCACTTAACCTGTACACCTCGCCTCAGTGTGGCAGCAAAGACTGTGCAGTGATAGCCTTCACCTGCAGAGTAGTACTTACTTCTGATTACTTAATTGGCTGCTGGAATCCAGCCTCCGTTTCTTTTAACCCAAAGCCAACATGAGCTTTACTCTGCTGACGATCCTATTGCTTTGATAGCTTTCTTTGACGTGGAGGGTGACAGTCCTATCCGATTAAAGAAACTTCTTGTTAATGCGACAAAGCCTCTTCAACTAACTTCTAGAGGCATTAGGATTGCTTTCCAGTCTCTTGTATCAGCTTCGTCTACTAGGTCTTGGTACTTGGTGGCCTTGAGCTCGTGTGATACTTCAAGTCTGTCCTCCAAGGGAACTGTGAGTTCTATGTTAAGAATAGTGTGAGAGCTTCTTGACAGCAGTACCATGTCTGGCTACAGAGAAGTGCTGGCTACCTCTTCCGGAAACCCAAGTTTCTTTTGTACATCGACATGTAACTCCCAGTCGGATGCTTATGACAGTAGGGAGCTGGTCTGAGTAGACTTGACAGCCTTTGACTTCTCGCCTTCCTTGCGGGACTGTACTTGGTTGGGTCTCTTTGTCTCAATTGGCGATTGACACCCATCCTATGCTGGACTACCCATGCCACAATCTCCTTCAGTACATTGTCATGCCACCAGCGGTACCTTCCTTCTTCAAGTGCTCTTGGGCATGCTGAGAGAATGTGGTGTATGAGTGTACAGTCTGTTTATTTGCAAGGGGAGCATGATGGGTCTTCTTCTTTGCCACAGATTCTTAAGTTGGAGGGTGTTGGTAGGAGATCTGCAACAGTGCAAAGCAGGAAATATATTCTCCACATATTTGTGGAACAACTATCACGTGATTCAATTTCAGCCAATGGCTGTTCTCCCTCCTGCTGATTGGTTGAGATGATGTATACGCCCCTTTTTCCTCATTCGCGCACAAGTTGCCAATGAACCTTTTTTTTAATAGAGTTTTTTTTAATTACCAGCTCTATGATGCCACTCAAATGCTGGCTAAGTGCCAGAAAAAGGTAATGACGTTGGATGTCTCTTTTGAAGAAATAAGAATTTATCCTGAAAAAACGACAGTTTTCTCTGAAGTGCCTGAAGAGGAATAATCATCTGAACTGTTGTAAAGCTGTCTGAACTGTTGTCCACAAGCACCATACGTCACTTGAGTCAAGCACCTACATTCATGGAGCGCCTCACAAATAATGCAATGTCCCCCTCTAGTGGGCGTCTGATAAGCATTTTTAACCATTAATGTGTTTTTGTTGATTTGAGCCTTCCTTTCCATTCCTATGTGTTCCTATATGTGTAAAAGCACAAATGGCGATTAAAAATCTTGAATGTGTACAGTATGTATATATATGTGTGTATATATATATATATATATATAAAATTCAACCACAGTGACTTTCTGAAAGTATCCTCCTGTACACGAGTGTTAATGATTACTGTACCAGAAGCCATGATATTAATGTTTATAACCAGTCTGTTGCTGGTTGGCTGGGGAGGTTATGTATTCATTCGCATCTGCTCCTTTTTTTATTGTTTGTCTAATTGTTAGCAAGATTAGGAAAAAAGTACTGAACTGATTTTTATCAAACTTGATGAAGGGATGGGGTTTGTTTCTGGCAAAAACCAACATTTTGAAGCAGATTTGCCTCACAATCCAGAATTAAAAATTTATTAAATCTCTTAACACAATTTTCAAAACAATATTTTTCTCTTACCGTGATTACACAATAATGACTGATCTGATTTTTATTTAACTTGGTGCAGGGATGGGGCCTGAGTCTGAAAAGAACTTTTCAATTTTTTTTTAATTTTGGAGCTGATCCGTACATGGGATCATATTGGGGGGGCACCCTGAATTGAAATCACCATCTTTAACATTCAGCAAAATGTTCATCTGATTCGCACTCGGGGGAGACATTTCAATATAAATACACATAGTTATAATCATCCATTTGCACCTTAAAAACTCTAAATCTCTAGTTTCTCCTGAAATCATATCCCTTTTTCTCTTTCTTATGTAGTCAGGGTTGTTTTCACCAGCACACTCATGGATTTTTTATTTTTCTTGCTGGTCAGTACATGGAGTCATGGCTGTACCTGGTGGATTTAATGATGGCCAGTCACCTCCTGGTTTAGGGCTTTATAATATAGTCCAAATCCCTCAAGTTTGTTTCTTCCACAATTCCAAATGACTGGTTGGCCTTTAATTTGAGGCCTGGAGATTTGCAATTGAGAGGAGGAATGGAGCGCACAATCCCTGAAAGGCCGCATCAAAGATGTCTGCCCTGCATCACTGCCTTCTACTTGTGGCATATTGATCTTCTCCAACGGTGCGGGGGTCATCATCTTGGTGGCGTTTCAGTTTAAAGTCGTTATTTGTTGTCAATAAAGACTACATAACGGCAACAGCAGAGGGACAGATGTTTTTCCTCTGTTAAGGCTTCAACCCTGTCAGGATGTCCAGGGTGTATTGATCAAGCTTAATTGCTCACAGCAGAATGCGTTATTTTTATATGGTTAGTTAGCTATTAATGATATTTTTCTAAAGGAGCAGTTTGTTCCTAGGTTTTTCCACTATATATTTCACATATACAACACTGCTATCTATATTAAACACACATCTTGATGGATTTCAGTGTTATTCAGATACTTTTCCAAGGCCATCAGGAACAACCTTCACCCAGAGCTAGCTGTACTCACCTTCTTATGTGTTTGCATGGTCATTCTCGATTAGGGACAACACGCAAGCAAACCACTGGAGAAGAACAGTTCAGGTGGCAATTTACACCCAGAACATGACATTACGGAAAACTGGGTACTACCTTGAAAAGTGTAGGGAGTTGAACCCACAGGTTTCAAATTATCGTTGTCTCCATGGTAACACATTTACCATATAAAGCCAAATCCAAACAGGAATTGAGGAGCAACTATGCAGCGTGAGTGATCATCAGTAAAATGAGTGACGAGAGGTGAATTTTTGTCAAGCGACTCGGAGTGGGTGGCACAAAGTTCAACTTAACTGAATTTTCACACAAGCAATTACCAGTAATAGCTTAAAAATACCGTTTATTGACATTAAGCACTTGAGTTCCTTGAAGTCTTTTACTGTTCACTTCCGTAGACCGTGTAAAATAAATACTTTTGCATACAGTTCAGTGGCAAGGTGATTTACTCTTCATTCATCACGTCCTGTGTGAATGCAGCTAAAGATTATGGGTAGTGCTCATTTCTCGGCCAAAACTCGAAAAGCTTTCAGATGTCTTTATCAATCTTGACAGTTATTAAATAAGCAGTGTTGATGTGTCAATTATTCTTTTAGGTTTCTGCAGTTTAAATTCTGTTTCCATAAAAACCAGTTTTTACATGTAAAAAGATAGGTGGTGTTCCTAAACCAGGCCAGAACACCATTTGCAGTTCCATTATTATCCCCCAGCATATAATCTAGAGGGGTTCAGTCATCAGTGCATCCATCCGCCTTGTCTGTAATGATTTTAATTTTACACCAGAACTCAGAAATTGTCTCGTTTGAGATTTATTTATTAAACTTGGCAGCTACTTCTACTAGGCAGTGTAATTGTGCCTGTTGATATTTTGCGATTACAGTAATTCATATTTTCTGACTGGGGTGGTGGTGGGAATGCTATCACCTCCTCGACTTGAACCCAAGACATTCTTTGCTACGCCACTCTGTGCAAGTTGTTCTGGGGTAAGTGCCCATGCAAAATTAGCTTGAGGGTTGTGATTTGGTATTTCTAGGGAGTTGCACAATGTTGATTATGGCTCGTTTGCTAAAATGGCTCAGTGTGCATGGGGTGGGGTGTCAGGGGCTGAGGATGGGTGGGGCATGTTACATTTGCAAGCATTATTGCAAGCATTGTTGAGCTAAGAAAATAATTTCTGAGAGAGAGTATTCAAAAATGTACACAGAGAGTATATGGATACAGAGTGTCTATGAACAGGCGCACACACACACACACACACACACACATATATATATATATATATATATATATATATATATATATATATATATATATATATATGCACATCTGCCACTGGGCATTCAATCCATCACTGTCTTGGTGTTAATCAACCTTGCTGCCAATAAGTATTCAATCTCAATGCATGTTATGCCTGATATGCTGAAATGGAGAGTAATGATGTCAGGCCTCTGGCGGTGTAGACCAGGCTGATAGGGAGTAAATGGAGATGTGAGCAGAGTGACCCTTAACTTTTGAAGACAAATAGGCAGGTGTATATATGGAACCACACACGCTTAAAGTTAGAAATTGCCTTGGGATCTATACACAACCTAATCACATGATCCACTAAAACCATATTAAAGAAAAACATTTGGACAGCTATAAATAAAATAAAATTATTTACTGTATATAAATGCATGTAATAACAATACAAAGACAAAATAAACAATTGACCTGTTCTCAATTGCCGGTATGCCCCGATTACTAATTATTCATGCATTGAACAATCAGCCATAAGACATAAGAGTGTCAATTAATGTTCACCTCAAATATCAGCTTGTGGAAGGACATCAGTGTTTCTGACTGTGATGTGGTTGTTGGTGAACAGTTGGTTTGGGTGTTCTGTAGTAGTCTCTAGAGTTTATAAGATGATGAGAAAAACAAAAAATCCAATGAATGGCGGTTCTGTTGAGGGAAATGCTTTGGTTCATGCAAGAGGTCAGAGGAAATTGCCGTGACTGTTTTTTACCTGGCAAGAAGTCTGCGATACCTCAAATAACTATTCTTTACAAGTATGGTGAACAGAAACCATCTCAGAACACAGAACAAGCCAAACCAAGAGGTGACTGGGCTATAGTAGGCCACATTGGGTTCCACTCCTGTCAGGTAAGAACTGGGATCTGATGCTATTGCATGTGTTAAAGCTGGGATATTAAACACAGGAAAAATCTTCCTTACTGATTTTCATTGTTCATGCAACCGTTAACAATAAAGATCTCTCTCTCTCTCTCTCTCTCTCTCTCTCTCTCTATCTCTCTCTTTCTCTCCCTCTCTTTTAGTATTTTTAATCTTTATCTCCCACTCAGAGCCTCTTTATACCTTGATGACATGCGTTCTTGGGTCAAATATGCCATGTCAACAGAATGGTCTGAGAGGTCGGAGGTTGGTGCCATGCGCAGGGGCATCCATCTCATCCAGGCAACCATCTGTCCAGCCAACCGTAACCTCAGCTCATACATAAGCGAGAAAGCCAACTGAAAACGACATTGCACTATTTCGTGGAAGTACCGCTATAATGCTCGAAATGCGATCCATTCAAAAATCTTTAAATCTCTTCGAATATATAATAATTATAACTATTAATTGAAATTTTGCACCAGAATTTTGTGCAGGTCCAACATTTTTCAGTAAGACTACAAATACGGATTATTTACCTTGAATTCCGTCGACTATTTCTGAATGTGAATTCTGTTCAAATTTATTCAATTCCCTTTGAAATCACCTTCACTTGTACTTTCAGACAAGATCGCTTACATGTGAGTCAAGTCTAAATCCTACTAGGATTGTGGGGAGGCTGGTTTAAACGAAGGCTGGTTACACCCTAATCTGTTCACTAGTGCATTGCACACTGACACCTAGGGGCCATTTAGAACAGCCGATTAGCCTTAATGTAGATGTCTGTAACTTTGGGAGGAACCCATATTACTCAGAGGAAATCCACACAAGCACAGAGAGAGAGGTTGTCTTGATGTGATTTGGACGTGCTAAGCACTACACCACTGTGCTGCCCCTTGTGATGTAGGTGACCTGAATGGTAAGACTTCCGAATTCTAATCCCATTCACACTCCACTTTACTTCTGGCTAACCTCTTGACCCAAATGAAACACTGCAGTCATTTTCCCCCCAGTTTGTTGTATGAGATGAAAGTGTCGTGGCATGAGCAGGGGCCACTCAATATTTCTCCAAAAGAAACAGTCTATTGCTTTTTGGAGTGGAACGCACAGAATTGTCAATCAGGCATTCAGCACACACTTGGCTCTTTGTGACACTTCTTGTCAGGTCTCTCTCTCTCTCTCTCTCTCTCTCTCTCTCTCTCTCTCTCTCTCTCGGCATGCCCTTCCATACTTTCATACATTCATATTTTCATGCCTCAATGTTGCTGGTGTGCTTATTCGTAATAAATATGCAGTTAACAGCCTTTATGAAAAAACAATGAAGTAGCAGCAGCCATGAGCATAAACAAATATCCTCGCTGCTGCATTATTAATGGACAGGGTGGGGGAATGGGGGGGGGGGGGGGGGGTTGATATGAGTTTGTTCTCACATCTAACTCTGACTTTGTTCATTATTTTTCTTATTGTTGGCTAAAGATCCTCCTTTGACCTTATCTAAGCTGCAGGGAATGGATTGGTACATGTTTGGATTGGTACAGGGAATCAGTATTACAGCTACCAGTCACCTGGTTGGGGCTGTTGTCACCTGTTGTCTTGTATCAAACATAAATCTGTTATTTCCTGACTTATCAGTCGGTTTCTCTAGTAAATATGTGTCTCTGTCTCCCCTGCGTAGTTAATATGAATATACGGTGAAGAGTTTGTTTATATAGTGCTTATTAAAGCCGTGTTTACAAATTGCTTTGCAGAGAGTAAAATACTGAATAAAGCAGAAAGATTACAGAAAAATTGCATCAACACATACAGTATAAGTTAAGTGACTGTTACATGAATTATATAACAAAATAAATCTGCAAAAGTACAATTAATGAAAAGCTAAACAGTCTTTGCTTAAGTATATCCATATTGTGAAGAGCTGTCAAGTCATCAGAAGAGTGATTTCAATTGAGGTGATCATAATGAAAGGATTTCTCCTCACTCTTCAGACAGAGACGAGCCAATTTGCTTGGGACGAATCGACCCTATCTCAGCCTGAACAGCTTGCCAGATAGTCGCAGGGCCAACACACACAACCAATCACTCTCACACCGAGGGGCAATGGAGTCACCAGTAAGCCTTCTTGCTGTGAAAGACCATTGCACCACTATACCAGCCCACATCGATGCACTTATTCATTTGCCAAACCCTTTAGTCATACTTGGGTCACAGGGAAGCGTGGTTGACTATCTCAGCCATATGTGGACGAAGTTGTCCCCAGTGCATCACACACAACCATTCACACTCTTATTCACACTTAGGCAATCTGGAAACTAGTTAGCTTCATATGCATGCCATGACTGTCGGGGGAAACACTGGAGTAACAGGGGGAAACCCACGCAAACGTGGGGGAAAAACATGCAAGCTCCTCAAATCCTTACCGAATCTAAGACTCAAACTAAGGATATTCTTGCTATGAGCTACGAACACTATGCCCCAGTTTTGCCCAAATCTATGTTGTTAACTAACATATTTTGAAAAACAAGCTTATTCCTGTTCCCGATTCCACAGGAAAAATAGATGGTGGCATGAAGAATGAGTTGCACTTATATATATATATATATATATATATATATATATATATATATATATATATATATATATATATATATGTGTGTGTGTGTGTGTGTGTGTGTGTGTGTGTGTATGTCTGTGTGTATGTATGTAGTTTTTAAATATATATATATATATACACACACACACACACACACACACACACACACACACACACACACACACTCACTCACTCACTCACTGTCCGAGTTCCGACATACACGAATTCCGACCACTCGTACTTACGACCATGTCTAACAGATGCCTGTTACATTTTTGTGAGGTGTGCATACGAGTGCGTGTACGCATTATTTTTTTAAGTTTAATTGTTATTATAAGCACTTATAGCACTGAATATGTATTTATTGATATTATATACACATATAAAATGTACGTGCACATCAGTCATGGGGGGGGGGGGGGGGCTGGTCCTACGTTGTGGAATTCTGTGGTTGCGTCGGTATCTCGGTCTCGATTAACCTTGGAAAGTGAGGGATCCCTGTGTGTGTGTGTGTGTGTGTGTGTGTGTGTATAGATATATATATACACACACACACACACACACTCACTGTCCGAGTTCCGACATACACGAGTTCCGACCACTCGTACTTACGACCACGTCTAACAGATGCCTGTTATGAGTTGACTGTATATGTCCGGCAGTGCAGCATGTAAGATAGTTGTGGCAGCATAGCATCCCAGCATGACACACTCACAGCATTCTACCACTCTACTCAGTGACTAGATACCGTCGCAATAACATCTCTTTTACAGTACAATTTTACATTCATTTACTGTACACCGTTACCATGGCCCCCAAGAGGAAGTCCGATTCATCAGATGGCAATTCTACCAAGAAAGCAAGTAAGGCACTGTCGTTGGAGACGAAGATGAAAGTGAAAGTGAAATCTCCATCTCTCCCACTGCACGGTATCAACAATTTTGAAGGACAAGGACCGCATTAAGGAAGCAGTGAAAGCAGCAGCCCCAATTAAGTCAACTATAATCACAAAACAGCGTGAAGGGCTGATTGCAGAGATGGAAAAGTTGCTATACACGTGGTTGGAAGATAATAGGCAAAGAAATGTGAAAGTGATGTTGCGAGCAGTGCAAGGTAAGGCTACAAGTTTATTTCGCATGTTGAAAGAAAGTGCAGGTGAAGAATACACTCCACATGAATTCATAGCGAGTGCTGGATGGTTTCAGTTTTGTTGTGTTAAATATTCGACTTACGACCAATCCAACTTACGACTGGCTGCTCGGAACCGATCTAGGTCATAACTTGAATAGAGTGTGTGTGTGTGTGTGTGTGTGTGTGTGTGTGTGTTTGTATATATATATATATATATATATATATATATATTCTTCGGCGGGGGAAGGGGGGCACTAACCAGTGTCTCTCCCCCTTATGCCCATCCCAAGCCTGGAGAAATGCAGAGGGTTGCGACAGGAAGGGCATCTGGCGTAAAACTTTTGCCAAAATACAAAATGCAAATCAGAAAGTCTAAACGCATACCGGATCGGTCGAGGTTAACAACGACCGCCATCAGTGCTGTCAACCAACAGGGTGCTGATGGAAATTGGACTACTGTTGGTCGAAGACGTTGAAGAAGGAGAGGTGGGAGGCGTGTCCGTAGGCAGAGAGAGAAGAGGAAAAGCACGGGTCTAGGACTGAGAGTAGGGACTTTGAGTGTTGGAACTATACAAGGAAAAGATAGAGAGATGGCTGACATGATGCAGAGGAGGAAGGTGGACATACTGTGTGTTCAGGAGACCAGGTGGAAAGGTAGCAAAGCTAAAAGCATAGGAGCAGGGTTTAAGCTGTTTTATCATGGTGTGGATGGGAAGAGAAATGGAGTAGAAGTCATCTTGAAGGAGGGGTTTGTCAGGAATGTTCGAGAAAGGAAAAGAGTGTCAGACAGAGTGATGAGTCTCAAGTTAGAAATTGAAGGTGCGATGTTCAGTGTTGTTAGTGCTTATGCCTCACAGACAGGATGTGAGCTAAAAGAGAAGGAGATTCTGGAGTGACTTTGATGAAGTGATGCAGAGTACCCCCAGAGGTGAAAGAGTGGTCAGTGGTGCAGACTTCAATGGACATGTTGGTGCAGGCAACAGAGGGGACGAGGAAGTGATGGGCAGGTTTGGTATCCAGCACAGGAACACAGAAGGACAGATGATGATCGATTTTGCAAAAAGGATGGAAATGGCTGTGGTAAATACTTTCTTCAAGAAGAAACAGGAGCATAGGGTAACTTATAAAAGCGAAGGTAGGAGCACACAGGTAGACTACATCTTGTGTAGGCGATGTAATTTGAAGGAAATCAGTGACTGCAAAGTAGTAGTGGGTGAGAGTGTTGCCAAACAGCATAGAATGGTGGTATGCAGGATGACGCTGATGGTGAGGAAGGTGAAGAAGGCAAAGGCGGCGCAGAGGACAAAGTGGTGGAAGTTGAAAAAAGAAGAGGGTCGTGTTGTCTTCAAGGAGGAGTTGAAACAGGCTTTGGGTGGTCAGGAAGTGCTTCCAGATGACTGGACAACCACAGCCAATGTGATCAGAGAGACCGGTAGGAGAGTACTTGGTGTGTCCTCTGGAAGGAAAGTAGATAAGGAGACTTGGTGGTGGAATGAGGAAGTGCAGGAGTGTGTACAAAGGAAGAGGTTAGCTAAGAAGAAGTGGGACATTGAGAGGACTGAAGAGAGTAAACAGGAGTACAGGGAGACACAGTGGAAGGTGAAAGTAGCAGTGGCTAAGGCCAAACACAGGGCGTATGACTTGTATGATAGGTTGGACAGTAAGGAGGGAGAAAATGATCTATACAGGTTGGCACAGCAGAGAGCTAGAGATGGGAAGGACGTGCAGCAAGTTAGATTGATAAAGGACAGAGAGGGAAATGTATTGACTGATGACAGAAGTGTGCTGGGAAGATGGAAAGAGTACTTTGAAGAGCTAATGAATGAGGAAAATGAGAGAGAAAAAAGAGTAGAAGAGGTGACCATTGAGGAGCAGGAAGTAGCAAAGATTAGTAAGGGTGAAGTGAGGAGGGCACTGAAGAGGATGAAAAATGGAAAGGCAGTTGGTCCTGATGATATACCTGTGGAGGTATGGAAGTGTCTAGGAGAGGTAGCAGTAGATTTTCTGACAAGAACATTCAACAAGGTCTTAGAGAGTGAGCAGATGCCAGAGGAATGGAGAAGTGTGCTGGTGCCCATTTTTAAGAACAAAGGAGACGTGCAGAGTTGCAGCAACTACAGAAGTTAAAGTTGAATAGCCATACGATGAAGTTATGGGAAAGAATAGTGGAAGCTAGACTAAGGGCAGAGGTCAGCATTTGTGAGCAACAGTTTGGTTTCATGCCAAGAAAGAGCACCACAGATGCAGTGTTTGCTTTGAGGATGTTAATAGAGAAGTACAGAGGTCAGAGGGAACTGCACTGTGCCTTTGTGGATCTGGAAAAAGCAAATGACAGGGTGGCAAGAGAAGAACTGTGGTATTGTATGAGGAAGTCTGAAGTGGCAGAGAAGTATGTCAGAGTGGTGCAGGACATGTATGAGAGATGTAAGACAGTGGTGAGGTGTGCTGTCGGCGTGACCGACGAATTCAAGGTGGAGGTGGGACTGCATCAAGGATCAGCTCTGAGCCCCTTCTTGTTTGAGATGGTGATGGACAGGCTGACAGACGAGGTTAGGCAAGAATCTCCACGGACTATGATGTTTGCAGATGACATTGTGATCTGTAGTGAGAGCAGAGAACAAGTGGAGGAAAATCTAGAGAGGTGGAGGTATGCCCTGGAAAGGAGAGGAATAAAGGTTAGCCTCTGAAAATCAGAATACATGTGTGTGAATGAGAAGGACCCAGGAGGAACGGTGATGTTACAGGGAGCAGAGATAAGGAAGGTGCAGGATTTTAAGTACTTAGGCTCAACAATCCAGAGCAATGGAGAGTGTGTAAAAGAGGTGAAGAAGCGTGTGCAGGCAGGCTGGAATGGTTGGAGAAAAGTGTCCGGTGTGATGTGCGATAGGAGAGTGTCACCAAGAATGAAAGGAAAAGTGTACAAGATGGTGGTGAAACCAGCGATGTTGTATGGCCTAGAAACAGTGGCGCTGAGGAAAAGGCAGGAGGCAGAGCTGGAGGTAGCAGAGATGAAAATGCTGAGGTTCTCTCTGGGAGTAACTAGGATGGATAGGATCAGAAATGAGTACATCAGAGGGACAGCCCATGTAAGATGTTTTGGAGACAAAGTCAGTGAGGCTGGTTTGGACATGTACAGAGGAGGGATAGTGAGTATATTGGAAGTAGGATGCTGAGGTTGGAACTACCAGGCAGAAGGCCTAGAGGAAGACCAAATAAGAGATTTATGGATGTGGTGAAGGAAGACATGAAGGTCAGTGGAGTAAGAGAAGAAGATGCAGAGGACAGGGCGAGATGGAGGCGGATGGTTTGCTGTGGCGACCCCTGAAGGGAACAGCCGAAAGGAAAAGAAGAAGAATATATATATATGTGCGTGTGTGTGTGTGTGTGTGTGTGTGTGTGTGTACACACATACAGGGATCCCTCACTACTTCATGCTTCAGTTCATGCGTCTTCAGTGCATTGTGCTTTTTCTTTTTAAATATTCATCGAATTAAAAAAATGAGGAAATTATGGAAGAGTAGGGAAAATAGTTAAGGAAAATGTCACAAAAAAACAAGTCCAATTATGCAAAAAAAAAAAAAAACCTGAACAAACAAAAAACAACCCAAAACGTCCCATCAAAACTACTTACATTTTTGTGAGGTGTGCATATGAATGCGCGCGTCTGTATGTGTGTGTGTGTGTGTGTGTGTGTGTGTGTGTGTGTGTGTGTGTGTATTTATATTTTACTTACATCTTATGCAATATTTTTGAATGTTTAATTGTTATTATATGCCTTTATAACATTGAATATGTATTTATTGAGATTATAAACACATATACATATATGTATACGTCAGTCAGGTGGCGGGTTGGGGGGTTGATCCGACTTCGTGGAATTCGGTGGTCGAAGGGGGTTCTTGGTCCCAATTAACCGCGGAAAGTGAGGGATCCCTATACAGTCGGACACCCTACTTAAGACACCCCCTGGGTACGAAAATTCCATATTACGAAAAACATTTTCCTAAGTTTTCATCCCCGGGATACGAAAACAACCTCCTCTTACGAAAAGTGCCAAAGTTAATTATTTTCTGTAATGTACTGATAAACATTAGACTTTCATATATTTTAGATTCCTTACACACAACTGAAGTCGTTCAAGCCTGTTATTGTTTTAACATTGATAATTTTGGCAAAAAAGTAAAGAAAAAACAAAAACCCCAATCTCAAAAAATTAGCATATTTCATCTTGCCAATAAAAAAAGTGCTTTTAATACAAAAAAGTCAACCTTCAAATTATTCTGTTCAGTTATGCACTCAATACTTGGTCGGAAATCCTTTTGCCGAAATGACTGCTTCAATGCAGCGTGGCATGGAGGCAATCAGCCTGTGGCACTACTGAGGTGTTATGGAGGTCCAGGATGCTTCGATAGCGGCCTTAAGCTCATCCACAGTGTTGGGTCTGGTGTCTCTCAACTTTCTCTTCACAATATGCCATAGATTCTCTATGGGGTTCAGGTCAGGAGAGTTTGCAGGCCAATTGAGCACAGTAATACCATGGTCAGTAAACCATTTACCAGTGGTTTTGTCACTGTGAGCAGGTGCCAGGTCGTGCTGAAAAATGAAATCTTCATCTCCATAAAGCTTTTCTGCAGATGAAAGCATGAAGTGTTCCAAAATCTCCTGACAGCTAACTGCATTGACCCTGCCCTTGGTAAAGCACAGTGGACCAACACCAGCAGCTGACATGGCACCCCAGACCATCACTGACTGAGCACTTGACACTGGACTTTAGGCATTTTGGCATTTCCTTCTCCCCAGTCTTCCTCCAGACTCTGCAAAATTTGCTTTCATCCGAAAAAGTACTTTCTTCTGCTGCCGTTTCTGGTTCAAAAGTGGCTTGACCTGGGGAATGCGGCACCTGTAGCCCATTTCCTGCACACGCCTGTGCACAGTGGCTCTGGATGTTTCTACTCCAGACTCAGTCCACTGCTTCCACAGGTCCCCCAAGGTCTGGAATCAGCCCTTCTCCACAATCTTCCTCAGGGTCCGGTCACCTCTTCTGGTTGTGCAGCGTTTTCTGCCACACGTTTTCCTTCCCACAGATGTCCCACTGAGGTGCCTTGATACAGCACTCTGGGAACAGCCTATTTGCTCAGAGATTTCTTTCTGTGTCTTACCCTCTTGCTTGAGGGTGTCAATGATGACCTTCTGGACAGCAGTCAGGTCGGCAGTCTTACCCATGATTGCGGTTTTGAGTAATGAGCCAGGCTGGGAGTTTTTAAAAGCCTCAGGAATCTTTTGCAAGTGTTTAGAGTTAATTGGTTGATTCAGATGATTAGGTTAATAGCTCGTTTAGAGTACCTTTTCATGATTTGCTAATTTTTTGAGATAGGAATTTTGGGTTTTCATGAGCTGTATGCCAAAATCATCAGTATTAAAACAATAAAAGACCTGAAATATTTCAGTTGGTGTGCAATGAATCTAAAATATATGAAAGTTTAATTTTTATCAGTACATTACAGAAAATCAACTTTATCACAATATGCTAATTTTTTGAGAAGGACTAGTATGTATGTACATACAGAATTTCCATCCACCATATTTGTTTGGCATTGGCAGAATATTTTGTATATAAATGGATTAACTGATTATGTGACCGACATTTCGAAAGCAGGTGGGGAAAACTAAGTATACTCTTCGTACTGCAATATAATGTGGAGTACTAAGTAATTTTATTTTCATTTGGTTGTGGTTTGGGTGAATTGTTTTTGTTTTTGCACTTACAGGGTTGAACGGCATTATAATTAGTTGTCGAAAGCCTGATGTATTTTATGGCACAGTGACTTGAATAAATAGAGCACTCGTTAAGTTTAACTCTTGGCCTACCTTCCAGTTTACTCTCCTCTGTCCTGCAGTCACTTAATGATCTTCCTGCGTCCTTGATCGAGTTACTTAAAAAAAATTAATTTCTTACTATTTTCATGGTTGTTATTGTTCAGGGGATTAAATCTGTTTCTGTGTACAGTAAATGCAGGCAGAAGAAAGTGGTTATAAATGCACTTTTAATAATACACTGAAAGAAAACAAGGGTTCACAGGGGGTTTGTCTTTTTATAGATTTCCTGTATATGCATTTAGTTTAAGTTTAAATAAAATGATAAATAAGGGGGGGAAGTATTTGGACATTCCGGTTTTCCCTGGGTACTCCAGTTTCTTCTTACAATCCAAAGACATGCAGACTAGGTTAAGTGGTTTTTAAAAAATGCTCTTAAGTGTGACTGCTTTTCTGTGTGTTGTTCCTATGATGGTCTGGCGGGCTATTCAGGATGCAACCCACCTTCTCTCAGTGTTGACTGAGATAGGCTTAAGCCTCCCCGTGACCCTAATATGAGTAAATGGTTCCGCTGATTAGTGAAAGTGTAAGTTTATGGACACAACATTCGGAATTTGTTCAGTTATGTGAATTCATTGTGGGTTGTTCCTGCTGACAAATTGCTTTGAACTATTCAAAATTTATAAAGCTCCTTCTAATGGTCTCTCTCTGAAATGCATGCACACATTAGTCTTATTATTTTAGTTAATCCTTTTTTCCCTTCTGTAATATGTTCCAGTACATTACTCCATTCATTTTTTCTGTGATGTACCGCAACACTGTATCACGAGACTACCACTTCATGTACTTCACTGTGGTGATCTGGTATTTTTGGGTTAATACATGCAATGTGTCTTTCTTTAAACATGTCATGCTGAATTACTGCCAAAGAGTTCTATTTCTTTTTTATTTATTTGTTTTGGTTATTTAAATGTGTGCCATTTGGCAGACACCCTTATCCAGAGTGACTTAGATATTTATCCAATTTATACAACTGAGTGTTTTGAGGGTATAGGGCCTTGCTCGAGGGCCCAACAGTGGTAGCTTGGTGTTACTGGACCTTGAATCCATGACCTTCTGATTAGTAACCTGGAGTTCTAGCCACTCAACCACCCTAGCCACTTATTACATTTACAGAATAAAAACATACAGACTGTAATATTTTGTTGGACGGCCTTTAGGTTATTAGGTATCTCACAGTGATGACTGTTTAGCGACTAGCAGTTCACCAGTTCTTCGACGTCTTTAAACTATTCACTCAGTTACTAACTAGCGATTTTTTTTTTTTAATGACTTTCCAGTAAAGTACACCACAAATCAACATTCAGATTCATGCTCACACCTAGGCGTAATTTGGTATAGCCTAATGTGCATATCTTTGAACTGTGGGAGGAAACCAGAATACCTGGAGGAAATCTATGCAAGAGCAGGGAAGACATGCAAACTCCACACAGAAACACCTTCAGTGAGCCCGAGACTCGAACCCAAAGCCGCCGTGTCCAGAAATATATTTTTCTTCAACTTCCTTCCTGTGTATTTAAATGAATTCATTACATACTAATATTAGTAAAGAGTTTACAAGGTTGGAATTTCTAAATGGATGTAAAGTGCTGGGATTATATTAAATAACAAAAACAAAGTGTGACTGAGATCCTTAATTCTAAACAGCAGATGATGTTTGCTTTTCTACACCATTTCTCTCCTGCACCATGCCACTGGTATGATTGGAAACTGATGTAACAGATGGCCAGATGGCAGACATCCAGATTTACTACAAAGCAAACAGTCTAATGAACATTTAATGGCTTTAGATATTGGGGTTATGTTGGTGCTTGAATGTCTGTCCTTGCAGTACGTGGTTCTGGGTAACCTGATGAGTCACACAGTCGGTTTAGCTCGGTGTTTTAGTTGAGACTCGGCCTCTGGACTTTGTTATAACCCCTACCAATTCCCTCTTCGACAAAGGTGTCCATGGGTACATGCCACCACCAGGGGTGTCAAACTCATTTTCACTGAGGACCACATCACTATCCTGAATTCCTAGGTGATTATCAAGGACAATCATGAAATCTGCATGACAAAATGATTTATTTAGGCATTTGTCTATTTTTTCTTTATTCGCGCTTCCTTTCTGACAAGGAGACTCGAGGCAGGAATTAGGCAGGCAATGATCATACAAAAAACAAACAAGGCAAATATCAGAATGGGCAGACAGAAACAGAGTAAAATAAAGGCTCTGCAAGTACTGGTTACTAGAATATACTTATAATTTGTGTGTGTTTATTTATATCATTGATTTGTGTGTGTGTGTGTGTGTGTGTGTGTGTGTGTGTGTGTGTGTGTGTGTGCGCGCTGGATTGTTTGCACATATGGTACGATCACTTACATATGTGCACTGCTATCTGTCCGCTCTGGGTTGCATTGTATTCTTATTCTTTGATGACCCATAAGCCATAAGCCAATTAGCTTAATATGCATGTCTTTGGACTGTGTAAGGAAACCAGAGTAGCCAAAGGAAACCAACAGAAGCACAGAAAGAATATATAAACTCAAATGCCCAAGCCCAGGACTTGAACTTGACATAATTGTTGTAAGACAAATATACTAGCCACAATGCACTGTGTTACCCGAATGACTAACTATTAAAATAGGTTGCTTCCACATATTGGATGGATTACATGGTAATGCTTGATATTAAAAAATGTGCCTTTTATTTATTCATTTTCTGAACCGCTTACTCCTAATTAGGGTCGCGGGGAGGCTGGTTCCTATCTCAGCTGACTCTGGGCGAGGGCGGGTTACACTCTGGACAGCTCGCGAGGACATCATAAGGCCAAAACTCACACAACCATTCACACTCACACCTAATAGTGATTTGAAACAGGCAACCTACTGTGCATGCTTTTGAACTGTGGGAGGAAACCGGAGTACCCAAGGGAACCCCAAGCAAGGGGAGAACATGCGAACTCCGTACAGAAATGTCTGAGCTGGGAATTGAACCCCGGACCTTCTTGCTTTGAGTCAAACATGCTAACCACTACGCCACTGTTTACCTAAAATGAGTTGGCTGGTCAAATTAAGCCCATGGGCCTTGAGTTTGACACCTGTATCCCACACCTTCATTCATGTATGTCACTCTGGAGTACAATGAATGACAATGTTTTTCTGAAGGTTCATGGTTTTTTAGTATAGCATGACAAAAAAACTATTTTCTTTAAAGATTTAATGCTTTATAGACCATTTTGGAATGTGCTACAAAGACGTGTGGGACACATGGTAATGAGATCTTTGACACTTTGCTGACTCCTATCCAAATTGTTCTGTTTGCCCTTAAGGAACTCTGGGTAGGGTATTAGTTTGGATAAAGGGTATGTCCATCCGTTTAAGGCTAAAGTAAAAGTAAAGGCAAACCTCCTAAACTTTCATATTACACATTTACACAAGTATATTTTCATCACCAGGTGGTTTTTACTTATACTTTCGTAGTCGCAACCTGCAAACTTTTGCATTAGCCAGTTTGCTATGACTGCTGTTTCACTCTAATGAGCATGAAATGGCATGAATACATCAGTTCATATAAGACAAGTTTAATGGCAACAATCACATTATACAGAAATGAAACTAACAAATCAGATAAAAAATTTAACATCTGAATAAATTAAAACTTGGCACTCATACAAATCATACAAGCTGTGATTCAAATACATCAAACAAGAGTCATATTGATGATAAAAACTTGGCGTCATCATTTCACTATCTAAATGAAAAACAGGTTTATGACACTGAGCACATTTGAACCAAACAGACAACTATATATGCAGGCTTTAATTAAGTTTGCATATACAGTGATCCCACCCTACTTCGTGCTTTAGTTTCTGCGGCTTCAGTGCATCGTGGATTTTTCCAAAATATTCATCAAAATTAAGGAAAAATAGGGAAAAGTTAAGGAAAATGCCGCAAAACAAGGCCAATTCTGCAAACCCCCCCAAACAAACAAACAAACAAACAAAAACAACCCATCAAAACTACTGACATTTTTATGTGAGGTGCGCATCTGAATGTGTTTTTTCTTTCGCATATATTTAATTTTATCTTCAAATAGATTTGTCAAATCTCCCAATGCCTCATGTAATCATAAATCTGTTTTATTTATTTGATTCTTGATGCTGCTGAAGTGCAACTATTGTTTCCCAACATTTTCAAAAAAGTTGTAGTTCATCATAGAGTCTGTCTGTCTTCCTTTCAGCTTTTTCCCTTTTACTCAGGAGTCGCCACAGCGAATCATCTGATTCGCACGTTTGATTTGGCAGAGGTTTTTACGTCGGATGCCCTTCCTGTCACAACCCTTTTAGCAAGGGACAGAAACACGCTGACGGCTTTGCAGCCTACTCTTTACGAAAGTCAGCAATGGTTCTTTTACATGCCTCTCGCCATAGACAGTGACAGACATGGCCCGCCTTTGATAACCAAGTTAGCCGCACTGGGGGGGGACAGTGACAGCCCTGTGGAGAGTGGGACTCGAACCCCCAACCTTTGGATCAGCGATCCAGCGCCCTATACCACTAGACCACCACTGCCCCTTAGAGTAATATTTATTATTCATTTATTCATTTCTAAAAAATCTTAGCTGTATCAAGCGTCATAGGGACACATTTACACCTAACGTAAATGTCTTAACGGCATTTTATTAATTTCGCTCAGTTTCGTACTGATCCTAAGACTTACAGAAGGACATTATGAATTTTGCTACGGTGCTGATGTGATGCTTGTATGAATGCATTACAAACTCATGCAATGCCAGCAACACCCAAACAAAAGAAGTTGTACCTTGTGACAGATGATTGTGGTGAAATTTGATGAATTGCGGTCTATTCCAATAAAAATCCGATCCGGTGAACTAGTACTACTAGAGATGTTTTAGAGAAAAATGAGTAGTCGTCTTGCCTTAAAGCCAAGTGTTGTAGTATCCTTAAATACGACGCGAACATTCTTTGAGAGATCAGCTATGACTTAAAATGTAGTGTTTTCTTTGTAATTTTTTGACCCTTTAAATTGTTTGCAGTTATGTACAGTACATAGTAAAATGATTATATTTTTACTGTTTTCCACCAATTGGGTCTATTATGAAAGCTTTGGGTGAATGTTTGAGTCCACACCAAGCTAAAAATGTCTAACAGGTTTACAAGTTTGGGTAGGACTGATTTTATTTGTACTCTCGTGCATATGTTGATAAATGAAAATCACCCGTAAATTAGCAAAGCGTGTTCACAGCACAGCTGAGTTACATTTAGTGATTCCCACATTAAAGGCAGAGTTCACAGAGAGAAGAAGATGACAGAATGACGATTAAACAGAGAAAGAACGCTTCTCAAACACAGCTTCCTAAACTTCTTTTTTCAGCTGTTTTGAAAAAGATGTGGAATGTGCTGGGCAAACACTAAATACCTCATACAGCAAGAAAACCAGTAAAACATAGAGTCTGGGTTCCAGATTATGGGTTTAGAGTCAGATCTTGTATTATTATTATCATTATTATTATTACTATTAGTAGTAGTAGTAGTCGTAGTATTTTGGCAAAGGTGAGTTGGATATTTAATGTTTTAAAATTTATTCAAAGTTTTAGTATATACTACATGGTAACAGCAAAAGCAAAATTAAGTTTTCATGGTTTATTTTTACATTTTTAAAGTCTGACAGTGGTCATTACATGCGCACTCCATTGTGATGGCATTTTGTGAAATCTAAAGGAGTTCAGAATCAATGGTTGTGAAAAATTAAGTTTTAGTCGGTTTTGATCGAAGCATTATCTCGAGTTTGTGTGGTGGATCATGTCCATAATCTCATATAATAATCTAATCAGACCATTCCATTGCCGTGTAGCATATACCAAATAGCACTCATTTCGATGAAGCCAAGGTGAATATCACATCAAGAGGACAAGTAAGTGATTTCCATTGATTCTGAAGTGAATAATTGTTATAGAATATACCATGTAGGAACATAGGAAGGCTGCTGTGTCACTGAGTTAATTTGATGCTATTATTGAATCGTTTACATATTGCTGATTTGCATGACAATGGGCAGTAATAATAATAATAAAACAAACATTTATTATTCTTAATAAAACTAAAACCCCCAAAATAAATGGACAATAACAATGGACATTAAAAGGAACACTGAACATGAACTCATTAAACAGAAAGCAAAGTAAGATCGGTTGATATAAATGAAGGTTGAAAGAAATCTCAGTGTTAACCTTTCCTTCTTTTGCTTCAGAACTTTATTTATTTGCTTGCTTGTTTGTTTGTTTTATTTATTTATGTATTTTTTAGTTGTCCTACACTTATAACAACAGATCAGTTATTAATAAAGATCTATTGGGGGCTCCTTTAATGCACTAAAGGTAGTAGTGCCTAGATATACATATTAGATTCTTAACCTATTTAAGCACTCTCCTTAGTTTGTGGGATGCATAATGCCTACTGTCTCATGATAATAAATCAATCAAACCAATTTCACTGTGTATGTCAAACTACTCATCCATTCCAAAATGGTTCATTCTGAGTCATCATAAGCAAACACAGCCCTTCTTTGAAAGTTACCTTTTAGAAATGTACAAAATTGCCACTTGGTATGAGCTTTTCACTTAGAGTTGGCTAAGATATGCTCCAGCCTCCCTGAAAGTCTAGTGGGATTAAACGGTTTGGCAAATGAACGGATTAGTGTTTTATACCCTGTGCTGTTCTTTTCCTTTCGGCGGTTTCCTTTTTCAGGGGCCGCCACAGCGAATCATCTGATTCGCACATTTCATTTGGCATAGGTTTTTACGTGCTGAAAAGTAAACTTTAAGTATCAGATGTGATGCATATTTTTCATTTTGGACACCAGTGAAGCACCAAAGTATGATTTCTAATTCAAAAAACTCGACAGTTCTTCAGGATGCTGCTTCCCCATGCACCTCCCTCTGAAACACTGATTTGGAGTGTGCGTGCCTGATGGTCTGTTTGGCTTCCTCCATTGATGTATAGTCTTTCTACTTTCTGTGCCATTTCTGCTCTGATTGGCTGCCTTTCTGAAGCCTTTCTGGGGGCTGAAGTGGACTGGGAGACGGACTGGGATGGGCACAGATACTGCTGTATCTATGGATGGCCAGCTAATTGGAACCGTGATGCATGAGTGTGCCCGGAAAAAGAAGTCTGTGAAAATCTTGTTTTTATACCCAGCTCAAACCACTTCAGGGGAAAACCTTATTCCATACTCTGCTCTCATCTAACGTAACTATTCAACATTATAACAACATTTATGGGTTAAAAAAAAGCAGAAAAATCATATCTCCCCTTTAAATTAAAATAACTTAATAGTACTGAAAAATGTATTGTAATAGGAATACAATGATGGGAACTGAAGACAGAATCCCAGATTATTACCTGTATCATGATTAAAAGAATGACATTTATGGCAAAATATGATATAAACACGTGGACATATAAAACTTTAGATACTCATGTAGAGAGTCAGTGGGCTATGAACCAGTCACCACTGATGTGCTGCTAGTGTGTTTCTGTCTCTCTATTGCGTTATTACTCACCGGCACCTTTATAAATACTGTATATGGCATATCTGCAGATGTAGAGCTCAAAGGTGACAAAGCTAACCTTGGCCTTACATCATTTTAATTGACATGTTGCTCTGCAGGTTTTCGTTCCTTATTTGCGGTGACTGCATAATAACCTGCAAACACCCCCCACCCACACACCTCATTTTATATGCCTGGATCTTATCGTTCTCTGAACATAGTAATATCAGAAAGCACATCACAATTAAAGAAAGATTCAAGAGGCTCACACCAGTGAGCCAAGGCCGTGGGTGATAGGCCTAAGTGTTGCCATGGCAACATGGATGTGGGATCACCCCCCACCTCCCCACCCCACTTTCCTTTCTGTAATGTGAAATGCCTTATCAGCTCCAGTTTAAAAAAAAGTCTGTTATTTTATTTTGTGCATCCCTAACCACTTTTGACCTCCTTCTTTAATATTTTACACATAGAGGACTCGTACAGGTCTCTTACGAACACCTCATACTGTTGTATCAAATGGCGCAAGAGCAGCATGAATTTATTTATATTTCCATGCAGCTGGTATTGGGTATATTTCAGTACCTTGAATAAATCCTTGAAGCGTAAATAAAAGAATCGAGATGGCCAACAGACATATTGGTCCAAATAAACTTTTGGTTCAATTGAGGGTCTAGGAAATGACAAAAAAGTGTTTTGAGATGCATGATGGTACACTGGTTAGCATGTACGGCTCACAACAGCAATGTTCTGAGTACGTGTTCTGGGTCTGGAGAGGGCGTTTCTGTGAAGAGGTTAGATGTTCTTCCAGTAAACCAAAGACATGAATATTATTCTGATTGGCTGTTCCAAATTGCCCCTCGGAGTGTGCGTGTGTGTCTATTAACCCTGGAGACTCTTGAGCTGTTCAGGGCTGTACCAGGCCTTCGCTTATTGTTCACTGAGATAAGCTCCAGGCTCCCCTTGTAGGATTTTAGCAGCTCGGCTAATGAATGAATAAATGAAATGCACTCTATATCTTCTCACTACACCTTGAACTTGAGATATTTAGGTCACATGTCTACAGTTTGAACAGATATTATATGTTGGAGATTCTGTAGTTTCCTCACAAGAACCAACCATTGATCGACGACCCCGAGTTACTTGACAGACTTTTTGTAACACTGTCATGTTGCTGCTTTCGTTGCCCTTTGTGTCTCTGTGCAGTGACAGTTCAGCCATGTTTCTGTTCGCATGTCGGCTGTTTCTGTGACTCTCCTGACCACTGCACATTTCAGATTTGTATCAGGGAAGAGGCATGTTGTTTGAGGCTTGGGGTGAAACTCGGCTTAAAGATCCAGCGTTGTACTATTGCTCCTTAAGACCAAGCAGACATGCAATCAATAGTAGAAATGATGGGTTCTGTGCCAAACCCTGCAATATCAGTCTAGCTCAAAAAAGGGCTTAGCTCCTCAGTGGGCGAGCGGTTCTGCCCAATCAAGCCACAGAGCTGAAGATGAAGCGTGTAAAGAAGGCCAGATATCCGACCTGTGAGCTTGATCCTTAAACGACTCTGCCAGCATGGATGGGTGGCCTTATCTCTTCAATTAGATCTCCATGGTAGAGACTCGCTCTCTGTTGTGAGCTGTTTTAGTACACTACATGGGGGTTACTTTACGTGCCCTGCTTGTCCATGCATGTCATTTAACAGATAAGTTATGGAGGTGCTTGAAAGTTTGTGAACCCTTTGGAACTGTCTACATTTGTGTATCAATATGATTTAAACAAGCAGTTATCAATGTTTTGTAAGTTAAGGCCCAGCAATAATTGTTAAGAAAATTCTGAATTCCACCTTCTTTAATGCATGAACAATTAAACAATGAGATTTAGGGAAACGGTACAATTTTCTGGGCTGTAAATATGATGAACAAAATAAATATTCTATTTACCCTCAGGGAGATACTTGGGCTTTTTTTTCCTGTGCCATGTTGCTTCTAATGTCACTTATTCTGTGGTGAAAAAGATCCATTCTACTGCATTGAGATAGATGATCTATAGAGAGTTGCTAGCATACAGTGGCGAAACATGGTTTCCTGTATCTGATATGCTGTATTATTCAAGTATTGGTGTTAATCAGTATTTAATAATCAGTCATCAAAGTCATGCATCCTGATTGGGTGTTATCATATGGGATTAGTTTATAAAACGTTTAGATACAAGAATAACAAGCTTTGTAAATTACCTAAAAAATTATAACCATTTATCATAAACAATCATAAATAAAAATCAGAATCATTTAGCAATAGGCTATCACGTCGTTTAACACAAGAGGGCGCTATGAGGTCCAATTACGGGTCACCCATCAACTGGTTGAAAATGGCTGTCTTAAACCATCATTGTTTCTCAACTGAACCAAAGGTATTACACATATTATTTATGTATTGAGAAAAATGTATAACATATTCTATATCTGTGAGTAAGTATATACAGCTTGAAACTCCTGAAGTTGGAACTGTTCTAATTTTAGATTCAGAATATTTCATTGATTCCGGAGGAAATTGTGTGTGCATAGTTGCTTCATTTCAAGTCAATAATAAGATAAAGACAGCAGTCTCAAAGATAACAGTCTCATGAAAAATTACATATACATACAAAAATCTACATGCATATACAGGGATCCCTCACGTTCCATGGTTATTTGGGACTGAGATCCCCTCGCATCCACCGAATTCCGCGAAGTAGGATCAACACCCCCCCCCCCAACTGACATATACGTATATGTGTATATAACATCAATAAATACATATTCAGTGCTATAAATGCTTATACTAACAATTAAGCATTCAAAAATAATGCATAAGATGTAAATAAAATATAAATACACACACATACAAATGCACACGCAGATGCACATGCACGAACTCAGATGCGCAGTTCACAAAAATTTAACTAGTTTTGATGGGAGGTTTGGGGTTGGGTTTTTTTTTTGTTTTTTGTGGGGTTTTTTGGCATAATTGGCCTTGTTTTTGCAGCATTTTCCTTAGCGTTTTCCTCTATTCTTTCTTAATTTCCTTATTTTTTAATTTGATGAATATTTAAAAAAAACAAAACAAAAAACGATGCACTGAAGCCACATGAATTGAAACGTGAAGTAGCGAGGGACCCAGTATATGCAGTTGATATTGACTGTAGGGACAGTGGTGGCCTGGTGCTAAAGGATTCAGAATTCAGGATTTTTAATAGCCATTTGTGTTTTTTACACACACAGGAATTCTTGTGCAGTTGTTCAAAGAGTAAAGTTACAAACAGAAAAGAAGGCTAATCAACAACACACAAACTGCTATAAAATAAAGACATAAAAATTCTATATCTAAAAGGACCTCACACAGACCTAGCAAACAATACAATAATAACAACAAAATTAATAAAAATAAATGATGATGATGATAATAATAATAATAATAATAATAATACAATAAATAAATCAGTAGATAACCGCAATAAATGAAATTGCATTAAATTATATTATATTGTATTTATATTGCACTATGCCCATTGTTTTGTTGGAAAAAATTAATAGTTCTCTGGGTAAACCAAATGGCCACAAATTCAAAGTTTGATGTTCTCCATTCTCAGAGCAAGGTTTAGAGATAATCTACTGCCTGGGTTTATTGTTATCCGGGGTGCGGCTCGCATTGAGCTGCGGTAGCGTATTAGCTCAAGATAGGAGACGAGCGTGCTCAGTTCTAAATGTCCAAAAGGACTGTGCTCTCCTAGCTGCAGTAGGGTCGCACGGTCATAGACGAGCATGGTGCAGAAACAAAAACAACATTTAAAAGAAATAATTTGACTCCGAGAACTCCACGACATCACCCTCTAGGAAGCGCCATTTTGACCATTCACTGTTAAATGTCCATCGTCCATGCTGTTGACATAGAGTCGTCCACCAAAAACATTCCTCTCATGGTCCTGGAAACTTCAACAATCATGCTGCTAAATTTTCAGTTAAAGTTTGCAATTTTTCTGTCGGAAAAACTTTTTAGAAGCGGGACTCCCAGACGGAGAGCTCCGCCATTAGTGAACCGGAACCGGAAGGGTTCTGGATTGCTGATCTTAAGGTTGGGGATTCGAGTCCCATTCTCCATAGGTTGTCACTGTCCCCTCAGTGCAGCTAACTGGGTTAGCCAGCCAGGTCTCTTACTGTCTATGGTGAGAGGCATGTAAAAGAACCATTGCTGACTTTCATGACGAGTAGGCTGCAAAGCCGTCAGCTTGTTTCTGCCCCTTGCAGGACATTGTTTCTGCCTACAGAAAATCCGGAGTGGAGCCCTGAAGGCGATTGGTCCCCGCGTAGCGGCACCTCCCGGCAACTCCTGTAGCCAAGTTGGTACCAACTGTATTGGCTAACTCCTTCTGTTGGACACTACCAGCTAGGCCAAGAAGGGGACTCTGTCGACTGGGCATCTCAGTTCCTCCACAACGTCCCCTTGGCCTGTGCTCTGGAGAGGCCACTCCAGTGCCGCCTTCTGCGGCAGCTCAACACGGGGAGATGCAGTTACTGGTTAAAAGCTCAGGATTAATTGGCGTAAGCTCTGGCGCCTAGGGCTATCTCCCAACGGTGGGAGGGATCATCGAGTCCCACTGGCCAGCTACCGCCCGCCTTTAGCCAGGCATCCCCCAGCCAGTAAGGTGCTGGCCCGCCACAGTCCGCTTACTTCAATGGGTGCTTGAAGTGTAGGCCAAAAGCCAAAGCACAAACTGTAAACACTGCACCAGGCAATAATAAGAAACCAAAGCAGCCAGTTCTGAGTCTGGCAACCTGGAACATCAGAACAATGTGTCCTGGCCTCTGACGATCTCCAGCAAATCAACGACGCCAGGAAAACTGCCATCATCGACTGCGAGCTGAGGAGGCTCAACATTGACATTGCAGCACTGCAAGAGACGCGACTTCTGGGCAGTGGCAGCCTGAAGGAGAAGGACTATACGTTCTTCTGGCAGGGACAGGAGCCTGACAAGCATCACCTATATGGTGTTGGATTCGCTGTGCAAAACTCCTTTTTACTCCTTTGTTGAACTGCCGTCCTCAGGCACTCCGCGAGTCCTCTCTCTCCATCTCACAACCTACTCTGGACAAGCTACCATCATTAGTGCCTACGTTCCGACGCTTTGCTATCCAGTTGAAGTGAAGTATGCATTCTATGATGCGCTCGAAGCCAGGATCTAGCAGATCCCTTCAAAGGAGCACCTGTTTCTTCTTGGTGACTTTAACGCACGGCTAGGGGTAGATCATGACTCTGGGCCCTGCTGCATTGGCCGCTTTGGCATTGGCAAGCTCAGTGAGAACGGCCAACACCTTTTTGAACTCTGCTCCTTTTATGACCTATGTCTGACCAATACATTCTTCTTTACCAAGTCCTGCCACCGAGTGTCCTGGAGACACTCAAGGTCTCGCCACTGGCATCAGCTGGACTTTGTCATCACCAGGATATCCCTGCTGAACCAAGTGCTGGTCACATGCAGTTTCCACAGCGCTGACTGTGACACCAATCATTTCCTGGTCGCCACCAAGGTATGTCTATACCTCAAACGTATCAACCGCTCCAAGCAGAAACTCCAGCCTTGCGTCAACACAGCTATGACTGCAGTGCCTGAACTGCGGGAACGCTATGCTGAAGCCATAAATGTAGCCCTGTGGACTACCCCAGTGAATGTGCTACTGCAAGGTCGAACCAAATCCGCGAGGCTATGTTTCAGACTGCCATAGGCACCTTTGGGAAGAAGGTGGGGAGGAGTGCGGATTGGTTTGAAGGAGGAGCGGCTGAGATGGATCCTGCCATCGCCACCAAACGTGCAGCCCAAATCACTCACAAGAAGAAGCCCTCTGTGCGAACGCTTGCTGCTCTGGGCACTGCAAGAAATAATGCACAAAAGATTTCAAGGCGTTGTGCAAACAACTATTAGCTTAATCTCTGCCAGGACATACAGTTTCTGCAGATCTTGGAAACAAGCGCAAAATGTACAAAGGCATGAAGAAGGCTTTTGGTCCCAGTGCCATTAAGGGCGCCCCACTCAAATCAGCTGCAGGTGATGTCATCAAGGATCGTGGCAAACAAATGGAGAGATGGGATGAGCTTGACACTCCATCCACCATCGATGAGCTCAGCAAGGAGATAGACTCCATCTCAAGCGGCAAGGCTCCAGGCAGTGACAACATCCCGGCCGAAATCATCAAAGGAGAGCTCGATCTTGAAACACCTCCATGAGCTCCTACTGCAGTGTTGGGAGGAAGGGGCTGTTCCCCAAGACATGCGTGAGGCCAAAATCATCACTTTCTACAAGAACAAGGGGGAGCGAAGTGATTGCAACAACTATCGTGGCATCTCACTCCTAACCATAGTTGGCAAAGCTTTTGCCTGTGTCGTCCTCAACAGGCTCCAACTACTTGCCGAACGTGTGTATCCAGAGGCGCAGTGTGGATTCAGGGCAGCCAGGTCAACCATAGATATGGTCTTCTCTGTGAGGCAGCTGCAAGAGAAGTGCCAGGAGCAGAGACAACCCCTCTATTTGGCCTTCATCGACCTGGCCAAGGCCTTTGACTTGGTCAGCAGGGATGGACTGTTTGCCCTCCTCCAGCAAATTGGATGTTCCCCCCCTCTCAAGCTTTTGAGCATGATCAAGTCATTCCACCAGGACATGAATGGCATCGACCAGTTTGATGGCTCATCCTCAGACCTTTTTCCGATCAAGAACGATGTGAAGCAGGGTTGTGTCCTCGCTCCACCCCTTTCTGGCATATTTTTCTCCCTGCTCCTGTGCTACGCCTTCCGGAACTTTAAAAACGGCATCTTCCTCCATGCCAGGAGTGACGGAGACATCTTTAACCTGGCGCGCCTCGCCTCAGAGCAAAGACCAAGGTGCGGAGCATTCTCATCAGGGAGCTGCTCTTTGCTGATGATGCTGGTTATGTTGCCCACACTGAGGAAGTGCTCCAGCGTCTCATCAACTGCTTTGCTGGTGCCTGCTCTGAGTTTGGCATCATCATCAGCCTTAATAAGACCGAGGTCATGGGCCAGGATGTCAGCAGTGCTCCAAGTATCAACATCGGTGACCACACCCTTGAGGTGGTGGAAAAGTTCACCTACCTCAGATCGATCATCTCCAACAACCTCTCTCTAGACTCCGAACTGAACGCCCGTATCGGCAAGGCATCGACAGTGATGGCCCATCTGGCGAAGCAAGTCTGGGACAACTCCATGCTAACCACCAACACCAAGATAAGAGTCTACAAGGCCTGTATACTGAGAACTCTCCTTTATGGCAGTGAAGCATGGAACCTCACTACTGCCAGGAATGCCAGGTGAATGCATTCCACCAACGCTGCCTTTGCAGACTACTGGGCATCACTTGGCAGGACCATGTCTCCAAAATCGACGTCCTGGCCAGAGCAGATGTGCCCAGTATGTTTGCCCTCCTGACCCAGAGGCGCTTGCAATGGCTTGGCCACGCCACCCAAATGGATGACGGCCACATCCCCAATGACTTACCTTACGGGGTATGTAGCTGGTTACTGGAACCAGGCCAGAGGGACGCCCAGCTCTCAGGTTCAAGGATGTTATATGTTCAAGGATATATATATATATATATATATATATATATATATATATATATATATATATATATATATATATATATATATATATATATAAATTGTTTAAATACATTTTTCTGTTTTACAGCTCAAAATGATTTCTGTTATGATAATATTTCTCAGTCAATTATTTCTAGAAGTTATGCTTATAGACCTGCTCTTACATTGTAAAAAAGTCAAACCTGGGCATTTGAAGACTCAAGAACAGAAAGTTTTCAAGTTACCGGGAAGCACTTCTCTTGGCAGATGGCTCTAATCTATCAGTCAGGCCTCTGGAGGACCAGCGAGATAGTGTGTGGGGGGGAGAGAGAGATCAGCGGTTCTTTAATTTGATCTAAATCCTGGTGTCACTGACGATGTACTGCTTCTTGCCCAAATTGACTACTGGGAGAAAGTTGTGCAGAGTTCATAGATCAAATCATTTTAACTTTCAAAGATGATGGGCCGTCTCATTTTTTCTTTGTGCGCTTTAACGGTAGGAGGGCATGCTGTCATTAAGGCTTTTCTTTCTCAGGTGCTCTAAGACTTCCATACGAACCCAGAGGTGTGCGGCTGAAAGCCTGCTTCACAGATCCTCCCTGCTGCCTGGCTTTTATGTGTGAGAAATCTACTGGTTATAGTACAAGCGGTCTCATTTGAGCAATTTATGACACACAACTACTAGCCTGTTGCATTCCTGAACATTGTCTCACAACACACTTGGGAGCAATTAGTTCCTGACCCATTCAGTCAACAAAATCTCCTGAGCAAAGGAAATATAGCTTGAAAAATAGCGCAGAAATAATCCCGACATGAAATGATGCTGGTTTTTGCTTGGTTAAGTTAAATTCCATAAATACCTCAATGTGTATCAAGAATGTTCTCCAGAATGTGTATGTATATAATGACTGCGACAGGGGTGTGTGTGTGTGTGTGTGTGTGTGTGTGTGTGTGTGTGTGTGTGTGTGAGTGGGTGGGTGGTTGTGTTGTGTTGTGTTGTGTCATGCGCATGCTTGCATGTGTTTGATGAAAGTGCTGCATGGCAGAGCAGCACTGATTGATGCTGATCATTGAGTTCACAGCTGTGCTTTCCCCTCAGGCTCCATCTCAGGAGACAGGAGAGTGTGTGTGTGTGTGTGTGTGTGTGTGTGTGTGTGTGTGTGTACATGTATGCAGGACCAGTATGTTTCAACCAGTATAATAGACCCTCCGTTTATGCTTCCTTTTCAGGATTCAGTATTTTTAATAGCCATTTGTGTTTTTTACACACATAGGAATTCTTGTGTGGTTGTTCAAGGAGTCAAGTTACAAATAGAAAAGAAGGCTCAAATCAAGAACACATAAACTGCTATAAAATAAACACAAAAATTCTATATCTAAAAGGACCTTACACAGACCCATCAAACAATACAATAATAACAACAACTTCTCCTTTTGGCTTTTCCCTTCAGGGGTCGCCACAGTGAATCATCTGCCTCCATGTCACCCCATCCTCTGCATCTTCTCTTACACCAACTACCTTCATGTCCTCCTTCACCTCATCCATGAATCGTCTCTTTGGTCTTCCTCTAGGCCTTCTGCCTGGTAGTTCCAACCTCAGCATCCTACTACCAATATACTCACTATCCCTCCTCCTCTATACATGTCCAAACCATCTAAATATCTAGCCTCTCTGACTTTGTCTCCAAAACATTGTACATGTGCTGTCCCTCTGATGTGCTCATTCCTGATCCTATCCATCTTCGTTACTCCCAAAGAGAACCTCAACATTTCATCTCTGCCTCCTGTCTTTTCCCCAGTGCCACTGTTTCTAAACCATACAACATCGCTGGCCTCAACACCGTCTTGTACCCTTTTCCTTTCATTCTTGCCGATACCCTCCTGTCACACATCACTCCGGACACTTTTCTTCAACCATTCCAACCTGCCTGCACACGCTTCTTCACCTCTTTTCCACGCTCTCCATTGCTCAATAATAACAACAAAAGTAATAAAACTAAAATCATGATGATGACAATAATAATAATAATAATAATAATAATAATAATACAATAAATAAATCAGTAGATAACTGCAATAAACAAAATTGCACTAAATTATACTATATTATATTGTTTTGTTGGGGAAAAAAATGAACAGTTCTCTGGGTAAACAAAATGGTCGCAACTTCAAAGTTAGATGTTCTCAATTCTCAGAGCAAGGTTTAGAGATACCCTACAGTCAGTCAGTACACCAGGTTTATTTAACGAGAATCCGTTGTTCTTCTGCCACGGTTCTTGTTGCTAGGCGCTGCGCTCCGGTCCTTTCTGAAGGCCGTGTCGCCGGCTGGTGTCGTCGCTTCGTCGGGTGTACTCTCCTTGAGCCATGTTTCAGAGAAACACAGCATGAAGCAGTCCTGTAGATCCCTCTGTGCTGCAATCCAAGCATGAAGCTGGTCCATCTTGTTTCGCAGAGACTGAACATTTTCAAGCAGTATGACCGGGAGTGCTAACCTACCACTGCTAACCAAGCGCCGGAGTCGTCGTTCAACTCCTCCTCGCCTGCTGTGTCTCCGCCTGAGTTTATTGTTATCCGGGGTGCGGCTAGCATTGAGCTGCGGTAGCGTATTAGCTCAGGATAGGAGATGAGTGTGCTCAGTTCTACTTGTAAATGTCCAAAAAGACTGTGCTCTCCTAGCTGTAGCAGGGTCGCACGGTCATAGACGAGCAGAGTGCAAAAAACAAACGAACAAAAACAACATTTAAAACAAAGAAACAATTTGAATCCGAGAACTTCGTGACATCGCCCTCTATGAGGCGTCATCTTGACCATTCACTGTTAACTGGCCATCGTCCATGCTTTTGACGTAGATTCATCCACCGAAAACATTCCGCCCATGATCCTGGAAACTTCAACAATCGCACTGCTAAATTTTCAGTTAAAATTTGCAATTTTTCTATCGGAAAATCTCCCATTCGGGGAGCTCCGTCGTTAGTGAACCGGAACTGGTTTTTCTGCAGTAGGTTTTGTTTTACAGTTGCGTTACATCACAGCACCATGCTTTCATAGAAGAATGCCATTATGTTCATAATTGTGGTGTCTGTTTCTCACTGTTTTCCACAGTGACATTTATTGCGCACAACTCAGTTCACTGTAGCCTTTGTGCGGAGTTAAGTTTGTGGCTTGAAGCCAACTCAGCAATATGACAAGTATAACGGTGTTAATGGGAGGATCGGAATGGACATTAACACTTTAGCTACAGATCTGTTCAGCTACAGCGTCTTTCCCACATATACAGTTTTTGCTATGGTACACCAGGGATCTGTGCAGGACACTTGAGTTCTATTACTCTATCGTGGAACAGGCTTGGACCTCTTAATTACATCCATTCATTCACATAATTGCATTACTTAATCCTATTAAGGTCTCAGGGAAGCTGGAGCCTATGTTAGCCAACATTCAATGAAGGCAAAGTACACCCTGAATAACTTGCCATTCCATTGCAGGGACAACACTACATTTGCACTAACATTTGGACCAGCCAATTGGCCTGATGTGCATGTCTTTGGATTGCGGGAGGAACCTGGAGTAGCCAGAGATAACCCACACAAGCAGGGGAGAACTACATACAGACACTTCCTTGCCAATTCTGGGACTTGAACCCAGGATCTTCTTGCTGTGAGGCACACATGCTAATCACTACCCCACAGCTCTCTGTCTGTTCCAATGAAGGAAAAATGTTATGTAGTACTTCCAACTATGTATCAGCAGTTTGCAAAGGAGTCACATATGGGTGTGATGTACAGATGAACATACTTTTCGCCATGTAATGTATATTGTGTATTTGAATTTAAAAAATCAAATAAAATTGGTCAACATTACTGCAAAATTGAGGTGTAGCACCGCAAGAAGGTCCTGGGTTCGAGTCCCAAGCTTGGTGAGGGTGTTTCTGCGTGGAGCTTGCTTGTTCTTCACATGCTTGGGTTTCCTCTGGGTATTCGGGATTCCTCTGGTAGTTAAGACAGTGTTTCCCAACCCCTGTTCCGAGGCACATTAGTGTGCCGTTAAAAATCATCAGGTGTGCCGTGGAAGATTAACCAATTTCACTTAGCGTGTAGTAACAGTGGTGTTCTGCTAGAGGGCAGTATCATTTTTGTTCCGTGGTGTGCCTCATGATTTTTCTAATGTAAAAGGTGTGCCTTGGCCCAAAAAGGTTGGGAAACACTGGTCTAAGATATGCACGTTGAGCCAATCAACTAATTAGCTGTTTCAAATTGTTCCTAGGTTTGAGTGTGAATGGTCCAACCTGTACCAAGAGTTGGCTGACATGGGCTACAGCCTCCCCACGACGTGATATTAGAAAATAAATAAAATCATACATAGTTATGGTACAATTTTATATAATACTTTTGTCTGGAGGTTCCACGGTGACATGGTGGTTAGCATGTGTACCTCACAGTCCTGGACTCGATGAAGTCGTTTCCCAGTGGAGCTTATACATTTCCCTGTGCTTGTGTGGGTTTCCTCTCGGTACTCCGGTTTCCTCCCACTGTCTAAAACACATGCACATATCTTTACCTGAACTAACCCTTAAGCCAGCGGTTCTCAAATAATGGGGTGTGTCCCCCTGGGATATATAAATATATATATATAAAACGTACTCATTCATTCACTGCATAATGGTGCCCTACTGCAGCATAACTTTTTCCTTCCTGTATCATATCAAGCAGTTCTACTTTTTCATGCAGCGTTATTACCTTTTCTGGCATTTAGGCTCCTTACCAGAAGCCTGAGAAGATGCACGGCATTTAGGTGACATCATAGAGCTTAACTGGTAATTAAAAACACAAAAATGCACATTGACAACTTGTGCGTGAATGAGAAAAAAGGGGCGTATACATCATCTCGACCAATCAGCAGGAGGGAGAAACAAAAGCTCTCAGCCATTGGCTAAATTGGAATCAGATGCCAGTTACTTCCAGGTTTGTCAGCAATCCACGAGCATATGGGGGCACGAGTGCAAAAACGCGAATAGTCAAGGGCCTACTGTATTGGGGAAAACAGTTCAATTTAATGGCCTCACCCAGGCCTGATTGCTGCCAGACATTTCCAATCAGGAGATCCCTAACACTGACACCAACAAGGTAAGGTAGGCCATACTGAACACACGTCATCATGCAGTGATCCAGTGAGCTTCAAGAGCAAACAAGAAAGAAGATTATAGTGATATCTCAGTCTAGGAAAGGATACAAAGTCATTGATAAATCTTTGGGACTCCAGTGGATCACTGTCAGAGCCATTATCCATAAATGTATAAGGCATGGCACAGTGGTGACCCTTCCCAGGAGTGGCCAACCTACCAAAATTACTCCAAGAGCATGGCGCAGACTAACCAGAGAAGTCACAAAGGATACAAAAACCACTTCTAAACAACTACAAGCCTCATTTACCTCAGTTAATGTAAATGTTCATGACTCCAACATCAGAAAGACACGAGGCAAAAATGGCATCCATGGAAGAGTTCTGAGGCAAAAGCCACTGTTGACAAAAAATAATATCAAGACACAACTCCCTTTTGCCAAAAATCATCTTGATCATCCTCAAAGATTTCAGGAAAATGTCCTCTAGACTGATGAAACTAAACTTGAACTTTTTGTGAGAAATACATCCCATTACATCCGGCGCAAAAGGAACACTGCATTTGATAAAAAGAACAATTGTGCCAACAGTTAAACGTGGTGGTGGAAGTGTGATAATCTAGGCCTGCTTTGCTGCTTCAGGATCTGGGTGAATTGATTGATGGAACCATGAATTCTGCTTGCCACCAAGAAATCCTGGCAAAGAATGTTTGTCCAACAGTTCGAGACCACAAGCTAAAGCGCACCTGGGTTCTGCAGCAAGACAATGATTCAAAGTACACCAGTAAGTCCACTTCTGAATGGCTAAATAGGACCAAAATGAGGGTTTTGGAGTGGCCTAGTCAAAGTCCCGACCTGAACCCGATTGAGATGCTGTAGCATGACCTTAAAAAGGCTGTTCATGCCCGAAAACCATCCAATCTGGTTGATCTTAAACAATTCTGCAGAGAAGAGTGGGCCAGAATTCCATCACAGCAATGTGAAAGACTCATCGCCTCTTATCGCAAAAATTTGACTGCAGTTATTGCTGTAAAAGGCGGTTCAACCAGCTATTAGGTTTTTTTTTTTTTGGGAGGGGGGTTACTTATTCACATAAACCTGTGAAGGTTCAGATGTTTTTTTTCCCCCTTAATACATGCAATTGGCACTGAAAACTATGAATTTTTTTTCAAGGTTTTCATAGTATTACCATTGGAATGGTATGGAATGGTATGGAATTATTGGTTTCTGTATTTTGAATTAAAGATCTAAAACCTGAAATAATGCAGGTAATTAAAAGATGAAGGTGATTTGAGCACCATGAGAAGACTTGTCAGTGTTTCCATTGCAATTGTAATTCATCTGGCTGGCAGCAGAGTGCTTTAAAAATGACAAACAGTGTCTTTAAAATTCTGCTCAACGAGAGGAGATGGAACAGATATGCTAGAGCAGGGATAATATTTGTGATAAAGTGTTCAGCATGAATATTTAATATGAATACTTAATATTTAGAGTGTGGAACCTGCTAAGCGTGAACCAGAATAAACGGACTGATGTTGTGAGCGTATAGCAGGCTGACATGCTTGCTCGCAGTGTAGTGTTAGGGGGTGGGACTAGGTGTTGTAGAGCAGCACTCGGAGGAGAGTCGGTCGAACGAGCAGGGGCTGAAATATATTGAGGAGCTTTTCCATTCTTACAGTGACCTTTATTTCTGGCGCTGAAGAACCCACTGATCATGCTCCTCACCGAGAGCACATATTGAAGGCACACTGGTAATAATCCGGGTGATACTTTTTTATTATACAAAGCTGTGTATGTGATTTGATTGAGGTGTTACACACTTTGATTTTTAATTAAAATATCTGCTGCCAGTTCTCAGATGGGATTGGTTGGTCAGAGGACTGATTTCTTTTCCAGTATTATATGGACTGTTAATTGCAATTTTTTATTATATGATGGTTTAAAACACACAAAATGGGATTATTTCACCTTAATGTTGAACTGGTATGATCACTGGTTTAAATCAAGCCTCCAAACTGATTTTATGCGGCCCGAACTTTCAAAGGATGTAAAACATGATACATCTGCCAGGGTTGGCATCTTGGTGTAGTGGTTAGCATGTCCATCTCACAGCAAGATGGTCCTGGGTTCGAGTCCCGGGCTTAGTGAGGGCTTTTCATGTTTTCAGTTTGCATGCGTGGGTTTTCTTTCAGTACTCTGGTTTCCTCCTGCAGTCTCAAGACATGCACATTATTCTAATTGGCTGTTAAAATTGTCCCAGGTGTGAGCACGAGTGTGCATGTTTTCCCTTCGGTGTACGTTGTCCTGCAATGGTCTGGTTAACTGTTCAGGGTGTATCTCAGCTGAAATAGGACTCAACTACCCTAAGACCCTACCATGACCCTAGTAGAAATAAGTGGTTTGTGATTAACATTCGGAAATACCTATTAATATACAGTGCCAGTATTGAGTTATGCTAGTGTTTTTGGATCTGGGAGTTCTCATGTTCACGTCCACCCAACCAGGTGTCCCTAATGCTTCAACAACTCCAATAAGGATTCCATCTTCTCCCAATTAGGTTTTCTTTCTATAAGCAAGAGAAACCTGGGGTGCATAGTTTAGAGAGTTAATTCAGGTGGGAATTCATCTTGGAGCCCTGACCTTTGCTTGAGCCGTATTATAAAGGCCTGGTCTGTGGGGAACTGAGAGAAAGGAGAAATAATGGTGTTGGGGGGGATGGTAACCCCGATATTCTGTGGGTGACTTAAGTAGCTGGCTCATATTTAAAGACATCATTGTGAGAAGTATGCTAATACTGAAATACAGATGATAAGTATGTACAGAGTAAGTGTCAGTCATATGTTGGTAAACTCAGGAAATTGAGATGGAAGAAGCAGGAAGGTGGCATAAAAGGAAGTTGTTACACGAGATGCTGGTGTAGATGCAAACACAAGATTACGCTTAACTGTACATGTCAGTGGCTCTGAACAACAAGAGTCCCAAAATCTGAACAAAACCTAGATTATAGAGAGCACATAAAGCATGTGGTTAATGACCATCTCCAGGATTTCCTAGTAATGTCCTGAGTGGAGCACCGTGATATGGAACATGACTTGGATGGTCACCACAGGAAACCCAATAAGGCTGAGTTGGTGCTGATTGGCTGTTATGTATGATTTACGTGAAAAAAAACAAAACAAACAGATTTATTATCAATAACAAAACTAAAACAAACAAACAAAAAAATTAAATAAAATAAACACTGTTTGTACACCCTGTATAGCTTGATAGCCCATCGTAGGGTAACAAACCATTCACACTCGTATTTATATCTTGGTGCAACCTAGAACATCCAAGTGGCCTGATGTGCATTTTTTTTGGAATTTGGGATGAAACCTGAGTAATAAAAAAACCCAAAGCAATCATGGGGCGAGCATGCAAATTCTACACAGAAATGCCTTCCCCAAATTCGGAACTGAAAACCAGGACTTATATGTATGTAGAAGGGTTTTTTTTTTTTTTTTTTTTTTTTTTTTTTTTTTTTTTTTTTTTGCACCCGAGCCTAGTGGCTCATCAGACCGGTGTTTATCTTCGGTTTCCATAGCATGAAGCGACCAGGAGTTCAACTCCTCCTAGATGGGACGCTAGTTACCTTCCCAGAAAATTTTTACTGGTACCCATTTTTACTGTTGGGTGAAACAGAGGCACACTTGTGGTTAAGACCTTGCCCAGGGGTCTTAGCACAGTGGAGGTCTAACTGAAATTCGAACACACAACCTCCTGATAATGAGCCCAGCACCCAACCATTACACCACCTGTCCCACACATGTATAAACATAAGCATAATATTTGACTTTGTATTTTTGAAAAATAGTCAAATGGTCCTACTGGCAAAAGTGTCTGGACCCCTATGGTCTATTTTTATTATTAAGGAACATACCCCAAAATAAAAAAAATTAAAAAGGAGCATTTATTTATTTACTTTTCCAAACTGCTGACTTGGACGAGAGAGATCAACAGATGGATTAATTTGGGAAGATGATAGAGTCGAGGCAGCATGAATCAGACCATAATGAGCATGCATTCCTTTGACTCTAGCACCGGAGAATCAGCACATGCCTCGCTCTAATAAGCTCCTTTCAAGATGCTTTCACTCACGCCGCCATCTCTGAGTCATGAAATATGCATGCTAAAAAGCCTCCACTCAGCTCCCACTGGACCAGCACAAGATAACTTCTTCCACCTGATCAATGGCCGTGCAGTTGTAATATGGCTGTTTGAGAGGTGAGAGCGAAAGCAATTAGATGATAGGGTGAGATGTGATCTTTTCCCCAATTCCTTTAGCACTAAAGCTGTTTGTTTAATAAATGCTCTTATGTAGTCCAGGGACGCCCAATCATCCTGTACCTTGTGTACAACTGCTTTTGTCCAAGCATCAAATTAACAGTTTGTGCACGAGGCCAGATTAGCGTGCTAAACATAGCAATAACATCACCATTATTCTCTTTGATTAATAGGAGTATATTATTTTAATAATTTTCTATCTCGGAGTGTTACACTCAATTCGGTTTGCCTCCTGCAACTCGGAGTGTTGCCTACTGTTTCAAAGTCTGGAAATGGATCCTGATTTGCTGAGGCTCACAGTCAGCGATGTGCGAGTGTAATTCTTTTTTTTTTTTTTTTTTTTTTTTTTTAAGGAAATTGGTTCATTAAAGTGAGCTAGTTTATGGCTCTTTCACATTTCTGGTAACCTAACAGTCTCTCCTCTCTTATTATTGCTATATTTTTGACAGTATGCTCTTTCTTTTCTCACCATTTTCCGTTTATTGCCTCTTTCCAGACCAATTAGTTGAACAAAAGGCAATTCAAAGTTTTTCCCCCAGACATACACCTACAGGATCTACACTACTCACTAATATCTGTCTTATTGTTTCTTACACCACTTTTCTCCATTTCTAGGAGAGGTGAGAGAGTTCCAAAAACCTTTTCCAAAGGCAAACACATTATATGACATGTACATGCTAACTGGCTGTTTTAGATTTCCCCAAAGTGTGAATGGGAGAGCAAATGTTGGTGTGTGTATGTTGGCCCTGCGTTGGACTAGCGAGCTGTTTAGGTTGTACCGGACAGCTGAGACCAATAAGATGAATCTGTTCAGGAAATGAATGAACACAGATTACGCGGAAGTAGAAAAGGCTCAGTTGTTTGACTTCTTCTGGGACTCCAGTTTAATAGGACAGCATGTATCTGTGTGGAATTTGCATGTTCTCCTAGTGTGTGTAGGGGTTTACTCTGGAAACTCTGGTTTCCTCCCTCAGTCCTAAAACATGCACATTACTTCTTCTTCTTTTCCTTTCATCTTTTCCTTTCAGGGGTCGCCACAGCAAACCATCCGCCTCCATCTCACCCTATCCTCTGTATCTTCAACTCTTACTCCAACTACCTTCATGTTGTCCTTCACCACATCCATAAATCTTCTCTTTGATCTTCTTCTAGGCCTTCTGCCTGGTAGTTCCAACCTCAGCATCCTACTACCAATATACTCACTATCCCTTCTCTGTACATGTCCAAACCATCTCAATCTAGCCTCTCTGACTTTGTCTCCAAACCATCTTACATGGGCTGTCCCTCTGATGTACTCATTCCTGATCCTATCCATCCTCGTTACTCCCAAAGAAAACCTCAACATTTTCATCTCTGCTACCTGCAGCTCTGCCTCCTGTCTTTTCCTCAGCGCAACTGTTTCTAAACCATATAACATTGGTGGCTTCATCACCATCTTATACACTTTTCCGTTCATTCTTGCCGATACCTTCTTATCACACATCACACCGGACACTTTTCTCCAACCATTCCAACCTGCCTGCACACGCTTCTTCACCTCTTTTCCACACTCTCCATTGCTCTGGATTGATGAGCCTAAGTACTTAAAATCCGCCACCTTCTTCATCTCTGCTCCCTGTAACCTCACTGTTCCTCTTGGGTCCTTGTTGTTCACACACATGTATTCTGTTTTACTGAGGCTAACCTTCATTCCTCTCCTTTCCAGGGCATACCTCCACCTCTCTAGATTTTCCTGCACTTGTTCTCAGCTCTCACTACAGATCACAATGTCGTCTGCAAACACCATAGTCCATGGAGATTCTTGTCTAACCTCGACTGTCAGCCTGTCCATCACCATAGCAAACAAGAAGGGGCTCAGAGCTGACCCTTGATGCAGTCCCACCTCCACCTTGAACTCTTCTGTCACACCGACAGCACACTTCACCACTTTCTTATATCTCTCATACATGTCCTGCACCACTCTGACATACTTCTCTGCCACTCCAGACTTCCTCATGCAATTCCACAGTTCCTCTCTCGGCACCCTGTCATGCTTTCTCCAGATCCACAAAGGCACAGTGCAGCTCCTTCTGACCTTCTCTGTACTTCTCTATTAACATCCTCAAAGCACACACTGCGTCTGTGGTGCTCTTTATTGGCATGAAACCAAACTGTTGTTCACAAATGCTGACCTCTGCCCTTAGTCTAGCTTCCACTATTCTTTAACATAACTTCATCATATGGCTCATCAACTTTATCCCTCTGTTGTTGCCACAACTTTGCCAAGTATTCTCCTACCTGTCTCCCTGATCACATTACCTGTGGTTGTCCAGTCATCTGGAAGCACTTCCTGACCACCCAAAACCTGTTTCAACTCCTCCTTGAAGACAACACGACACTCTTCCTTTTTCAGCTTTCCACTTTGTCTTCTGCTCTGCCTTTGCCTTCTTCACCTTTCTTACTATCAGCATCATCCTGCAGACCACCATCCTATGCTGTTTGGCAACACTCTCACCCACTACCACTTTGCAGTCACTGACTTCCTTCAGATTACATCGCCTACACAAGATGTAGTCCACCTGTGTGCTCCTACCTCCACTTTTATAAGTCACCCTATGCTCCTCTCTCTTCTGGAAGAAAGTATTCACCACAGCCATTTCCATTCTTTTTGCAAAATCTATCAACATCTGTCCATCTGTGTTCCTGTCCTGGATACCAAACCTGCCCATTACTTCCTCGTCCCCTCTGTTGCCTGCACCAACATGTCCGTTGAAGTCTGTACCAATGACCACTCTTTCACCTCTGGGGGTACTCTGCATCACTTCTCCTAACTCACTCTAGAATGTCTCCTTCTCTTCTAGCTCACATCCTGCCCGGGGCATAAGCACTAACAACATTGAACTTCACACTGTCAATTTCTAACTTGAGACTCATCACTCTGTCTGACACTCTTTTTACTTCTAGAATATTCCTGACCAACCCCTTCTTCAAGATGACCCCGACTCCACACCATGAAAAAACAGCTTAATCCCTGCTCCTAAGCTTCTAGCCTTACCTTTCCACCTGGTCTCCTGAACACACAGTATGTCCACCTTACTCCTCTGCATCATGTCAGCCAGCTCTCTGCCTTTTCCTGTCATAGTTCCAACATTCAAAGTCCCTACTCTGTCCTAAAGCCATGCTTTTCCTCCTCTCTCTGCTTATGGACACGCCTCCCGCCTCTCCCTCTTCGACCTCTCCTTCGACCAACAGTAGTCCAATTTCCACCGGCACCCTGTTGGTTAAGAGCACTGATGGCGGTCGTTGTTAACCCGGGCCTCGACCAATCCGGTATGAGATTTGTCTTTATGGTTTGCATTTTGTATTTTGGCAAAAGTTTTACACCGGATGCCCTTACTGTCGCAACCCTCTGCATTTCTCCGGGCTTGGGACCGGCGTGAGGGTGGACACTTATTTGTGCCCCCCCCTCACGGCTGCATTAAAACATGCACATTACTTGACATGCTAAATGGCTGTTCCTGATCGCTCTCAAGTGTGAATGTGAGTATGTGAGAAAGGTTCTCTTCTTCAGGGTATATCCCACCTTCGGTTTGGCAAATTATTACCGATAAGAGAAAGAGAATCAGCTTTCACAAAGGCACTATTTGTCATACACATGATTTTTTTTTTCTGTTACTCTCAGTATTTATTATTATTTCTAACTTGTGGGACAGATGGATATAAGGCCATTCTGCATGAGCACACCTCCTGTCAGCTGCTCTAAACATCCTAATATGCAAAACAGAAATAAAACGCTGTGTAAATATCCAGCAGCCTCATTAATTTTAACTGCAACCTGTTTTACTGTAACCGGATTGCCGCTCCTCTCACTCACTGATGGCAATTTTCTTCGCCACTAAAAGCTCTTAAAAACAAACTTCACACCTCTGCTTAAAATTACACAGTCATGAAATTGACTCTCTCTTTATGTTAACCAGGAGGTATCAGATGTTGGAGTAAATCATGAAAAGCCGCTCCCTGTCTGAGAGCAGATCGCCGTCAATGCTGTTTCACATGGCCTGTCAGCAATCATTTGTGGATTAATAAAGTTAAATTTATATTAATAAACAAATTTAGTGCTGTCTATGCTTGATAACTATATACACTCCCTCACACACATACCTTGGCTCCTCCAAAACAGAGTGTCAAGGGGAATTAATTTGTGAAAGCATCTTGAGAGCTTTGGCTGTGGTGAGCTGAAAGTTTAACCAGGATCATGATCTTCAGAGAGCTAACGATTGTGTCCAGCTCCAAGAATAGTCAAGCCTCAAAATAATTTTTTTTCTTGAAGTACTGTAAAGATCAACTGCTGTTTCTTTTAAGTCTTTTCTTTATATCTCGAAGCTAATTTTTACCTGAACACCAACATCTTAAATGTAGAAGCACTCTATGCCTGAATTTTTTGACACTGGACACCATTTGGGAATCATAATAGCCGTTACTGTTCTGTTTTTAGAAGGCAGCAGGGTGTTGTATTGGTAGCACATCCACCTTACACCGAGAAGGTCCTAAATTTGAGTCCCAGGCTCAGTGAGTGTGTTTTTGTGAAGAGTTTCCATGTTCTTACCATGCTTGCATGGGTTTTCTTCCACAGTCCAAGGACATGCACATTAGGCTGATTGGCTGTGCCAAATTGCCCTTAGGTGTAAATGCAAAGGGCCGTATGTATGTCTGGCGAGCTGTTTAGGGTGTACCCCGACTTTGCCCATTCTTAGCTGTGATGGGCTCCAGCCTCTTTGCAAGTCTAGTAGGTTTAAGCGCTTTGGCAAACGAGTGAGTGTTCCCTGAAGTATTTCCATAGAGATTTTTGCCCAACAGGATTGAGGTCAGTGGTTTGTGCATGTCACTCAGTTTCTTTCATACCAGCCTTCATAAACAATATCTTAACTTACCTTGTTTTGCTCACTGGGGCATTGTCATGCATGACAGATTTAGCCTCTTTAGTTTCAGTAAAGGAAAAAATTTATAATCAGCCAGCATACTATTCCATTCTATACAACTGTACATTTTAAACTTTATGGCAGCAGTTTGGGGAAAGTTGACAGAATGGTATAACGGTCAGGTACTCACATAGTTTTGGCCAGTTTGTGTACTATGTAAGAAATTAAACAGTCATTAAAACACCTTCTAATCCTAATAGTTCCATGGGAAGGTTAAATCCTCTCTCAGTCTACTTTGGGCGAAGAAAGGGTATATCCTAACCAACACGCCAGTCCACAGCAGGGCCAACACACAACCATTTAGACTCACACCTAGGGGCAACAGCCAATTAGTCAAACACTCTTTGGACTGTGAGAGGAAGCCAGATTACCCAGAGAAAACCCATGCAAGCACAGACAGAATATGTAAAAGCTATACAAAAACACCTTCATCGAGCTGGTGACTTGAACCCATGACTCTCTTGCTGTGAGGCAGGTGTGCTGACCAGTTCACCATCGTGCCACCTTTAGACACAAAGCACGATAATGTGATTAAGCACAACTCTTTTTTTATACTTAAAAAAACTGTACTTGTTTTCCAGCTATTAAGTCTGGAATCCATGGACACCACCAAATACTGTTTCCTCCCTGTTTCCTCCCCATGTTTGTTGTGTAGTCTGTCTTTAGTTTTATCTTCTGTGTCTGAATGCATGCACAAGTGAGTTGAGTCATTTGGCCATTTAAGAAAATATATATTTTTTGCTTTAAGAAATTTTAAAGCTGCTTTTGCTGAATTTTTTTGTCAATATTTATTTGTACTGTGAATACAGTGCCGTACCTTCCAATCAGTTTTGCAGCATTTGACTGAATGTGAGTAGAAAGTACAGTATAGACACTTCCAAATTCTGCTGTTATCAGTCACATCTCCAATAAACAACTGATCTAGTTCCACTGACGGCCATACATGCTTATGTTCTTCTTATTTTTACAGGTCATAGGTATACATGAGGTATAGTTTGGATCGTGGGAAGTGGTGGCCTAGTGGTATAGGGCGCTAGATCGCTGATCCTAGGGTTAGGGGTTCGAGTCCCACTCTCAACAACGTTGTCACTGTCCCCCCAGTGCAGCTAACTGGGTTATCAATGGACAGCCATGTCTCTCACTGTCTATGGTGTGAGGCATGTAAAAGAACCATTGCTGACTTTTGTAAAAGAGTAGGCTGCAAAGCCGTCAGCGTGTTTCTGTCCCTTGCTAAAGGGTTGTGTCAGGAAGGGCATCCGACATAAAAACCTATGCCAATCAAATGTGTGAATCAGATGATTCACTGTGGCGACTCCCGTAAAAAAAGGGAAAAGGGTGAAAAGAAGAAGAGGTATAGTTTGGATCGATCCCGAGTCCCTGCTTATGCTTGCATATACTTTCCTTAATAATCTTGAATTGATCTATTGGTCTTGTTACAAAACTGGTAAGGCTTTTTAGGAAAATCGAATTTGATCTTTCTGTTCCTAAGTATTCACAGTTGTTTGTATTTTCAGGTCAGAGGAAGCTTGAAGAGTACCAGTATCGGTCATCCAGAACACAATTTGTGTATATGTAATGCATTTATAAGATACATAAATGACTGAAAAGTATAACAGCAGGTATTTTTATACCCTTGAATTATTACTGGAGGCTGAACCAATGGTTACCAGGCATTTTTCTTTTCCGGAGGTGACGTTGAACCCATTGGGTGGGGTTGTCCAGTACAAGTAAACAAGCAGGTTTATTTGAAGAGTGACATTTTCAGAGCTTCAAAAAATGTGTTCAAGAAGCAACTATGGTCGCAATTTGAGCTTCAAAAAATGTGTTCAAGAAGCAACTATGGTCGCAATTTTGAGGAAGTGGGTGTAAATGGTTCCCTTTTGAACCACAGAGGGCGGAATCTCTTGTGTAGACAGAGACGTCACATTCTAGTGATGCTGAAGACAAGAATGCTTCCAGAGAGGAGCATGAAAGTGGGTTCTAATGGCCTACACAGCTAACGTTTTGTCAGCTTGGCTTTCCTTTCGTCAGTTGGTTTTGGAACAAGAAAGGTTTTCTGTGATTTCTGCGCTTGTTATTTGTGCAGACGTATGCTTTGCCTTCTGCCATATTCATGTGGACACCGCTCAGCACTGACCGATAATGAGTTTTCTTAGCCTAGTGTCTGCTGCATGGGGTCAGTGACCACTTCATCATGACCCAGCCAGTCCAACCAGTTTGCATCAGTACCAGACCTGAAACAGCCACTAAAGGAGCTAACATGTCACTGCGCGTGTCTGACTGATAGAGAAGTGTGGCAGCACTCACATTTTCTTGACAAAGGCTAAAGACTAATGATGCTCAAAAAACTGGTGATGTCATACTTTATTGTTTTAAAGAGCTGATAATGAAAATTCACCACAGGTACACTTTAATCATTTGAGAGTGCGCTTGACTTGACTGTTGTGAATAGGATTTTGTACAATCATCCAAGTCTTTTGGTGTTGCTGAGCTTGCCAGTGTATTAATTCTTTTAATAATGATCTAGCCGTTTTTAAAGTTTCTGAGAGGTGCATTTCTTTTTTTTTCAGCCTTACTTGCTTTGACACTAGTTTGGAGTACATATAGAGATTTCCTGCCAAACACAAATTCAACACTTGGAGATAATTCCAAACCTTTTGTTTTCCAAATTTGTCCTAAAATAATAAAGAAAAAGGTTCTAACGAGCCATAAAACTGATCATCGGTCAATTGTCCATTTTGAGCCTGTGAAAATATGAAGATTGTGTTAAAAAAAAAAAAAAGGAAGGCTTTTAATCATAAATGTTGAATGCATTATTTTTGTGAAACCCTTTAAATTAAAGCTAAAAATATATAAAATTCATTATCATCCTGACAGCTTCATTTCAAATACATTTGTGGTGGTGTACAGAGAAAAACTAAAAATCATGACTGTCCAAATACCTGTGGCCCTAACTGGATATACTTATGCTGCGGAATGTTTATACTGGATGGTATTGAATCTAAGACAAAAAAAGATATGATTCTCTCAGTAACCTCTCATTTATTCAGATTCTTCAATTGAAAAGACTAATAAAATTATAAAGAAACTTCAAAGTTTTCCTTCTGGAAGATGTATCAGCAGTGGAAGTGTGAAACACAACATTCACGCCTTAATAACTCATACAAAAATTTAAAAATTACTTAGAATCTTATTTTGTATCAGAAATGCTACCACAGCCATCCATGGCTATGAGTCCAAGAGAGGTAATTAACAAAAGTGCTCAGGCAGGTAGGGATGACATGCACAGGGATGGAGGATGTCACTCACAGTAAAAATGCTGGATAGGTCTTTCCTCTGAGTGGCTTATGTCACTCTTTGAAAACATGCGTTCAGCTGGCATCACATAAGTTGGACGAAACCTAAGGAGACATTCATTGGAATATAAGGGAAAAGATGTCCAATTGGTAGGAATTTGACCCTATAATAAAGAGATATATTTAATTAATTCATTAATTTTCTCAACTGCTTCATTCTGATTAAGGTTGAGGGAAGGCTGGCCCCACCTCAGCTGACTCAGGGTGAGGGCAGAGTATACCCTGGACAGCTTGCTAGTCCATCACAGGGCAGAAACATGCTAATGGCAACCCAATGGCCTACACTTTATAAATGACAGGAATGGATCTTTTACATGCTTCTCACCACAGATGGTCAGATACATGGTCGGCCATTGATAAGCCAGTTAGCTACACTGGGGTAACAGCAGTGACAACTCGATGGTAGTAGGACTCAACCCCTGACCTTCAGATCAGTAATCCAGCAGTCTACCATCAGGCCATCACTGCCCTGGAGAAACATTTTAAAACCTTTTGAAAACCATTTGTCACATTTTATTTATCAATATATAAAATATATAAAATCATGATCTTTTAAAGCTTTGTATGCAGGGTGGCATGGTGGCACATCGCGTTGTAGCAATAAGGTCCAAGGCTCAGCGAGGGTGTTTCTGTGTGATGTTTTGGTGGGTTATCTCTCTCTGTCTCTGTCTCTCTCTCTCTCTCTCTCTCTCTCTCACACACACACACACACAGAGCACGCACACACATTAGGCTTAACAGTCTGTTTCAAATTGCCCCTAGGTGTGATTATGAATGTGTCTGTGTGTGTGAAACTGGGGAGATGTTCAGGCTGTACTCCAGCCTTGTAGTGACCCTAATGGGATTAAGCAGTTCAGTAAATGAATGAATGAAGAATGTATGTGAAACGCCTGCTTGAGGAATTCCTGTGTAATTTGTTGCTATGGATTTGATGACTTCCGCATGCAGTTGCCTTGATTGTCAAAGCTGCTGTTCTAAAAATTAATTCACACCTTGTGACCAATCAGGACAGAGAACTCAACAGAGGTGCATGATGTAACACATGTTCGAACACGGATACTTACCACTTAAGAAATAGTCGTTATCAGTGTGGAGACCACACAGCTCTTCCTTTCCCTCCCCCATCTCTCTCTCTCTCTCTCTCTCTCTCTCTCTCTCTCTCTCTCTCTCTCGCTCTCTCTCTCTCATATATATTTCTGTATTGCGTAGTGTGGCTCCTCTGTGCTGTGTGATTATTGATCTGGGTACAGATGAAACCTGACTGCTTTTTAACAGTCATGTTGATTTAAACAGCATGTTGGGCTCTATTCCATCGATATCGAGTGCAGATGAATGATTAAACTCGGCTTTAGCGGGCTTGGCGCCTTTTTAAATAAAGCGTTTTCATATAAGTACCGACGCTTTGTAGATAAACAGAACCGTGTACATTACAGTAATTGGGGCCACTGGTCGTTAGGGGAAGCAATGGAAAGGATTTAATCAAACATCTCTATCATGGCTGGGGAAAGTTAGAATGACAGAATGGCTGACAGATGAAATTAGATTTTTGCGACCAGGAGGTTTCATTCCCATGAATGGAGTAAAGGAGATGGAAAGCATATCGTTTTCCGAGTTGGCTTTGAACAGTAGAAGGTGCCGTGTTTATAGCATTAGCTCTCTTTCATCAGACTGATTTCAGTAAACGATGAGATCACAGCTTAATGACCCTACTTCATCCGCTAACTTCGTTAACACAGACTAGAAGACGCAGCATTCATCAAAGCTGCACGGGGTGTTTGTCATTTTATGAATTATTGATTTAACTGTTGAATTTTAAACGATGTGCCATGCTGTCGCATCCATCTTTCATCTAATAGCCTGATTATGCATAATGTCTGAATGGAAAAATGTAAAGAAGAGAACCTCATTAAAAATAAGCTTTATACGTTTGTTTACATAAATCCAATTTATTTATGACCTGACAGAAACAAGTAAGGAATCTCATCTGTATGTGAATATGGTTTTACAGCATGCCCCATATGATCGCTGGAACCTGTGGTCAATGGAAGTTCACTGCTAAGTTTCTCCGTCTCTGATCGTGCTGTTTAGATGCTTCATTCCCTCTAGATAAAAGCGGGCAGGGTGACAAACCAACCTGGCTACTCATACTCTTATTGAGTTAGCTGGATATTCAGGGGTGAAGACGCTGTCGAACAAAGCCTAATGCTTCGCTAAATCCAATTGCCTGGAGGTCATTTGTGGGCCCCGAGGCTGGCGTTGCTGATCTCTGTGTAAGGTCAGTGTATATCTAATAATGGGAGACAGTTGCATCGTGCTTTTATACACCGACTTGGTCCCTTGTGGCCTGTACAACTGAGAGTATAGTCTCTCTTGCTGGTCCAGACCATGTGCGTCTAGGAATGGACCGTATTCCCATCACGGCTGCCCCAAAAGGATTCCCTGACCCACAGCTGGAGATGAGTGTCCATCTGACCCTTTCCTTCTCCATGGGGATTTACCCACCAAGCAATGCGGTACCCAAAATGTCAATCCGTCTTCATCAGAAGGAGAGAATTCAATGGTAAACCATTCTGGGTGTAAAGACAGAGAAGCCCTAGCAGATGTGCCTTTTTAGGAAGAGGAAGGAACGACAGTGACACAGTAGAGCAGGAGGAGTGAGAGAAGGCTCTCTGTAGATAGAGCAACTGTGCCTGAGAGATAGAGGCAATATTAATTAACAGGCCTGATTACAACCCATAGGGTCCGGTCTCTCTGGAAGGTATTAACTCACTGATACGGTCTGAGGACTTGCAACATGTCTTTAAATTATAAATTAATTAGATAACTCTCTCTCTCTCTCTCTCTCTCTCTCTCTCTCTCTCTCTCTCTCACACACACACACACACACACACACACACACACACACACACACACACACACACACAATGGTAATTGTAAATCACTATGGATAAGAGTTTCTACTAAATGCTATGAATGTACTGTAATTGCATTCCAAGTTTTTGGGTGATGATATCCTATCAATATGTACTATAGGAATGGTGTGATCTGATTGGGCTGCTATCTCAGAATTAAAAGGTATTATCCTGTGTGGCTCTTAGTTTGTTACAGTAACTAATTGTGAAATTCTACTCATTGTTATTAACACACATGAAACAGTGATGTGGGCGAGGCGGTGCTGAGATCTGTTTGTGGCCCAACCCTAACTTGATTCTCTTGATGTTGAAGAATGGAAGTAGTTCCCGTTCCCGTAAGATGAAGCTACAGCGTACAAGCGATAGATCATTTGCGGTGTTGAGGGAAATGAAGATCGGGGTGATATTCTAAGTGTGGTGATGTCAGTGGCAACCCGTTCCACTGATTCCACCCCTTTTGATTTTTTTTTTTTTTTTTGTGGTGCTACCTTAAATCACAAGTGTATTCTCATCCACCCAAACTCTTGGAGCCCTTAAGGCTGGTATTCAGCAGGAGATCTTTGCTGTTCCCCAGCCTTCAGATATCACCTCCAAAAGATTATAAACGATGATACAGCTACTTCTTCTATTAGCAGGCGTGAGGGATTTTTCTAACATTACCACGTTACTTCTGCATCCTTCTCACACCACAGATTTCACCTACCTCAGTGGTTTTCTTGCTCAGACATTGCCCTCTTTAAACATGAAGACAGTTGAAGTGCTTTCATTGGCTAGGCCGAAAAAAGAAACGCAGATGCTCTGTGTGTGTGTGTGTGTGTGTGTGTGTGTGTGTGTGTGTGTGTGTGTGTGTGTGTGTGTGGCTATTAAATCAACAGAGATGCTAAAAAAGGCAGCTGTGCTGATTTCCTGTATGGTCCTGATTGTGAAAGCAGGCCTGGGTTGGAACTTCTGAATGGTGATGGATGTGCTGCTCAGGAGTGCAGATTTACTGAAGGCCTGATTTAGGATCTCCAGTTTAATAAAGCGCCATTCTGGTAGAATAAACTGCATACTTTGTTTATGAGAAGTGAATATAAATTGATAAATTGATAAATAAGCTCATCTGCACTCTGTCCTAACAGTAATTTGGTGAAAGTGAGGATGATGTTACTGAATAGTATATTTGATTCAGGAACATCCACAGAGCCTGAGGCGAATAATGGTAATAGTAATGATAATAATGATGAGGATAAGAATAATAATTATTATAATAACAAATAATAAAACACTAAAAGCATGAATCCAGTAAAATTGATAACTGTCACATTTCAAAAAGGAGTGGAAAGGAGAATAATCTTATTTAATCTTATTCCATACATATCAATTATTGGATGTTATTAATGTACCCACATCCCGGGATTAAGTGGCATATACTACACAGAGACACAAGAAAAGCAAACTGAAGACGATTTTTCTATTTTTAAAAACTGATAATGATGATGCCACCTTCATGTAACAAAACGTGAGTGTCTGGCTTTCTAAAAATTATTCACTCAGGATAATTACCATTTATTCGCTAAAGGAGAGGGGGGGTGTCCCTGAATATTTTTTTTTAATTGACATCAAATATTATCATACACTACAAGGAAATACAAGAAAAAACACAAAAATATACCTCTGATTTATTTTTTTCCATTTTCTGCCTGCATGACTGCCTTGCAAAGGGTTTGATTCAAATGCTATCCACTTAGAATAATGATTTAGAATTCTGTATCTGCAAATTTTTTTCATACACACAAATGTTCCTCTTTGTCTGTCAGTCAAAATAAACTATCACTGGAGTGGTGAGACAGCATCAAAGTATATTATTATGGGTCTTCTCGTAAACTTGTAGAAACATTTTATCTGATATTAGATCGTTTGCCCTGCTGACTTATTGAACTAGGCATATATTAAAGATATATGTACAGATTAATGGCATAGGAAATACAACAATTTTCCATCATGGACATTTCTATCTCCTAAACCCTAAATCAAATTACAGATTAGTACCAAAGGTGAAGTTGGACATCTGTGCTTCAAGTGCACATGATCACCAATTCAGAGTCATTTGTATCAATTGCAGCTCATTGTGTTGTGAACTGAGACACTTGAGTATTATTATTCACAGGGCAAGCGGTGCCCTGCCCCCTGTTCCGCCTCCACTGAGAACATGAGCAGCTTGTGTGTCTATTTAAGTGTGTGTGTATGCCCGAGAGAGAGAGAGAGAGAGAGAGAGAGACTGAAAAAAGTGCTGAAGACAGAATGAAGGACCTTCTGTACCCCGTCTCTGTTCAACACGTGGTCTATAATTATCACTGGTAATTTGGAACCTATATCAGCCAACTCTGGGTGAAGGCAAGCTCACCCAGGACACACTCTGACCATCGTTGGGTCAACACACACACACACACACACACACACACACACACACACAGTCATATCATATGAGCCAGCTGACTAGCCTAATAGTGGGAGCATGGTGGTGTAGCAGTTAGCACGTCCACCTCTCATCAAGGCTTTGAGTTTGAGTGCCGGCCTGATGAGGGCATTTTTGTGCAGTTTTTCATGTTCTTTCAGAGCTTGCGAATTCTGAATGGGAATGGGAATGGGAATTCTGGTTTCCTCCTACAGTCCAAAGACATGCACTTCAAGCTAATTGGCTGTTTCAATTTGCCTCTCTGTGTGAATGGCTCAGTGTGTTGCCCTGTGACGGATTGGCGGGCTGTTCGGGACATACCCTGCTTTTTCCCAGGGTCAGCTAAGATAGGCTCCAGCCTCCCCGTGACCTTAATAGAATTAAGTAGTTTGGTAAATAAAAACCAGGTAACCAGGGAGTAAACCAGTACAGGCACTCGGAGAGTATGCAACCGCCGCACAGAAACACCCTCGCCAAGCCTGGGACTCGAACCCATGATCTCCTTGGTCTTAGGCAGATGTGCTAACCACTACACCACTGCCGCCCCAAAATAGTGTACACTACATTTCTCAAATGCAAAAACAGGCGTGTGCATTTCAAACCATTCCAAATGTGCTGGAGGTGAGAAAGAGGATACTTTTCCTTTGTCCATCAACACTAAGCCTAGCATTTGTGCCTTTTGAAATCAGAGCCGACAGTAATGTTTTTGCGGGATTAAGCCAGGCTTTCCAAAGTGGACACATTTGGACTTGATGCAAAAGCAAAATAAACAACTAAAGAGATCACCCTTTAAAGGTGACTCGTAATAAAGCCCAAAGAAACAGTGTCACATTACCTGTGTGTTACTGACATATAGTGAAGATGTCAGTATTTGTGTTTGCATTTGTAAAGACTCACTGATGTGGATTGCAATTTGTGGGTGATGGGGTGGTGGGTGGGTTCCAGCAGAAGCCCACAAGCACGTCAGTTTCAGTCTGGCATTACAGAGTTACAACAGAAGAACAGCGTACGGCGAAGAAACCACACTCCATTCCGGACACTTTCTGTTGGAATGCATATAAACCCAAGCTTCTAAAATTATGCTCCTGGTTTGAGGCCCTGAGTACTTGAAAACAATCACGGAGGCTCCTTCGCTGAACTACCGTGCCTATACACCATTCAAATGGGTTCATATCCAAATATATACTGTTATGATGGAGGACAGGTGGCATGGTGGCGTAGTGGTGAGTACATCCACCTCCTGATAAGAAGGACCTGCGTTAGAGTCCAAGGCTCAGCGAGGCTTTTCCTGTGTGGGGTTTGCATGCTCTCGTCATATTGGCATGGGCTTTCTCTGGGTACTCTGGTTTCCCCTTGGCAGGTCAAAGACTTGTACATTAGGCTAATTGGCCGTTCCAAACAGGTGTGAGTGATTGGAGGTGTGTGTGTGTGTGTGTGTGTGTGTGTGTGTGTGTGTGTGTGTGTGTGTGTAAGCTGTTGAGAGTGTATTCTGCCTTCGCCTTGGGTTGGCTGAGATGAGCTCCAGCCTCCCTGCGTGTTTAGTAAGATTATGTAGCTCATCAAATGAAAGAATGATTAAGGATGGATATAAGCTATGTACAGATATCACCCTGCTGCCCACATTAGGCTAGTCAGATGCCCCAGATTGCCTCTCGGTGTGAATATGCATGAGAATAGTTGTGTGTGTTTGTCCTGCGATGGTCAGGATGTGGTCAGAGTAAACCCTGTCTTTGCTCAGCGTTAACTTAGAACAGTAATACAGTAATATTTCAAACAGTATGACAGTAGTCTCATTGATGACTGAAAACATGCAAAATAAAAAAACCCTCCAGCACACCAGAATTGATGCCTCTTGCATAAATACACAAATCCTAATGCTCTGCGTGCACCTATGATGTACGACATAATCGCTATAAGTGAACAATCGCTATACATACAATCGCTATAAGTGAATTATTTCAGTGTTCATACATTTTTGTGGAAAACCATATTGTATATACTGAGATTGAAAGGCAGCATCACATGTTATTTATCATAGTTAAAGTACCGCCACTAAAGTTCACACACCTGGAGCCTGTTTGGCTGTTTCTCAGATTTCTTTATTACTTCCTGAGCGAGATTGTATTTAAAAATATTTATTTTGCTCTTGAGACCTGATATATAATTTGTATGTCAATGAGGTTTAGCACATCTGCATCACACAGCAAGAAGGTCCTGGGTTCGAGTCCTGGGTTTGGGTGCTTCTGTGTGGTTTCCAGGTTCTCACAGTGTATTTGTGAGTTTTCTCCCACAGATTACACAGTAGGCTACTTGGCTGTTGCAAACTACCCCAGGTATGTGTGTATGTGAATAGTTGCATGTATTGTCCCTGAGATGGACTGGCAAGCTGTTCAAAGTGTACCTCACCTTCATGCAGAGTTGGCTGAAATAGGCTCCAGCCTGTGCTTGCATGTTTTTCTTTGGGATGCTCCAGTTTACTCCCACAATCCAAAGACCATGCACATTAGGCGACGTGGCTGTTCCAGATTGTCCCTAGGTGTGAGTATGAATGTGAATAGTTGTGTGTGTTGGCCCTGCAGTGGCCTGGTGAGATGTTCAGGGTGTACCCAGCCTTTACTGAGTGTCAGTTGAGATAGGCACCACGATGCTAGGAAGATTAAACTGGTCTGTGAGTGAGTGATTGAGGGATTGGATGAGTATCAGTAAATGAGCAGCAGGCAAATTTCCATACAGTATTTGTATATTTGGGATACAGTGTTCATGTGCACCTAATAAAGTGAATATATTACTGGTGCACTGACTACATTTCAGCAAAGTTTGTTTAGCTAGCTATAGTACCTTATCAGCTATGGATCTGTAATCACATAAATCTGGAATTGGCCTAGCAGTTCCGCGCATTGTGTTCTGTACAAAACGCAGTCCAGGCTCAAATGTGCTGAATAAACCGTTACGCTCGGACTGAAGTCCTAAGGGATGTGAGGGGGAAAAAATAAACTTCAGCAAAGATTCATTTGCTTCCTGACAGCCAGGAACAGGACAATGTTTAGTAGTTTCCTCTTATGCCTTCCAGCTCCAATGGCTGGGTACCACAGTAATAAGTCTCGTCACTATACCGCGACCTGACCAAGCAGGTCAAGCTGATGAAAGGTGACCATTTGAACACATGCATGAATGGGGTTGTGGTAGTGACATCAGAACAGTTAGGAGCACCAAAAAAAATGGCTGAGCTTGTAGCTTTGTGTCCCTAAATGTGATGAATTTTGACCCTTTTTTCAACCTTTAGCATTTATAAAGCACAGAAGTGGTCTGGATGTGTGGTTTCATTCATTTATTCACCAAACCGCTTAATCTTACTGACGTCATAGGTAGGCTGGCGCCGATCTCAGTTTGTACTTGGCAAAGGTGGGGTATAACCTGAAGAGCTAGAAGGTACATCGCAGGGACAACACACACAATCATTCACACACACTTATACCTAGGGGCAATTTGGAACAGCCACTAAGCCTCAGCTGGGAACTGAACAGTTGTAGGAAACTGGAGTATCTGGAAGAAACCCATGCAAGCACTAGCTGGAGTCTATGTTAGCCAACTCTGGGTGAAGGTGGGATACACCCTGTATAATGTAGTGGCTGTACATGTACATTGTGTACAGTGAGTGTGCAAATAATTGTAATGCTATAGTCTGGTATATCAGCACTTCAGTAGTTTGATGGCTTGTGGGTAGAAACGATCCCTGAATCTGCTGGTGAGAGCCCGGCTGCTCATGTACCTTCTGCCTGGCGGCAGGAAGACTGTGTGGCTGGGGTTGCTGGAATCAGAGATGATGCGTTGGGCCTTCCTTCTACATTGCTGTGTGTAGAGGTCCTGGATGGCTGGATTGTGGTCCAGAACATTCCAACTGCCATACCAGGCTATGATGCAGCGCCAAACCTTCAAGTTGCGGAAGAAAGAAATGCAGTTGTCTAGCTGCTTTTGTGATCACACACACACACATGATGTCACAGGTTCAGATCCTCATAGATGATGTTCCCCAGGAACCTGAAATAACGTACTGTCTCCACCTTATTGTAAATATGGGTGTGCCCTCCATCCTGCAACTTCCTGTGGTCCATAATGACCTACATTGTAATGATAAATTGATAACAGTCAGCCAGCTGTTTAGTGTGGTAAACCAACACCACACTATATTCAGACATTGATAAAAAAAAATGTATGTTTGCGTATGATAATTATTAATCATACAATTATTTCAAATGGGTTAATTCATCTGTTCCTGTCGATATCTGTGCTCAGTACATTCATATCACTGTGCTAACACTCATTTCAGTCATCCTTCAAGTTGAAAGTTAAATATTGTGAACAAGAACAAGCACAAATTAATTTAAGCAGGTCTGAGTCTAGCGATTTGTTGGTTTGGGAACAATAAAGACTTCAATTGAACAACCAACAAATCTTGCATCATGTCACATTGTCAACAATCCAATCCAGCTAACTCAGTTATCTGTGTATGATGAATGGGCCCCGGGTCATGTTGCAGAGAAGCTCTTTCCCAGAACATTTGGCAGGTTGCTGTGTTAAGGCAAATGATTTGTGACCAATTCACCAAATTAAACCATGGAAACATGGCGGATTGAAGAAGTGATGTTGAACATGCCTTCATACTATCTCTTATTCTCTTTTTACAAAGTGCTGTCCTCCTGTGTTGTGGTAGTAGATGGGTTTGTTTAGAGCAACAATGGTTGAATAGATGCTTAAATATGGCATGAAAGAAGACAACAGAAGTTGCTAGGAGTTAATCTCAATCACTCTGTATTAATATCTGTCTGGATGTAAAATCTTAGGATGATAGCATCTATTTTAAAGATGTTTATGGGTGTTTATTTTAAAAAAGTGAGTGTCAGAATGTTGACATCATCAGGGCACAGGGTAACATGAAGGAATTTGCCTTTAAACAATCATTTCTTTCAGTATTTCAGGTGTTAGTGTTTGAGTATATGAATCCTGGTGTGTGTGTGTGTGTGTGTGTGTGTGTGTGTGTGTGTGTGTGTGTATATATATATATATATATATATATATATATCTATCTATATATATATATATATATATATATATATATCTTCTTTTCCTTTCAGCTGTTCCCTTCAGGGGTCGCCACAGCAAATGATCTGCCTCCATCTCACCCTATCCTCTGCATCTTCTACTCTTACTCCAACGACCTTCATGTCCGCCTTCACCCCATCCATAAATCTTCTCTTTGGTCTTCCTCTGGGCCTTCTGCCTGGTTGTTCCAACCTCAGCATCCTACTACCAATATACTCACTATCCCTCCTCTGTACATGTCCAAACCATCTCAATCTAGCCTCTCTGACTTTGTCTCCAAAACATCTAACATGTGCTGTCCCTTTGATGATATACTAGTCCTTCTCAAAAAATTAGCAAATTGTGAGAAAGTTCATTATTTTCTGTAATGTACTGATAAAAAATAAACTTTCATATATTTTAGATTCATCGCACACAAACTGAAATATTTCTGGTCTTTTATTGTTTTAATACTGATGATTTTGGCATACAGCTCATGAAAACCCAAAATTCCTATCAAAAAATTAGCATATTTCATCTGACCAATAAAAAAAAAGTTTTTAATACAAAAAAAAGTCAACCTTCAAATAATTATGTTCAATTATGCACTCAATACTTGGTCGGGAATCCTTTTGCAGAAATGACTGCTTCAATGCGGCGTGGCATGGAGGCAATCAGCCTGTGGCAGTGCTGAGATGTTATGGAGGCCCCTTCAGGTAATCACCTGAAGAGAGGGGATGGTTTCACCACCCCTCGAAACAGATCTGTAGTGATAAATGGAGTTTCAATAGAAAGCCTTTGCCCTGTCCTTTTGTTTTTATATATATATATATATATATATATATATATATATATATATTGGAGCAGGCACTTATTACATCGAATACGGTATATATAAAATATGTTGGGGTTTTTTTTCCTTTAATTTAAAGTCAGGTTTTGGGACCAGGTGGGCACAGAAGTGTAATGGTTAACACATCTACCTCACAGTGAGAAGGTCTTGTGTTCCAGTCCTGGGCATGGGTGTTTGTGTAGAGTTTGCATGTTTTTGCTGTACTTGTGTGGGTTTTCTCCAGGTATTCCGGTTTCCTCCCACAGTCCAAAGACAGGCACATTAGGCTAATTGGCTCTTCCAAATTGCCTTATGTGTGTGTGAATGCCTGTCCATGTTGTGTCCCTGCGATGAGGTGCTGAGCTGTTCAGGATGTACCACAGCTTTATCTGGTATTGGCTGCCATAGACTCCAGCCTTCAGCGACCCCAGTAGCCCCAATAGGATTAAGCAGTTCAGCTATTGAGAAATAGCTGAAATGAGTTTTTGGTACCTCCAGTACAATCTATCAGTGATGAGAAATGTGGGTTATGGATCTCAAGGTCACTGATTTCATTCCTGAACCAGCAGGAAAAAAGCATTGGGGGGGGGGGGGGGGGGTGAGCTACATCTTCCCTTTCTATACATTCATGGCTTAAGTGCCCGCGAGTAGAGCACTTATCCCCCAACTGTCCTTAGGACACCATAGCATCGTCGCCCACTGCTCTAAGGGTGTGTGCTTTATTTGGATGTGTTAAATGCCTAGCCAGAATTTCCCTTGTGGGATTAATACAATATCAATAATAAAAAAGGCATGAATTGATCAAAACACTATACTTGTACATGTTCACTTGGGCTCTGATGACATCATTCTGTGACTTAGTTTTTCTATAACTGACCATAAGATAATTAAATAGAAGTAATCGATCTGAGGTTTAACTCACTGAAAGAAAGATGGAATGAGAATGGAGTAATTTGAATGAGATTAACATTTCACGGGTGCTGACTTCTTTAAATCTAATAATGGAGATAAACATTCTAATCTTTCAACAAGTGTAACTATAAGAGTATTTGGGTTCCAGCTTCTGTGAAATAAAACCCATCAAAATAACTGCTTAAACAGATTATTGATTCCCCAGGTTCATGTATAGCCTACATCATGTTTTGACAAGTTGCCGATTTTGCCACGGTACATTATGCCTGAGCAATTTTTCCGGTGTAATACTGTGCAATTTATTTTGGCTGAAAGTACTGACTAAATGATGCAGAACTTTAGTTGTATCCAAATGGAAAATCACAAAACTTTGACTCATAGTAGTTGAGTAAGTAATTGAGTATTTAGCTTTACATATTTGTCTGACACTTTTATCCAGTATAATTTATCA
>CM045743.1:22006439-22101439 GCA_024760905.1 Plotosus lineatus
TCCTTTCGGCTTTTTCCCTTTTACTCGGGAGTCGTCACAGCGAATCATCTGATTCGCACGTTTGATTTGGCAGAGGTTTTTACGTCGGATGCCCTTCCTGTCACAAACCTTTTAGCAAGGGACAGAAACACGCTGACGGCTTTGCAGCTACTCTTTACGAAAGTCAGCAATGGTTCTTTTACATGCTTCTCACCATAGACAGTGAGAGACATGGCTCGCCTTTGATAACCCAGTTAGCTGCACTGGGGGGGACAGTGACAACCTTGTGGAGAGTGGGACTCGAACCTCCAACCTTAGGGTCAGCGCCCTATACCACTAGACCACCACTGCCCTACAAACCTAATAATGGTATATTAGGTGAAAGCCTCGTGGCTAGATAGCCTAGTAACTGACGGCATACTTGGGCTGTGTTCTAACAAACCAGTATAAGAATATGTTCACTGATAAAGACTTTAAAGCAGTCTGCTAAATGCTGTAAAAGTAATGCAAATGTTGTGGGGCAGTAGCCAATCAGAATGTGTGATTGTGCATATCCACTTGTTATAGACAGAACAAATAGTCAAAGTTGCAACAAGTTCAAGTTAACTAAGATACCTCCAGACCACTTCTGTATACATCTGCAATATTTCTTTTGTTCATACAAATGCAATAAAGGAGGTACCAAAAATCACCAAAATCAAGAGTTAATGTGTCTTTATGATAGCTGAGACCCATCCGAATGGTAGGTCTATTTACCACGTTTGGTTACCAATGGTAATTTTTGTAAAAATACAAATCAGCAGTGGCGTAGAGGTCAGCATCTCTCTGCTCAGAGTCAGCTGAGATAGGCTCTCATTTATATCTGACTCTAGCAGGATTAAGTGGCTCAGCAAATGAATGCATGAATGGATGAGTGAATGAATTGCTCAGTGATCTCGAATCAATTAAAGGTGAACACAATAACTCAGGGACTCTTGGCGAGAAATTTCTTGTATGTGCTTTGTTCTTCACAGCATGTTGGAAAAGCAGAAGGACATCCTTGGAAATTTACTAAGGACTACACAGAACATTGTCGCACATCACAGATCAGTCTCTTATTGGCCACTTAACACTGGCTCCAATAAAAAGTTGCACAGCATTAAAAGAAGATGGCGTGACAAACAGAACCAGTTTATGGGCTGAGTCATCGCCTGTCCTCCGTTTATACAGACACATTTTCAGTTCACTGACTGCTTTTGTTCAGCTTCATTTAGGAATGTATGTTTCCTCCCTTTCGTTTTTTAAATAATTATGATATGAAAGGAATTTACAAAGTACAGGGATCCCTCACTTTCCATGGTTAATTGGGACTGAGACCCTCATGCAGCCGGGGGGAGGGACACCAGTGTCCGTCCTCACGCCAGTCCCAAGCCCGGATAAATGCAGAGAGTTGCGACAGGAAGGGCATCTGACGTAAAACTTTTGCCAAACTACAGAATGCGAATCGTCAAAACAAATTCCATACCGGATCGGTTGAGGCCTGGGTTAACAACGAGCGCCATCAGTCCTGTTAACCAACAGGGTGCTCGTAGAAATTGGACTACTGTTGGTCGAAGAAGGAGAGGTTGAAGAAGGAGAGGTGGGAGGCGTGTCCATAGGCAGAGAGAGAAGAGGAAAGGACTGAGAGTGGGGACTTTGAATGTTGGAACTATGACAGGAAAAGGTAGAGATCTGGCTGACATGATACAGAGGAGGATGGTGGACATACTGTGTGTTCAGGAGACCAGGTGGAAAGATAGCAAGGCTAGAAGCTTAGGAGCAGGGTTTATGTTGTTTTATCATTTTGTGGATGGGAAAAGAAATGGAGTAGGAGCCATCTTGAAGGAGATGACTGCTGACGAAACTCCTGCGTTACAAAAAAGGCTCTGGAACAGATTAATTTCTGGTGTGTCTGGTGTGTCTGGTGTGATGTGTGATAGGAAGGTAACGGCAAGAATGAAAGGAAAAGTGTACAAGACGGTGTTGAGGCCAGCGATGTTGTATGGTTTAGAAACAGTGGCACTGGGGAACAGACAGGAGGCAGAACTGGAGGTAGTAAAGATGAAAATGTTGAGGTTCTCTTTGGGAGTAACGAGGATTGATAGGATCAGGAATGAGTACATCAGAGGGACAGCACGTGTAAGAGGTTTTGGAGACAAAATCAGAGATGCTAGATTGAGATGGTTTGGACATGTACAGAGGAGGGATATATTTGTAGTAGGATGCTGAGGTTGGAACTACCAGGCAGAAGGCCCAGAGGAAGACCTAAGAGAAGATTTATCGATGTAGTGAAGGAGGACACGAAGGTAGTTGGGGTAAGAGTAGAAGATGGAGGCAGATGATTCGCTGTGGTGACCCCTGAAGGGAACAGGCGAAAGGACAAGAAGACCCCACCCGTGATCGTCGATTTCCGCAAAGTAGGATCGACCCCCCCTGACTGATGTATACGTACATGTATAGTATATGTATATATTATAAAGAAATACATATTCAACATTATAAATGTTTATAATAACAATTAAACATTCAAAAATAATGCATAAGATGTAAATAAAAAAAAAAAAAAAAAAAAAAAAAAATATATATATATATATATATATATACACTCAGATGCACACCTCATAAAAATGTAAGGACCATAGTTTCCTTGGGGGTTTTGGGTTGGTTTGTTTGTTTTTTGGGGTTTTTTTTTTTTTTTTGCATAATTGGCCTTGTTTTGCCGCATTTTCCTGAACTTTTTCCCTATTTTTCCTTAATTTCCTTATTTTTCAAAATTTTTTTGAATGACCCGAGATGCACTGAAGCCGCAGAAACTGAAGCATGAAGTAGCGAGGGATCACTGTAGTCATTTAATTTGTGTGTATAACCCGATGGCCTGGCAAGCTGTTCCAGGTGTACTGTGTCCTCACTCAGCGTTGGCTGAAATGGACACCAGCCTCCCCGCAACCTTAATTAGGATTAAGCAGTTCAGTAAATGAATGAATGTATAACCCAAATACAAGGACGGCACAGTGGTGTAACGAGTAGCATGCCTGCGTCACAACAGGTCCTGAGTTTGGCGAGGGCGTTTCTGTCTGCCATTTGCATGTTCTCTCTGTGCTTGTCTGGGTCTCCATAGGGTACGCCGGTTTAATCACACAGTCCAAAATGTGCATAGTCAGATTTCTGGATATTCTCATATAGCTAGGTGTGAGTCGTTGGCTCTGTGATAGTCAGAGTACTCCCAGTCAGCTGGGATGGGCTCCAGCTTTCCTGCAACCTGAAGAAAGGAAGAAATGAATGGATATATATTATCTATTTCTGTGTGTTTGTATAAATTAACTTAAACAAGACCAGGGTGTAAATATACATACATGCATTTATACAAGCATTGCATTTATAAGCAGAACAAAGGACTGTATGTCACGTTTGTGGACCTGTCCAAAGCATTTGACACAGTAAACAGGAAAGGATTGTGGAACATCATGTAGCGCCTTGGTTGTCCTCCAAAGTTCCTCAGTATGGTCATTCAGCTGCATGAAGACCAGCATGACCAAGTCAGGCAATATCACGACCTTTCTGAAACCTTTCCCATTGTCAACGGTGTGAAACAGGGTTGTGTCCTGGCACCGACCTTGTTCAGCATCTTCTTCAGCACAATGCTTAAGCAGGTCTTTGAAGACTTTGACAATAAAGACGCTATGCACATCCGTTACCGTCTCGACGGCAATCTGTTCAACTTCAGGAGACTACAGGTTCACTCAAAGACTCTTGAGCAGCTGTTTCGTGAGCTCCTCTTTGCTGATGACGCAGCCCTCGTTGCTTACAGCGAAAGAGCCCTGCAGTGCTTCACATCCTGTTTCACAGAGACTGCTGAGCTCTTTGGACTCGAGGTCAGCTTGAATAAGACTGAGGTCCTCCACCAGCCTGCTCCTGGGATGAACACCGCCCCCCCCTCACATATTTATTCGTGAGACTGAGTTGAAGATGGTTCACCAGTTCACTTATCTAGGTTGTACCATAACACCAGATGCCAAGATTGATTGGGAAGTTGACAACATACTGGCAAAGGTAAACTGTGCCTTTGGCAGACTCCGCAAGTGAGTCTGGGCAAATAAACATCTGATGAAAGGCACCAAAGTCAGTGTATACAGAACCGTAGTACTTACCACCCTACTGTATGGCTCTGAGTCGTGGGTAACCTACTGTCACCACCTTCGACTGCTTGAGCGCTTCCACCAACGCTGTCTCCATACTATCCTCAATATCCACTGGAGCGACTACCTTACCAACGTCAAGGTTCTTGAACAGGCGGAGATCACCAGCATCGAGTCCATGCTGTTCAAGTCGCAGCTGCGCTGGGCAAACAACTCCAGAATGGAGGACCATCACCTACCCAAGATAGCCCTGTACGGCGAACTTTCCACTGGCCACCGTGATAGAGGGGCGCCAAAGAAACACTACAAGGACTCTCTCAAGAAGTCTCTCAGAGCCTGTAACATTGACTGCCGCCAGTGGTCGACACTTGCTGCTGACTGACAGGCCTGGCACTACATCACGCACCAGGCCGTCTTCTTTTTTGAGGACTTTCGCAGGGCCAACATGATGGAGAAAAGTCTCAGGAGGAAGAACCGAGAAGCATCAACCGATATACCAGACCAGACTTTGAACTGCAGCCACTGCGGCCGTATTTGTCTGTCCCGCATCGGCCTTGTCAGCCATCAGTGTGCCTGTAGTCTACGTAAACTGCCCCCTCTATAAATCTTCGTTCACGAAGCCAAGCCAAAGGATGTGAAGAAAAGTTATCAGCAAGAAGCCCATGCAAAGTCTCGCTGTTGAAAAAAGATGTGCTGAAGAGGTTACAATTTGCCAAAGAGCACATTGACTGGCTCAATGAGAAATGGAGCAACATTTAGTGGACTGATGAAAGTAAGATTGTTCTTTTTGGGTCTAGTGGCCAGAAACAGTTTGTCAGATAAGCCCCAAAGACTGAATTCAAGCCACAGTACACTGTGAAGATAGTGAAGCCTGGTTGTGCAAGCATCATAATATGGAGATGTTTCTTATACTACGGTGTCGGTTCTCTTTATCGCATCCCAGAGATCATGGATTAGTTTGAATCATGGATTAGTTTGAGTACATCAGAATACTTGAAGAGGTCATGCTGCCTTATGCTGAAGATGAAATACACTTGAAATGTGTTGCAACAAGACAACACCACCAAACGGGCAACATCTTGGTTTCAGAGCAATAAGATTGAAGTTATGGAGTGGCAGCCCAAACCCCAGACCTTAATCCTGTAGAAAACATGCGGGGTGATAAAGTTGCAGTTTCTGAGGCAAAACCAAGAAATACAGTAGAACCGTGGAATGTAGTTCAATCATCCTGGGCTGGAAAACCTGTTCACAGGTACCAGTAGTTGGTTGAGTCCATGCAACACAGATGTGCAGCAGTTCTCAGAAACAGTGATTATGCAACTAAATATTAGTTCAGTGATTCAAAGGAAACAAAACCTGACAACATTTTTTTTCCAGTTTATACAGTGTTTGTAAAAAAGAGTTTGTAAAAAAAATAAAGCAGACACTGCAATTTTTTAACAGTCCAATATTTACTTTTTTTTTTAAAGGAATAATACAATTTTGATTTTTTTTTCCCCATGCTTTGATTTCGAATAGAAATGTACAGTATAGTGTTTCAATGTGTGTATGGAAATAAGTGATGAGCATTATGAGTTTTTCACTTTTTTTTTTAAACACACTGCTATTATTTTGAACACAGCTTTGTATATATATATATATATATATATATAGAGCTTCTCTTTCAGCTTTTCCGCAGGGGTCGCCACAGCGAATCATCTGAATCGCACACACTGGTCTTTCTCAAAAATTAGCATATTGTGATAAAAGGTCATTATTTTCTGTAATGTACTGAAACATTAGACTTTCATATATTTTAGATTCATTACACACAACTGAAGTAGTGCAAGCCTTTTATTGTTTTAATATTGATCATTTGGGCAAAAAAGTAAAGAAAAACCAAAAATCCCTATCTCAAAATTAGCAGATTTCATCTGACAAAAAAAGAAAAAGAAAAAAAGAGTCAACCTTCAAATAATTATGTTCAGTTATGCACTCAATACTTGGTCGGGAATCCTTTTGCAGAAATGACTGCTTCAATGCGGTGTGGCATGGAGGCAATCAGCCTGTGGCACTGCTGAGGTGTTACGGAGGCCCAGGATGCTTCGATAGTGGCCTTAAGCTCATCCACAGTGTTGGGTCTGGTGTCTCTCAACTTTCTCTTCACAATATCCCACAGATTCTCTATGGGGTTCAGAGCAGGAGAGTTGGCAGGCCAATTGAGCACAGTAATACCATGGTCAGTAAACCATTTAGCAGTGGTTTTGGCAATGTGAGCAGGTGCCAGGTCATGCTGAAAAATGAAAATCATCTCCATAAAGCTTTTCAGCAGATGGAAGCATGAAGTGCGCTAAAATCTGATAGCTCGCTGCATTGACCCTGCCCTTGATAAAACACAGTGGACCAACACCAGCAGCTGACATGGCACCCCAGACCATCAATGACTGTGGGTACTTGACACTGGACTTCAGGCATTTTGGCATTTCCTCCTCCCCAGTCTTCGTCCAGACTCTGGCACCTTGATTTCCAAATGACATGCAAAATTTGCTTTCATCCCAAAAAAGTACTTTCTTCTGCCGCTGTTTCTGGTTCAAAAGTGGCTTGACCTGCGGAATGCGGCTCCTGTATCCCATTTCCTGCACACGCCTGTGCACGGTGGCTCTGGATGTTTCTACTCCAGACTCAGTCCACTGCTTTCACAGGTCCCCCAAGGTCTGGAATCGACCCTTCTCCACAATCTTCCTCAGGGTCCGGTCACCTCTTCTGGTTGTGCAGCGTTTTCTGCCACACTTTTTCCTTCCCACAGACGTCCCACTGAGGTGGCTTGATACAGCACTCTGGGAACAGCCTATTCGCTCAGAGATTTCTTTCTGTGTCTTACCCTCTTGCTTGAGGGTGTCAATGATGGCCTTCTGGACAGCAGTCAGGTCAGCAGTCTTACCCATGATTGCGGTTTTGAGTAATGAACCAGGCTGGGAGTTTTTAAAAGCCTCAAGGATCTTTTGCAGGTGTTTAGAGTTAATTGGTTGATTCAGATGATTAGGTTAATAGCTTGTTTAGACTACCTTTTCATAATATGCTAATTTTTTGAGATAGGGATTTTGGGTTTTCATGAGCTGTATGCCAAAATCATCAGTATTAAAACAATAAAAGACCTGAAATATTTCAGTTGGTGTGCAATGAATCTAAAATATATGAAAGTTTAATTTTTATCAGTACATTACAGAAAATTACAGAAAATAGGGACAGTGGTGGTCTAGTGGTATAGGGCACTGGATCGCTGATCCAAAGGTTGGGGGTTCGAATCCCACTCTCCACAGGGTTGTCACTGTCCCCCCCCCCCAGTGCGGCTAACTGGGTTATCAAAGGCGGGCCATGTCCCTCATTGTCTATGGTGAGAGGCATGTAGAAGAACCATTGCTGACTTTCGTAAAGAGTAGGCTGCAAAGTCGTCATCGTGTTTCTGTCCCTTGCTAAAAGGGTTGTGACAGGAAGGGCATCCGACGTAAAAATCTCTGCCAAATCAAATGTGCGAATCAGATGATTCGCTGTGGCGACTCCCGAGTAAAAGGAAAAAAGCCGAAAGGAAGACAGACAGACAGTACATTACAGAAAATAATGAACTTTATGACAATATGCTAATTTTTTGAGAAGGACTAGTGCATACTAATATATATATATATATGTGTGTGTGTGTGTGTGTGTGTGTGTGTTGTGATGTGTGTGTTGGGCTGGGCAGGAATCGTGTTCGGCCGAGTGTGTGTGTGTGTGTGTGTGTGTGTGTGTGTGTTCGTGGAGGCGGCGCTATGACCCAGCGGACTCCTCCTCTCCCTCCCGGTCCCTGTGGCCGAGCTGAGCTGAGCTCTATCGAGCGGAGAGGAACTCATTCCTGTCCTCAAGTCCACTTCGTGCTGTTTGCGGGATGTCCTTCTAACTCTTCGGGATAAAATTCCCAGGAATTATCTGTTTCACTCCCCCATTCCCTCCCCTCGTCTTTCACACCGTCTCCGTGTCCTTGTGAGCCCTGTCTCTCTTAGTTCCACTCCCGTGATTTTTTTCCCCACTCGTCCTCCTCGGGATCTTATGGAATTACGCATCATCTCTGGAATCCGAGCTGAACCCGGACTGGTGTTTTGTCGGGACATTTCCTCCCCAGAGTCTCCGGAGTGCTGTGTTCCGAACCAACTCTTCTTCCTCGCAGTTGGACAGATCTCGGAGATCTGGAGCTCTTTGGGCGTTAAAGTGCCGCTGCGCGCGCAGAAAAATAACAAAATCAAGACAGTAATTTATTAAATTATTAAAACAGAGAGAGAGAGAGAGAGAGACGGAAAGTTTTCTTTCTTCGGTTTGAGCTTGGTGGGAAAAACCCGAAAAAAGACCCGCGGTGTGGTGGCGACTCTGGGTGCTGCACAGCTCGGCGCACAGACTTGTGGGCGGGTGAAGGGGATTGGGTCACATCCCCGCTTCCGATCACACTGCAGATTACTGCACATCCGGGGAAATAAAGAGAGGAAAAGTTCACCGCGTCCACCGTCAACGCGCCGGATTCACGCGCTGCCGTTTGGCGCATCCGGGCCGGTTTCCTTTGAGAAAATGCCGCAACACTGAAGAAAAGTGCCGACATCCATCATGACGAGTCACCGCACCGAACCAGCACCGAGCTCACTCCTTTCTCTCCTTGCGTGATGTTTTGATGCTGCACATTTTTGGTTACAAATATGATGAAATGGCAGCCCCGGAAGAAGGTGAGAGAATTTCTATGACGTTGCATGTGAGCGCTCAGAAAGCGGGTTTCAGCCTCCGAACGGACGGGCTGCGTGGAGCCGCGTCACATTTTCAACATTCCAGGGTTTCTGAAAAGTTCTGCCAAAATTCTGCGTTTTTATGCATGTTGCGTGTTTTACGCATGTGGGCGGATTGGCATGGCTTAGGAAACGTTTCTGTAGTTACCACTCCTAGTATTTGTTTGTTTGTTTATTTATTTATATATTTAAATGAGTTCTCAATAATCTACAAAGTCACATGTTGCCCAGTTCGACAGATGAATACTGTCCTCCTGGCTGTCTGGTTCATGGCCTACTTTTCTGACCTCAAACTTTTCATTGGCCGCATAATCAGAGACACGAACATCTGACACGAGATACACGAGAGCATCCACAAAATCAAACCAACTTCATTCCCACTTTTTTTTTTCAGGTGTATGTACGGCACTGTCGGCATTAAACATTAGAAAAGCCTTGTAATGGAGAAGAGACATGATGATCTGTGAGCGCCTGCATGCATCAGGATTGCTGGTTGAAAATATCCTCATGGTTTCAGTCTGATTGCAAGCATATTGATAATGGTGTTGTTTATAGAATGATCTTGATGCTGATGCTTGTATTTCCTCTTTGATCCACACGGGGGCAAGAATGAAGTTGATTGATTTTTTTTTTTTTTTTTTTTTTTTCATCAAGGGAAAAGTGGGGTTTTTTTTTTTGTTTGTTTTTTTTAAATACATCTTGATTAGTTTGCTGTGTGGTTTTAATTGGGGTCCGGTATTAATAGTTTTCTTTTGAATTTATCAGGATTGAAAGGGTTTCACTGAAAAGATGGATTTGCAAATAACAAAAAAAGCACAACTTCTGAGTGAGTCATCTATGCAGCTGGAGTGCACCTCTGTCAAAAGGAAATCTATAAACACACCACTCTGAAGAATTATTACAATCCAAAAACCATTGGCGAACCCTAGAATGCACACATTTTAGGAAATTGGTATTCAGAACGCCACCTCATTTTCAAGGGACACCACTAAGGCAAGGAATGATGATAATTTCTAGCAAAAAAAACCGGCTGTTCAGCTCGGCAGGTGTCAGATTGTGCTCTTTGTCAGAACCTCTTGATTACGATTTCCAGCATTTCACCCCACGCAGGGCCTTCTGTACTTGATCAAAGCACCACAGGTTTCACTCCACTGCAAATGTTTTTTTCTTCTGAAGCCTTAATCAGACACTTAATGTTGATTCTTTTGCAGGTTAGGGAAAGGATGCATTTTAACATGGCTGGAATGTTTGTATGTCTAGTTCTGGACAAGGACAGACATGTGATGTCTGCAATACTGTTTTGAAAGTGTGTTTTGTGTGTGTGTGAGTGTGCAGTACAATGCAGTAGTATGGTGGTTAGCATGCCTACCCCACAGCAAGAAGGTCCTGGGTTTAAATTCGGTACTCGGCAAGGGCGTTTCTGTGCGTTTTCATGCTTTTATCGGTTTCCTTCCACAGTCCAAAGATTTGCACATTAGGCTTATTGGCTGTTCCAAGTACCCTGCCTTTGCCCATGGTCGGCTGACATGAGCTCCCGTGAATACATGAATGATGGTGTGTCTGTGTGTTGGAAGGTGGGAGTTTGGGTTGAGGAACTCTTCAGAGGAAGAATGAGGAAGCAGGGCTTGTTACGCCAAGATTTGGTGAGACTCTGTGCGGTTCTGGCCAGCCATGAGCATTCCTTAAAGAGTTTGCTTCACATGTTTCCTTCAGCGTTTCCACAACCCTATCACTCTTTGGAAGAAATTGTCACTCAAGGAATACACAGTGCTTACTAGCCCAGTTGGATTTTTTTTGAGGAGGGTCCGTTTGCTTCACCAGCCTAGCCAGACTTTAATCAGCAAACAACAAAGATTTGATGAAGTACAACCTGTTACCGTATACAAAAATGGTTCCGTTTAGCCTACCTTCAGACTGATATCAAACCGAAGCTACAGCACTTCTGCTTTGGGGCCGACGCCTTTCCAGGAACAGTACTGTATTGATCTTTGATGATTTCAGAATGAAGACATTCCCTGAAAAGCAGTCACTTATTTGCTGAACCGCTTAATCTTACTCGGGTAACATGGAGGCTGGAGCCTATCCCAGCCGACTCTGGCTGAAGGCCGGGTACACTCCGAATGGCTTGCCAGTCCTTCACAGGGCAACACACACTCACAACCCCATCACATTCACACTGGAGGAGGAGGGGGGGTAATCAGAACAACCAGTTAGTGTAATGTTGTGCATGTCTTTTAGACTGTGGGAGGAAACGAGAGTACCAAGAGAAAACCCACGCAAGCATAGCAAGAACATGCCAGCACCACACAGAAGTGTTTCCTTGCAAAGCCCAGGACTTGAACCCAGGACTTTCTAACCACTACACCATCGTGCCACCATGAAAAAAATATTACAAAGCCAATTATTTTTATCCCTCAGTAGAATAATGGATAGACATCAGGGGTATTTTTGTCTTTGTCTTTTTTTTTTTTTTTGGTCCAATCTCTCTCAAGAGTTTGACCCAAATGCGTCCTTCTGATCGTGCCGAAGAACCGCAAGCTCAAAGGGCTGCATCTTCAAACAGAACTCTTGCTCTCAGCAAGATGTAGATCAGTGTAAGATTTCCATGTGCTGAAAGAACTCGGAGTGTGTTGCGATCCATTATCCCACCTCCTCAGGCTCAACACTCAATAAAAGCCATAACTCGACTCTGATCCAGCTGTCTTTTTGTGTGCTTTTCACTTCATCCCTTCTTTTTCACTCCCTAAGTTATCTCCTCGGTCTCATAAGATGGAGCTTGTACCAATTAAAAAAGAACTGTGTTGTAATCTCAGTCTTAATTATCACTTTAATGAGGATTAAAGATGGGGGGGGCCACAAAAATCCTGAATCCGCATCCTTGTGCTAAATAATAATTTTCTTAAAAACGTAATTCTAAATGATACGAGCAGAGGGGATTTCCTCCAGCTGCATGCATCCATCCTGTGTGTGCTCAGAACAGATCGATACAGGTGGCCATGAACACGATGAGTGTTTGCCTGAAACCCTGGCCGACTCTACCTCTCCTGATTGGATTACTATAATACGTTCAAAGGCACTACATGTTCTTCCGCTCCGCATCCCAGAGTGCTGATGGGGTTCTGGTGTAGCCGATTTTGTTTACTGCGGATTACGAGGATTATTACCAGACTCTGTTCCTGCCTTCCCACCTCTGCAGGTCAGCCTCCCTATCTGTAATACACAACCAGTCGTTTTTGGAGGTCCAGATGTTCTCCAGAGGTAAGCTATTACATACGGCTGGGTCAGAGACAAAGATGTAATTATTTATGGTGAATCAGGGTTGCAGTCGGGAAGCGTGGCACGCCAAGGCATGGAATAAACGATTTTTACTTTACAGTTGTGCTTGTTGATTTTCAGTTCTCACAGCAAAACGGTCCTAGCTTCAAGTCCCAGGCTTGGCGAGGATGATTATGTGCGGAATGTACATGTTTTTCCTGTACTTGCATGGATTTCTTCAATGGCCTCCGGTTTCGTCCAACAGTCCACAGACATGCATGTGTTGGTTAATCGACTTCTAAATTGCCCTTGGGTGCGAGTGTGATGGTTGTGTATGTGTTGGATCGGTGATGGACTGACGAGCTGTTCAGGGTGTACCTTGTATTCTTCTCGAGTCTCCTATGATGGGCTTCAGCTTCTCTGTGGCCTTAGTAGGCACTTCAGCAGGTGAGTGGGCGGTATTCTCATCATCATCATCATCAGAGTAGGTAGGTAAATCAGTACATGATGTCTCGGAGACGGGCTGCCACAGAGCTCATAGGGCTTGTTACCCTCATTGTGGCCGAAGGACACACGTCTAACCCTTGTTGGCGCATTCCTACATGGCCTGTTGTGTAACATTTGACATCCTGCTGCTCGAGTCAGGTGTGTAAAGCTCTTTAGGTGGGTATGTGCCAGGGTGGTATTGCCTCTCTGCAACAGCAAACCTCTTGATTCTATTAGGGTCACAGGGAAGCTGGCTCTTATCTTGGTCAACATTCAGTGAAGGAATGGTACATCCTGTACAGCTCGCCAATCCATTGCAGGACACATACAGCCACTCGCACTCACATCTAGGGGCAATTTAGAACAACCAGTTAGGATAATGTGCACGCCTTTTTACTGTCGGAGGAGACCTACACAAGCATGGGGGAACATAATTGCCATCGTTTAGCCTGGGACTCGACCCCAGTCTTGCTGTGACGCGAATGTGCGAATGACTACACCACCTTACCGCCTGTCCCATGTGGGCATGTGACACACTGACAAGACATTATACCAAAGAGTCAATAGCGTATCTGACGACATTACATAATCCAAGCTAACGAATGTTCGTAGCTTGGTTCCCAGGGCAACATCGATGAAACTCCTTGACTTTGGAAATGTCTGAAGAATTTTTGAGGATTTAATATGCACCTCTCTCATTTTTCCCTCTGATGAGTCGGCCATAAGCATGATTAATAATATCTCACCTGATCTCTGATTGCAGTTCACATGAAAGAAGGATAAGGAGTCATTGGTTGTCCTTACAGAGTCGAGGAAATGTTTTTCTCATTGTCTTATAAATGATACTCATGCAAACCAGATTTTGGGGCATCTTGAGCGGCGTGGGCGTGGCACTTATCTACAGTGACATTGCTTCTGTGCTAGCCTAATTTGTTAGCTCTTAACCTTGGAGCAGCTTCAAGGCCTGATCTAATGTTCGATTTCTACTTCATTTTTTTTTTTTTTTTTTTTTTTTTTTTTTGCTCGATGACGAGACTATCTGACATTTTATCCATCATTAGAACCGCTCTGACTGTTGACAACAGAATGCTTTGCAGGGGAAACAACTCAATGACCAACCCCGCAGTCTTTGTGTGAAGTAAGTGTGTCCTGTCGTTTCTGCTCCATTCTTTGACCTCCTGCTGGATGTGTTTAAAGATGAAAAGGGTCGAGCGGTTACGAGGAGCGGAAGGAAGATGGAGTGCTTTGTAACATGTAAAGCGACTGATGCTGGTGCTGTAGTGTACGGTGTAAAGGTGTTCTGTCACGCCCAGTGAAACGGAAGAGGGAGCATGTTGTGAGCCAGCTGGATGATTAACGGTAAGGAGTAGGTGCACCTGCTGTGTTCCCTGACAGGCCAGCATATTTACAGCCTACCGCTTTGTGTGGAATTGAGCTGAATCAAGCTCGCACGGCAGGCAGCCAGCAGCGAGCTAGTCTCTCTCTCTCTCTCGCTCTCTCTCTCTCTCTCTCTCTGTGTGTGTACAGCTAATGCAGGTGAGGAAGTAGTGGATGGAAGTTCTTTCGAAGGCTGGCAGAGGTCCATTCAGATTGCAGATTTGCAGTATGAAGACAAGGTGCATAATCGGGTAGTTTTAATAGTTCAGGTTGTTCACCTCCTCCTACAATTCTGTCTACCTTCCAGCACATTGTTTTCTCAGAGTCTCTTGCGGCTGGAACAGCCGTGAGCTTTAGGGTTGTCCAACTTTACTGATGTCAGTGATTTGATTTGATGTCACAATGCATCACAATTTTCTATAATACTACACTGTCTTTCCATCTATGTCTCTTACTCACCCTCACACATTAGTGCTGAATGAGATTAACTGTTTCTTCCATATATACAGATGTTTTTATTTATTTAATTCTTCCCCTAATTCCCACCTGTCAGGTATTGACTCCCTGTCACATATGACCCCACCAACAAGGGAGGGGCATAAGAATCACATGCCCCCTCCGTGACACGTGATGCTGCCACCCGAACGGCTGCACAGACGCATTCAGGGGCAGACTAATGCACACGGAGGGAACACGCTATTTGCTCTCCTTTTTTACGAATGAGCTCACGGACACCCCTGATTGGCTGGTAAATGTTGTTAGTGACCGTGTCATGAGCATACGCCTCTGTGTCTCCGTCCGGTGACAGCTCAGCCAGTTGGCTACCATGGACTTCTGGTCGTGGATTGCTGCAGCTTCCACCTGGAGTTGAACCTGTGATCTAGAAATAGTTGTGGAACTTGTCGATTGCGCCCATTGAGAGGCAGGTGTTGTTGTAGTCTTAATGGCCGGTTTTATTGTACGCTTACGCTGATGGCGACATAAAACCAAAAAGTATTGGTTGTGAGGTTTGTTTTTTTTTTTTCGTTTTTTTTTTCCAAGTGTGGGGCAGAAAAAAAAAGGTTCTGCTTCCATTCTGCAATGATCGGGGTTGTAAATAGTGCAGCAACTTGAGTCATCTTGCTCCTGACAGTCAGAAGAGCTGGGCATTAAGGGCGCGAAGATTAAATTATTTTGAACTTTAAAATTTTATTGACTATAATCAATTATATCGTGTCACTGGCTCAATGATGTCTGTATCGCCATGCTTCAATGCAGTGATTTATATATTCAACAAACCTAAAACATGCGGAACTAGATCTGGAGCTGTGATTTGGAATGAATGCAAGTACAGTACTGGTATATCTACAGAAGCTGGAGAAAAATACATCTTTTGAATGAGACTACGGGTGTGCACCATGACCAGGATGTGGGGTGTGTGTGTTTGCACGAGTGTGCGAGTGTGTGGGCCCTCATCAATTATTCCTACAACATGGAGGATGTTTTTTATATCCAGATGTCAGTGAGGGGGGACCAAATATACTGTGAACATGTGGCAGTCCTTAATAATTGTGTAGTCGGGGTCGGGCGGGTTTTGGCTGTTAATCCTATTGGGTTTGTGGGGAGGCATGTCAGGTTCCTGTCTCAGTTGACATTGGGCGAAAACAGGGTACACCCTGAACAGCCTGACAGACCATTACAAAGCAACACAAACATAACAATTTGCACCCGCACCTAGTAGCAGTTTGGAGCGGTCAGTGTGTGCATGTGCATGACTTGTGGGAGGAAACCATGAAAAAAGCATGAGGAGATCATGCAATGTTCAAATGAAATGAGCATTGATTTTATATCTGAAAAATAAAAATGTAAACACTTCTAACTTCACAGCCGGTAATATTGAGCCTCTCACACCCTCTTTAAGCTGTTACAGCTGTTGCACATGTGTAAAGATTTATGTTGTGAATCAAAATAAGTAGTCAGAAGAATTAAATATTTGGTATCACGTGGTTTTTTTTTTTGTTTGTTTTTTTTTATTTAATTTATTTTTCTTTTTTGAGAGAACAAAGAAATTGATCATTCACACACTCGCTCATATGCCCAACTATAATCTTACTAGGGTCACGAGGGGACTGAAGCCCATCCCAGCCAAAACTAGGCAAATTGGGGATACATTCTCACAGTCCGTCACAGAGCAACAAACAACTGTTCCCTCATTTTTACACCTGGGTATTTTGGAACAACATTTGGTTGAGTGCATGAATTTTGGACAGTTGAAGGAAACCACAGTACCCTGAAGAAACCCACACAAGCAAGGGGAGAAAATGCTAACAAAAGAGTAGCACCCTCCCTGAGCTCGGGACTCGAACCCAGGACCTTCCTGCTGTAGGATAATAGTGCTGACCGCCATTCTACTCTCATTATTCAGATCTTGAGATGGATTGATTGGTCCCAGGTTGAATCCAAAGATCCACTGGAGATGAAGTAGACCCAAGCAAGCATGAAAAGAACATGTGAATTCCGCACAGAAACGCTCAGAATATAACCAGGTCTCGAACCCAGGACCTTTTTGCTGTGAAGAAAATTTTCGAACTCCAATATTATCTGAAAATAGATTTTTTTTGCCTTTCATAATTGAACATAAAATCAAAATGTGCATGTGCAACAGCCATGACATAACCGAGATTCTTATTGGGGCCATTGTACAGAACTCTGTGATGGACGAGACACATTCTTAGAGACAAATCAAATGTATTATTTTGGTTTCACTCATGGAGTGAATGTTCACCTGTAGGTCTGTGACCTCATTGTTATTTTGTTGAGATGATGAGAGGAGGTGACAAAATAAATGCATCTTAGACAGGACTTCTTCTTTTCCTTTCGGCTGCTCCCTTCAGGGGTCGCCACAGCAAATCATCCGCCTCCATCTCACCCTGTCCTCTGCATCTTCTTTTTTGACTCCAACAACCTTCATGTCTTCCTTCACCACATCCATAAATCTCTTCTTTGGTCTTCCTGGAGGCCTTCTGCCTGGTAGTTCCAACCTCAGCATCCTACTGCCAATATACTCACTATCCCTCCTCTGTACATGTCCAAACCATCTCAATCTAGCCTCTCTGACTTTGTCTCCAAAACATCTTACATGGGCTGTCCCTCTGATGTACTCATTTATGATCCTATCCATCCTCGTTACTCCCAGAGAGAACCTCAACATTTTCATCTCCGCTACCTCCAGCTCTGCCTCCTGCCTTTTCCTCAGCGCCACTGTTTCTAAGCCATACAACATCGCTGGCCTCACCACCGTCTTGTTCACTTTTCCCTTCATTATTGCTGACACTCTCCTATCGCACATCACACCGGACATTTTTCTCCAACTATTCCAGCCTGCCTGCACACGCTGCTTCACCTCTTTTCCACACTCTCCATTGCTCTGGATTGTTGAGCCTAAGTACTTAAAATCCTCCACCTTCGTTATCTCTGCTCCCTGTAACATCACCGTTCCTCCTGGACACATGTATTCTGATTTTCTGAGGCTAACCTTCATTCCTCTCCTTTCCAGGGCATACCTCCACCTCTCTAAATTTTCCTCCACTTGTCCTCTGCTCTCACTACAGATCACAATGTCATCTGCAAACATCATAGTTTATGGAGATTCTTGTCTCACCTCGTCTGTCAGCCTGTCCATCTCCAGACAGGACGATATTTTGAAATAAAATTTTTATGGGTGAACATTTTAATAAAATTTCTTCAACCTTACAAATATTTAGGCAGTGAGTTTCTCCGAGTATTTTATAATTTTTCAGCATAATCTGTTTGAAGTATCAAGAAAATGTTGCATCACGGTTGGGACATCTTTGTTCTTTCTCTACTCTGAGAACTTACAAGAGAACTTACAAGAGCTTCTGTTTTAAAAATTAAACATAAGTTCTTGTTTAAAAATGTCACAGACAGAATAAATACAGTGTAGACAAATTTACTAAATTCTTATTCTGCCTACCGTGACACGTAGGGGATACAATTTCTCATGAGCTGTTCATTGCCACTGTGTTTGCCGCGGACATCTAACGCTCTAGCAGTGCTGGTTCTTTGTAGAATTATTTTATATTTGTGTCGACTGGTCCCTACAGCGTGGCCGATCAACCTTTCGAAACCGGGTCATCTTGACGTATTTTTCGAAGTCGCACAGGTCAATTCATCATAAATGCCTGTTAACATCCTAGAAGGTGCAGTTTTTGTTGGATCAGTTTCAAACTCTTATTTTTTTCCCCAAAGTCTTCAAACCTACTGAAACTGGGTCATCTTGACCTAATTGCAAGGTCATAATGACCACATGAAATATCATATGTGTCTATGAATGTTTCTTACCTGATTTCCATATCACAAGAATCAAATTTGGTAAACACATGATGATGATGATGCTAAGTGTGCCGTTGAACACGCGGGGATCCACCTGGTTTTGTGTATAAAGCAGCATCAGGTACCGATGATTCATTTCCAGAGTTTGTTTGTTTATTTATTTATTTATATATTTACTTATTTTTTTTTTTTTACAAAATAACTGAAATAGAATTTGTTCATATTGGATTTTTAAATTCATAATCCATATTGGACCAAATACAGTCCCATTCTTAATATAATTATTATTATTTGGATTAGGGAACGTGATAAATCGTCCATCCTGATACTTTAATTCAGGGGAAATCAATTGTGCACAAACGTAACGGTAGAATGTGATGCCATGAGCAATAACGTCAGTCCTTTCCACATGTAAAGTTTGAAGTTAAGCGATGAACTCTCACAACCAGGATTCACACACTACTGACGTTTCTATGAACGTTTTTAACATTCTTCCGCTTTAGGCCACGTCTGATACGAGTATTTAGATCTACAGGTGTACAGATACAGATTTGGAGATACTGGTACAGATAATGGCGTTTCTTTACGTTCCTAATTCCTCAAACTGTATCCGTTATAATTTATACATTCATCCTCTTCATGCTTGTTGTCAGTAAGCCTTTTTTTTTTTTTTTTTTTTTAAACATAGCCGGCAGCATCACGACGCCTTAGTGCACTGTTTTCATGAATCTAGGAATATTGTTTGGAGACGGTGTTTCCCTTTAACGGTTTCAGTGTAGAAAATGAGCTTCTTGATGTTTTGGAGGTTTAGTGCCGCGAGAGCTCATCTCAGCCAAGCACCCAAGCATCTAATATGACCAATAATGGTTTTGATTGAAACCTATTTACACAATTTCACTTTTTACCCCAGGCGAGCCGATGAGTTAATTAGTTGGATGCGGTAGATATGGTGTGTGTGTGTGTGTGTGTGTGTGTGTGTGTGTGTGTGTGTGTGTGTGTGTGTATCAACACTGTGGTGGTATCACCAGGAGGGGGGGATAGGAATGCTCAGAGATGGATGCTTCACCGTGTAACAGTGCAGTACTGGTGTGTGTGTGTGTGTGATGAACCGACATGGCTGTTCCTCAGGCCCAGAGGTATTAGAAAAGGCAGTCGGTTGAGCAAACAGGCAGACTCAATACACAGCATATTTCCTTGTGCGTCGAGGTGGAAAAACATCTCAAATACACCGACCCCTTGGATCCACTCCAGAAGGAGCCCCTTGTTCTTCACGTCAAAGGAAATACAGCAAAGGCAGGTTGGTGAAGGAGGAGAAAGAAAAGATTGTGTCTGAAAACAGGGGCAGGCCCAGAAGCATTTGATGAGGTTTCTCACCTACTGTTCTGCAGCTTAATGGCCTGATTGCTTTTTTTTCTGGGTAATGCTCGATGCTGAGTCTTTGTCAGCATGTGTCTTTTAGCTGCCTGGATTTCATCAGAGTATTCTGTATTAATAATGAGCTTCATCACTATCTGCCGCAGGGATGTGCAACCAGAAATGTATCTGTGGTCCTTCCACAGGAAGAACATGCGAACTCCATGCTGTAATGCCCTCACTAAGGCTGGATGGGTGTGTGAACCGCTACACCACCGTGCAGCCCCTGGTTGATGAATTATGTTTCATATTCTTTGAAAGCCCTCGTGGGCCACATAAAATGTTTTGGCCTGCCGGATTTGGCCTGCAGCCTTGCCATGTTTGACACCTGTGCAATAGAACCTCAGCGTGGACCAGCATGTGATTTAAAAAATATCTTCATGGACCATAAATATATGTTCATAACTTTTGTGCTCATTTATTTGGTGCACTGCTTTATTTTTGCTTGGAGGATGGAGCTTATCTCAGCCAACTCTGAAAGAAGGTGGGCTTCACTAGTTTGTCACAGGGCCAACACACACACACACAACCATTCACACTCGCACTTAGGAGCAATTGGAAACAGCTATTTGGCTTAACTTTTATGTCTTCGGACTGTCAGAGGATATCGGAGTGCCTGGAGGAAACCCACGTAGGCACAGGGAAGACGGGCAAACTCCACACCGAAAACACCCTTGCTGAGCCTGGTACTCGAAACCAGGATGTTCTTTCTGTGTGCTCATCACTACACCACCATGACGATTATGGCAACATGATTGCATAAAATACCAAGACCACTCGGAGAGCGTAAACCTCCACCAAGCTGAATTCCTCCCATAGTTCAAAGACATGCACGTTAGGTAACTCGGTGCTTCGCAATTATTTTTTGTGGCGCGCGCCCCCTAGGAAGAGGAAAATATTTCACGCCCCTCCCCCAATATAAATAGTGTTATTTGTCTAAAAATTGTTATAAGCAATCCTCTGCATAACACTCTATTCTTATTAACATAATAAATACTTATCATGATGGAATGCAAAAAAAATGAAGAAATATAGATCAACCTTCAACAAAGAATAACTTGATTAACATTTTTTTCAGTCTTTAAACAAAAAGATTTAAAGTGCATCAATTTGCCTGAAATAAAGTATCCTTATTTAAACTGTAAACATTTGTTGACCAACAATTTGAACCATTTTATACTGTAAAATAAAATCAATAAATAATAATAAATTCAAATTGATCAGCAATATTAACTGAGGAGCACGATATATAAAACACTTTAACCTACAAAACAAAGATGAATAAAACAATTTGTATGATTATTTTTCTCATTATTATTATTATTATTATTATTGTCAAAATTATGAAGTCCAGATTAATGGTACAATGAGCACGTTTCGCAGTGCTCAGCTTTTTGAAGCCGGGTTTAAAGCCCAATACTGAACTCTCAGCTCCTGCTCAATGCTGAACTGGGACCTGGACTTATTTCCGCCGCAGTGACGTCATCCAGTCTGACAGAGACCATGTGTGCTGCAGGTAGGATCAGTTCCTCTGTTCTGCTGTGGGGTTTTCTGCACTGAGCAGTTTGGTACTCCACCTTATCTGATGCTCACTAGTTTGCTGGAGTAGCATTCACAAAGCGTTGTTGGCAATACTCGGCACGTTTTCGATGAAAAAAAGTCACGCATGTCAGGGTGTGATGTCTTTAAGTGATGCCTGAATTTATTCAGGTTCATACTGTCCGCTGCCAATGTTTTCAGACACAGTAACCACAGCGGTCTTTCCTCGTTTCTCAACGAAGCACAGTGAAGCGGAGTGCTACATCCTCTTCATCATACCTCCTCGACTTAGCTTTCTGGAAACTTTCGTTTCTCTCACTGTCTCTGTCTCTCTCTGCCTCTCTTTCCATCCCTATTAAAAATTTCCATGGTGGGTTTATTAACTTCATTTCTTATTTTACCTCTGGGCACACTAACAGTGAGGAAGCCACTGCCACCTGCTGTAGTGGATGTAGAATTACACTTTATCCTAACAGGGCAAAAAATGCATGTTCCATGAGGTCCCCCTGGCGCGCCCCACTATTTGAGAACCACTGGGTTAACTGGATATTTTCAACTGTTCCTAGGATTGCTCTCTCTCTCTCTCTGTGTGTGTGTGTACATGGTCTGCTAAGTTGTTCAGGGTGTGCCCCGCCTCCAGTGTTGTCATGCTCAAGCCGCCCTGTGACCCTAATAAAGGATCTTCAAAAGAAAAAAATTAAATGGTGCAATTTATTTCTGGTTTTATAATAAGTAGCACTCCGTGACTAAGTCTAGCCTGGAGAGAATAACAGCAGAGAGCCTGAATATTTACAGAGATTTTTCTACTTGTTTCACATCCTTTTCTACTTTAATTTAGGAACCATTGGAGCCTCTACCAGCCGTTTCCTGGTGTAGGTGGGGTACAGCCTGAAGAGCTCGCCTGACCGCTGCCAGTCCAACACACTCAAAAAGGATTGTTATTGGTGGGGACATTTCTGTGTGGAGTCTGCATGCTGTCCCCGTGCTCGCATGGGTTTCCTCCCTGTACGCCGTGTTTTTTTTTGTTTGTTTTTTTTTTTTCCTGCAGTCCAAACACATGCGCATTAGGCCAAATGGATTTTTTTAGATTACCCTGAGATGCGAGTGTTAATGTTATTGGTTGCGTTTGTTGGCCATGTGTTAGACTGGCAGTAGTTCAAGGTGTACCCACCTTCAGCCAAAGTTTGCTGAGATAGGCTTTCGCTTTTCTGCGACCAAAGTAGGATTCAGCGGTTCAATGAATAGATGGATTGAAAAATTATTGCTGTAGTTATAATTCTACTGCTCATGAGTCTGGGTGCAGGTAGGGGGTGTGGTTATCTCTAACGCCGGACTGCACAGGCTAATAAACGTTCTATATGACTATATTTATATCTGGATAAAACTATTCACATATCATACCGCACACCACAGCTGATTTCTGTCAGTCTTAAAGCTTCAGACATCATGTTTTCAAACACTGAGGCACTTAACCTGTCCAACTTGATAGTCATCCAGATAGATGGAACCTACGGGCAATTCCCAATGCTCGCATCAGCCATCTCAAGTCTGAGCATTGCCATATGTTTTAGCTCAAACGATCATTCACAGGATTTGTGTTATTCATTTGATCTGTTTATGTGCCAATAATTCTGGAGCTGACTGTAACCAGCTGCCTGTTTGCTAACATGATGGTGTACTAGATAGATGTATTATGCGAGTGATGTGATGGCCAGTATGGGACGATGATCTGTACACAGTGATGGTATTTCTATTTGGAATCTACATTTGTTTGCTACTTGATTAATGCATCTTCAGCAGATTTCAGGATTGAGGCCGGGACCGTGCAATTGCTTAATCCATCAATTTATCCATCTGAGATCTTTATGACAGTAGAACAGTAATGTTGTGGTTAGCACATCCGCCTCACAACAATAATACATTAATACATTTTATTTATATGGCGCCTTTCTCAGCACTCAAGGTCGCCTCACATCATATATCATACATCTTACATCATTACATCATACATCTTATAACTAGCTTCCATCTGTAGTCCCTAATTTAGAATGGCCAATTAACCTACAGTGCATGTCTTTGAATTGTGGGAGGAAACCGGAGCACCCGGAGGAAACCCACACAAGCACGGGGAGAACATGCAAACTCCACACAGAAACGCCCAGGTCGGGAATCGAACCCGGGCCTTCTTGCTGTGAGGCGGACGTGCTAACCACTACGCCACCGTGCCTCCAAACAAGAAGGTTTTAGGGTCGAGTCTCAGGCTTGGCAGAGACTTTACGTTGTAATTCATACTTGTGTCGGGTTTCTCCGGGTAATCCAGTTTTCTCAAACAATCCAAAGATTTACACAATTTTGGCCAGCCAGTTGGCCTAATTTGTGTGTGTGTGTGTGTACGTTGGCCCTGGTGGTTGTTTAGGCTGATCTCCCACATTTACCCAGAGTTGGCTGAGAGAGGCTCCAACGTCCCTGTGATTTTTAGTAGGAACAAACAGTTCCGGAAATTAATGTATGAATAAATATTCAAGATGCACAGGCTGCTATAATGTGTGTGTGTGTGTGTGTGTGACAGGTGCATACTGTAGCACAGAACTTCTTCGACCTGTGAGATTGAGCGGCAGACTCTCCAGCCATTTTTCACATAGTGATTGATCAGGCGTTTATTTCTGGACAGATTGAACTGCGTAGGGCGGGTATTTGTGTGCAGCAGTTATCTGTCAGACTTCACTTTCCTGTTCTGTAGTCCAGCCTGTCGGCTCTATAAACGGACATCAGGAATAGAGACACAGTGGCACAGTTCTAAGCGCCTGTTTAGTCTACGCGGACATCTGATAGCGCGTGTGCCTGCTGACACTTTGACTCCTAACTGCCCTTTTGTCCGTGTAGCGGATTGGGGGATTGTGTGATCATGAAATATGCAGACGGCTCGTGCTTTCAGATCATAAAACATGCAGGCAGATTTGTCGGTGAATAGAAAATGAAATTTAGAGACTTTGACATGAACAAAATGTTTGAGATGTTCAGATATTCGGTGCAGGGGTGATGGTGACGACACCGAAGGCCTGTTAGCGGACCTGCTGTAAAGAAATAAACATTTCATCCAGAAATAAACACATTTGGGTTGTGCTGGTCATCCTCCCAGCCTTCCTGCAACCCTATTATGGTTAAATGATTCAGCACATTAATGCGTTGGCCCTGAGATGGTCTGCTCAACTGTTTAGGCTGTTTCCCTGCCTTTGCTCAGAGTTGACCGAGATAAACTCCAGTCTTCCAGTGACTATAATAGGATTCAACAGTGTGGCATCACTGTGATGGACCAGAGAGGTGTTCAGAGTGTTCCCCGGCCTTCACTGAATGTTGGTGGAGTTGGGCTCCAGCCTTTCCTTGACTCTAATGGGAGAAAGTGGTTTTAGATGAATAAAAGAAGGTCACAATTTATTGTAGTAGTACTACATCTTGTATTGCGCAATAAGCATCACCACGAGCTAATGCTAGGCTACGTAATTTAATTGCTGCTCACAGATGAATTTGAGTATAAATGATAGTTGAAGCTGGAGGTTTATTTCATAAACCCATTGGTAAAGAGGGTGGAGTTTTAAACCCAAGCATGGTTTTCTCAGATTAGTGTATGCATACAGCTTGTGGGTTCCCTTTTCTCTCTTTTTTTTTAAAAATTGAGTTACAGTACATTTTTGGAGCACTGCACAGGAGAACTTTCACAAAGCTTGTAATCAGCATCGTCGTCATTGTCATCTTTATATCCAAGCCCCCCCCCAAACTTCTTATTCCAGTGTGACGTGTATACCTAAATCAGAATAATAAATAGTGCTTCAGATGTTAGTGTGGAATAGAACCGTTGGGGTAGAGGTGGCTCCACCCACACAGCAAGTCTTTCATGTGTGCGCATAAGTGGCGCCTTTGAACTCCTTTAAAATACTACGAGCAGCGAAGCAAGAAATCACGAGCGCTCACATGTCAGTGCAGTCCTCCACCATTACTCTCGATCACGTTCTCTTTCTCACACACAGCACTCTCGCTTTTCATCAAAGTGCCCCTGTCCCTCAGAGCTATATCCGGTTTCCTTCTTTTTCCAGGTGTGAAACAATGGGGGAAAGGCCATGGGCACGTCCCCCTTCCACACCTCACTCTGGACTTTAATACAGTTTGTTTCAATTCCCAGCTTTGACTTCACATCCGTTCTAATCACCACCGGTCTCTTCCCTGCAGGATTCTGCCGCATTTTCTGCTATTTTTGTGTAAGTGTGTGTGATGTACACGTCTGTGAGCACTTGAGAATAAGCTCTGAATGGAGGCCTTTCAATTCTCCAATGGAAAAAAGGTGTGAAATACCCAATCTCTGCATGATGTGTGTGTGTGTGTGTGTGTGTGCGCGTATGTACACATGTATATTCATGATTTGGTGAGGGTTCCCTTAGAGCTGTGGATCAGCTTGCTGTCATTTACTTCTGACCATTCAGTTAAAAAGAGCGAGAGAGAGAGGGAGAGAGTCCTAATTCTGTATTTAGAAAAAAAACAGAGATCCTGTCTGCTTTTAAAATGGTTTCTGTGCTTGTATCATATTTGTCATTTGTTGATTTTTATAAACTTTTTTTTTTTTTTTACCAAGCTGCAGATTTATTGTCCCACGTGGATAATGAAAAACTAAACTGAGCTCCAGTGCATCCAAAATGGTGCTTTTTTTTTCATTCCAAATTTTATACTCGTGTTCTAAATAGGGCTCCATTTCTTTTGGACACACAAAAAAGAAACACATCGTGTCCCCATAACCCATTTTGGGAATGGAGCAGCAAACATCGGGTTTTATCTGGCTTTTTTATTTCTTGCGTGTTGGGGGAATTTGTCACAGTGACTAATTTATATCGTGTCAAGAAGGTTTTCAGTAAATCTGTGTATATTTATGATTTTAGATTTTTTTTTTTTTTTTTTTTTTTTTTTTTTTAATAATTGCTATTTTCGTGGTGATGATGATGATGATGATGATTTTCCTAACCACCATTAACCCCATAAAGCTGATGACTCCAAGAGCCAATACCAGTCTATGTCTTGGAACCATGGTGACCTATCTTACAAGCCATCCATGGCTCATTCTACTAGATCCTATTTCTGTTAAAAGAGTCCAGAGGTGGTGTGTTGGTTAACGTGGCCACCTTACAGCAAGAAGGTTTCGGGTTTGAGTCTCGGCGCATGCGTTTCTGTGTACAGTTTGCTTGTGTGGGCTTTCGCCGGGTACTCTGATGTTACTCTGAACATGAGGCTCATTAGCTGTTTCAAATTGTTGTGTAGGTGTAATTCTGAATGTGATGGTTGTGTGTATTGCCCTGCGATAGACTTGGTAAGCTGTTCAGGGTGTTCTCCCACTTTCACCCACAGTTGGCTGAGATTGCCCTGAGTCGGATTGAGTGAATTGAATGAATGAATGAATTCATTTAGCACTGTGTGCTTGAATTTTGTACCTAATCCATGGTGTAGCCTGTTTTATGGTGCAACCAAACGTACTGGGAGGGCTGGACCCTTCTTGATTTGTAGTCTAAGCACACCCACACTAAAAGTAGTAACGTAACAAGAATAAGTACGAAGAGTCAGATTATGATTAATAATAATACTAAAAATTATGTTAAAATCTCGAAGCTGGACTATTCCAGAACTTCAAACAGCTTAAGGCTGAAATTTTTTCGAAAAGGTTTTTGTAATTTTGCAGTTGAAAGACCCTATATGGTCAGAATTTGAGCCTTTTGATGTCTAGAACAAATGTAAATAAGCGGAATTATCAAGGGAACAAACTTTTTTGAATGTGAGGAGCTAATGAGGGATTCATTTTGAAGCCAGATGTATAAAGGTGATGAAATGTTCATTCATGCATGCACAATATTTTATATCTATATGTCTATGGCTTTGCTAATGCAATCACAAATTGCGACACTTAGCCGAAATGTTCAAGATAAATAAAACAAGATCTAAATCATGTCATTGTGATAAATGATACAGAGCTTTTATGGCCTAACTTTGTGTACATTTAAAATTGGTAGGCTTTAGTCTGCTCAGAAATCTTTGAGAGTTTCATGGTCCAACACTGCACACAATTTTAGGGCATATGAATGTGGTACAGAGAGAAATTTGTTCAGCCTGCCCAAATAATGTTAGTGTTCCATTAGTGAAGCCTTTCTCTCACTTTTATTTTCTTGTGTGTGTGTGTGTGTGTGTGTGTGTGTGCATGTACAGCCCACTCATACAGCGGTACCTTGACTTACGAAATTAATCCGTTCCAAGGGCAAGCTCGCAAGTCAAAATGTTCATGAGCTAAAACAAAAGTTACCATCGGAAATAATAGAAAACCAATTAATCCGGTCCAACTCCCTCCAAACTTGTATAACCTGACACAAAGAAGCATATTTGACCTAATAAAGATAAACATATAAAAACAATAAATATTTCATAATAATAGTACATGTACCTTAATAATAAATACCGTATTCAACGTGTTAAGTGCCCAGGGTGCTTTAAAAATTGGAGTGGGTGGGCTCTTATGAAAATGTTACGAGCGGAGTGGAACGGTCAGTGCTTATTACCATCGATTTGTAAAATATGAATAATAACAGAACAATTAAAGAGTTTTACTGGTATTTGTGTTATTCATTTTGTGGTATCAACTTTGGGGCAGTGGTGGTCTTGTGGTTAGGGCGCAGGATCGCTGATCCTGAGGTTGGGGGTTCGAGTCCCCACAAGGTTGTCACTGTCCCCCCCCAGTGCAGCTAACTGGGTTATCAAAGGTGGGCAATGTCTCTCACTGTCGATGGTGAGAGGCATGTAAAAGAACCATTGCTGACTTTCGTAAAGAGTAGGCTGCAAAGCAGTCAGCGTGTTTCTGTCCCTTGCTAAAGGGTTGTGACAGGAAGGGCATCCGACATAAAAAAACCTATGCCAAATCAAATGTGCGAATCAAATGATTCGCTGTGGCAACTCCCGGGAAAGGGAAAAAGCCAAACAAGAGAAGAAGATTTTGTGGTATCAACCAAACTACTTGCATGAAAGCTGATAATAAACAGAAAACAGCATAATTTTTAATAAAACACCCCTTACTTTTCCATCCTGGTGCTGTTCCTTTAAGTATTTTCTCGGAAGTAAAATTGAGCCAATCAACATGAATGTCAACTTTAGCACATGGCATGTTGAACCAATCAACACGAACATAAAAGCACATGGCCAGGAACTTGATTAAATTTCTGAGGTTTTGTGAGCAGGAGAATTGGGTGAAAAATACTCATCACTTTCTGATAGTCCATATCTGGCTCACCATTCCATTCATTCAGAGCATCCAATAGTTTTGCTGTATCCGTTTCTATTGGTTCATCGGATGTTGGACATCTACCAAGAGAACACAGAAAAAATTTTTCCTCTTTTTTTAAGGCATGGTAGAACAATCAAATGTGTTGTTACTGATGAACATTATAGACATTCCCCAGTGGCAGAGGGTCTTGAAATACCGTGTAAACTCACTTTTACAGACAGTGAACGGTTCATTTTACGGTTACTGAGATTGATCAAATAAAATTGGTAAGTTAGATCTATAATTTTGCTCCCAGTACATATGGGTGGTTATTAGACATAAGATAAAAAAACATTGGGGCACTTATTGGAGCCGGGCACTTATTACGTCGAATATGGTAATAATAAAACGAGAATAAACAATAAGTCAACTAACCCTTCCAATCATTGACTGCGGCAAAGATGCCATGTGGGCGCGAAGACGTCATGTGGGCAGGCATAAGATGGTGCGTAACAGAGAAAGGAGGAGGAGAATTTTGTGCATGTGCACACTACGAATGCCAGCAAGGAAGGGCTCGTGGTGAGCTCCCACCAGGCCAGTGCTTCTCAAATAGTGGGGGGTGCAGTGTGATCCCGTCGTATGACCCTGGGGAACATGCTTTTTTGCCATGCCATACTGTATTAGAATTAAGTGTAATTGCACATCCTCTACAGTAGGTAGAAGTGGCGCTCTCATTGTGTTCCCTGTGGTGTAGGGGCAAAGCACCGAGCTAACGATACGAAGTGCAGTAAACACAGTTTACAGTCACGTGTGGACGTGAATTTTTTTTTTTTTTTCTTCTCCTATAGGGGGAATCAGAGAAAATAATTGAGAAGCACTGCACAAGGCATTCTCAGAGCACAGAAAATACAAAACTAATCGGCCCAGAAAAGCCATTTCCCCAGCAGGGCTTGTAAATCAAAATTTTGCTCTTTCGCTGAGGCAGATCTTTTGGTGAGATTTAAGCTCGTATCATGGAAAATTCGTTATAAAAGACACTCGTAACTCAAGGTACCACTGTGTGTTTATATATTTTATATATATATATATATATATATATATATATATGTGTGTGTGTGTGTGTATATATATATATATATATATATATATATATATATATATATATATATTTGTGTGAGTGTGTGTTATGTATGTATGTATGAGCGTTTTCCTTTCAGCTTTTTCCCTTTATTAGGGGTTGCCACAGCGAATGAGTCGCACGTTTTGATTTGGCATAGGTTTTTACGTCGGATGCCCTTCCTGACACAACCTTTTAATGTGTGTGTGTGTGTGTGTATACATATATATATGTATGTGTGTGTGTATGTATATATATATATATATATATATATATATATATATAATATACAGTAAAACCTCCGCTGACGAACGCTTAAGCTCACGAACTTTTCGCCTCAAGAACATTAAATTTGCGAGCATATTGTCTCTGCTGACGAACTAGTTTTCGGCGGACGAATCAAACCATGCGGTCGAACAGCGCCACGGTGGCGGCCACGAGAAGCTGACGCACGCTCACGCCGTCACAGTTCGTCACACCCCTTCCTTTGAATGCGGAAGTGGTGTGTGTTTGCTAGACATTTTGGACCATATTGAGTGTACTTTTGCTATTATGGGACCGAAAAAGACCCCCCACAGGCGGAGATCATTGAAAAACACGAACGAGGTGTGCGTTTGTGTGACTCAGCGTCCCAGTACCAGTACGCTAAGTCTACCACCATCCTTAAGAACAAGGAAGCTATTAAGGGTGCGTGTGTGGCTATGCGTGTTTCCAAACAGTAGGCGTTTCCAAACACTCCTTCCAAACAGTAACGCCCGCCCGCCCTCCCTCCTCCTCCCACTCCATTCCATCAAGCCATCAACTACCATCACAAAGGTAAATAAAACGACTTTATTATACAGTACAGTTTATTTCTTTAATTACAATACAATAGCACATTTATTATACATAAAATAAGGTATATTTTTGTGTAGTTTTAAGGCTTATTTAGTAGAAAATTATGTTTTATGGGGACCTGGGAACGGATTATTCTCATTTTAATGGTTTCTTATGGGAAATAAATGTTCAGAAGACGAACTTTTCGCCTCACACACACTTTCTGGGAACCAATTATGTTCGTGAGCAGAGGTATCACTGTAATATATATATATATATCCCCCAGTGCAGCTAACTGGGTTATCATAGGCGGGCCATGTCTCTCACTGTCTATGGTGAGAGGCATGTAAAAGAACCATTGCTGACTTTCGTAAAGAGTAGGCTGCAAAGTCGTCAGCGTGTTTCTGTCCCTTGCTAAAAGGGTTGTGACAGGAAGGGCATCCGACGTAAAAACCTCTGCCAAATCAAATGTGCGAATCAGATGATTCGCTGTGGCGACTCCCGAGTGAAAGGGAAAAAGCCGAAAGGAAGACAGACATATATATGTGTGTATATTTATATATATATATATATATATATATATATATATATATATATATATAATATAATATAGTATGTTTGTGTGTAGATAGAATCTTTTGAATAATAGAAGCATGGGGCCAGTCTTGGTAATAATAATTAGTAATTGTGTTTCTGTGTGGGTTCTTTGTGCTTGTGTGGATTTTCTCTGGGTACTCTGGCTTCAACAGTCCACAGCATGGACATTAGATTAACTGGCTGTACCAGATTGCCTCTAAGAGTGAGTGTGAATTGATTTGTTGCCCTGCAAGGGTCTAGCGAGCTGTTCAGGGTGTACTCCGTCTTTGTCCCAAGTTGGCTGAGATAGGCTCCAGCCTTGCCACAGTCCTAAAAGGATTAAAAGGTTAGGTGGATGGATGGATACATTCAGCCATGTTCTTTCAATCCTTCTGTTTTAACACACATTCATTTTTTGGCTCCTTTCTTTTTCTGTCCGGGCAACGAAAATAAATCCTGTTCTCAGAGGGCTCATGAAAAAAGACTGGACTGGAAAGAGGAGGAGTGAGCCAAAGAGGGTAGAATGCTAGAAAGAAAAAAAAAAAAAAACCGATGTTGGCTATACATCCAGGTACAGTCCTAGTTTGTTACCCTTATTGCAGAAAAGGCCTCCGTGTGAGCACATCGAACCTGCTTATCCGCCCAGTAAACCTCATTCCCAGTATGATCTCCTCCACCAGTTAGATGGGTCATATGTCACTTTAACGTCATTGGACCAGGTGGAAAATTGGAGCTCCTAAAATAAGAGACCACTCTTCTTAGAATCTCCCCACACTAGCACTTTCCATGGCTTTCCATTTCATGGCCTCTGGCCTTCAAAACTCTGAACCAGGTTTTTTTTTTTTTTTTTGCTCCACTTTGAATAAACATTTTCTAACATATTGGCTAGCATGAAGGCCACTGAAGCCGGAGCAAGGTTTGTTCTGCTGTTGGTCTTCTACTGATCTTCACACTAATGTCTGCTCCCGCTGTAGCCAATAATCTTTGGATTGGCCACTCTATATGCTTCAGGGCCTCTGGGGGAGCTGTAGTGGAAAGTTGTGCTTTCTGTGCTGTTTGAAGAAAAGGACTGTTCTGTTTGTTAGGACCAGGTGGTTCTGGTGAAGTATAACTACTTTAAAACAATTTTTAAAGCTATGGTAGCTTCTACACGTTTGTACACTTTTTACAATGTCGATTTCCACATTTTAGCACGTGTTCATTTTACGCTGTACCAAAGTCAAACATGTTAGACTAGTTCTTGTACATTAGCAGGTTCCACATAGAAAGCGATGAGCTACAAGCACTCCCTCACATGTTCAAGATCAAATTATTAGTTCACGTAATTGGCTCCTGCCCACCAGGAGCTAGAGGAATGGGTTCCGTCCGCCCCGCCATCGCACTGTGCGAGGTCATAAGTCGGCGACTTCCTGTATTATGCATTATGAAATGGTCCTTTCAGCAGGAATGTCTTGACCCCTGTGGTCTATTTCTCAACTAGGGCTGCAGTGAGACTAGACCATATCTCAGCCGACTCTGGATGAAGGTGGAGTACACACTGTACCAATCACTCACCAGTCCATCACATGGCCAAAATTCTACCATTCTCACACACACACACACACACACACACATCTAGTGGCAGTTTTGAACAGCTATTTAGCCTAATGTGCATGTCCTTAAAATATGGACTGAAACCTGAGTACCCAGAGGAAACCCTCACATTCCACTCCACAGAGAAGTAGCCCTACTGAGCCCGGGTATGGTACCCAGGACCTTCTTGCTCTTTCTCACTTCCAACTGACTGGTAATCACTCCAATTGTGTTTCTTGAAATTCTGGCTCATTTTTTGTCTCCCATATCACTGGCTTCTGTTGACTTTAAATAGCCATCCATCATTTGTAGATGTGTGTGCTGTGTAGATGCCCCTTTAGAGTCCAAAGATGCATTGCTCTTGAATGGTACTGTCCTTATTTAGACCTCTCCAACAGCCAATAACAAATGCTCAGTGATATGTCTTCCTATCTTCGTTTCTCTGAAAGCAGCACGTTCATTCCTGCGCGCTTTCAGACACAGTCTCAGTCCTACAGACTCGATAAGCAATCATGCCTGTGGATATGATGCTTGTTTTCCTGAGCTGTCTGTCTCATCAAACCCCCTAGATAGTTCCCAATTTGCCTCTTCATCTCCACCCTCTGTTACAGACATTGTTTTTTGAATAGATACTCACTCAAGCTTTGCAAAAAAGTGTGCTTTTCACTTTCACTAATTGCCTTCTTGAGGTAGCTCGTTGCTTACTGATACGCCGCTCTCCGCTGCTGTTTATCGGTGGACGTCTTAAGTTGGTTTTCCGTTTGGCGAATTAGTGTCAGAATGATCTCATTTGAAAGCTCAGGCCCTCTCTCATTAATATGATCCCACGTCCCTCCAGGGGGTTTCAACCAGAGACAGGATTGGCTTCTCCCAGAAACCCGATTAGAATGCTGTTCCAGTTAATCAAGTCTGAGCCCCATTTTTATCCTCTTCTTTTAAAAATCACTTTTGTGTAATGTAATTATTCCATGTCGGTTTTTCTTCCTCATCTTCTTTTTCTTCTTCCATTTCTCTCACTTTTTCTGTGGTACTAAGAAATTACATTTTGACCATCGTTTCAGCTTTTGCCACGAACAGAACAACAATTATAGAATGCGTCTTCTCAACCACTCACTAAAATGTTTACATAGCACAGAGTACATATTCGGGTCACGGGGGGAAATAGGGCCCATGTGAGCCAAGCCTGGGTGAAGGCAGAGTACATCCAGAACAGCTCGCCAGTCTATCGCGGGGCAAAACAAACACACCCGCTCTTTTCCACACCCACACCTGGGCGTAAATTGGAACAGCTGGTCAGGCTAATGTGCATGTATTTGGACTGTGGGAGGAAACTGTGAACTGCCCAGAAGACATCCATGCAAATATTGGATGAACATGCAAACTCCATAAACTCGGGAATTTCTTGATGTGAGGAGGATGTGCTAGCCCGTGCACCACCGTGCCATCCTGTTTACACACTACTATATTGAATACATGAAGGATATACTGCGCGGGAAATCGTAATTACCTTTTTAAATGTGTATGACGGCCATTGCAGGTTTGAAATGTTCTCATGTGTTGCAAGTGTTGGGATATTTCCTTGGCTCAGTCACCGTATCCTAATTTCCCCAGCTATCTCAGTGGAGACAGCGAGCTGAGGTTAGGAAGGGGCCATGCAGCCTGACCTCATTTCATGGAACTGTGTTTGGAAAGAGGGCTTCAGGACAGAATATTGCTTTATATTACTTGCTGTGCACCGGCTGTGTGTAACTTGGTAAACTGAATTAATTCCAAAAGAAAAGAACTTTAATTCGCTTTAAATAAAGCGGTCATTTTTGGCCAGAAAGAAATAACGTGTGAACTGACAGCTGAGAAATGTAATTCCGCCTCCTCTATCATTTTCTTGGATCAATCCTGGGCTGCCGTGTCTGTTTCTCGTCCCCAAGGGATGACGCTGTGGGGCTGCTAAAGTGGTTTCTTATCTGTGTGGTGTTTTCAAAATGAGTTTATTTTTCATCTTAGATTAAACGTTTAGATTGCACAGACGAGAAAACTGACGCTTCAGCCATGAAGAATATCACAATAGAAATCTCTTTGAGCTTCAGCAGGCGAGGACGACAGAACAAAGGCCCCGTAGCGCCTTGTGAAACCATACAATGTGCCATTGACACCAAGTCGCACTTCTGTGACTCCTGCTGAAACCCTGTTTTGATGTGTGCTTCATCTCTGTCTAGTTTCCTGTCTTTTCCTGCATGCCCTCTAACCAAGGTCTGTGAGGTAGGTGTCCCAGTTTCTGCCACTTTTTCAAATTTAGAGCGTAGCTCACTTTACAGCAAAGGCAGCTGGAACACACCCGACCTGGGAACAGTGCTTAGGTACACATGTCTAACCTCAGTGCGGCTTTGGAATCTTCTCAGACGGTTAAATGCTCATCATAATTTCATCACAGTCGTTCCCTGACAGAAGAACGGAGTATTAAGTTTAGAGGAAGTTCTTGATTTTTAGTGATGTTGTTGTAAATGTTATCCATTTGGATGAATGGAAATGGTTGTGATGGAATCGCGTTTCGCAGGATTTGAAGTGTATCCTGTACGCCTGTGCTTGCGGGCGCCATTCAGACGGGTTCTTGTCATTTGAATTTGGCTACGTTTGCAGACTGAGGGAGGAAGGAGTTGTTTTAACGCTATTCTGGCTTCAAGATTTGTTCTTGCCATCTGCTTATTAATTTCAGACATAACTCAGTATGTTGGGAGGATCCTGTCCACAGGAGCCTTGCAAGACGAAATATTATTCAAGTCCTTTTCATATCCTGATTATTCTGCGAGAGCACTCGGTGAAACATGAACTTTCTCATATCGCCTACTTGGCTCAATAAAAGGCCAGAGTCCGCAGACGCTATGGATTGTCGGATATATGTTCCTGGATATAGAAACAGGTGGTCCAGTCCAGAAATCCGAGCAGTGGAACATTCGAATGAAGTTCATACACTCTCATGAATTCTAAAACACAGACCGACTGAATGTGTCTATCCAGCCGTCCGTCCATCGAGCCATCATTCCGTACTGACTTTCATTGTTCATGCAACAGTTGACAAAGATCTCTTATTTTGTTATCTTGTACATTTATTTCCTCCATTTATTCATTCATTCATCCGGCTGTCCATCCTTCCATCCATCCATCCAGCCATTCTCCTGTGTAGCAGTCTATCCATTCATCTATGCAAGACTTTCCTTTCAGAAATCTCTTCTGGAATTCTTTGTGCCTTCATCAGCTTAATCACATGTCCGAACCGTAACATTAACCTTAGGAAGGACAAAACCATGTTTTTTATTTACAAAACACTTTTTTATTATTGCCCTGTATCGTTTCGGAGCTTCTTATATTACTTTAAAATCCAATCTTTCTATTAAAAGACCAGATAAACAGTGCTAAATGTTTCCATAGTAACCAAACCTGCTACAGACAGCATGTCTCGCAGCCATTTGCTGTCTACGGTGGAATTTTGAGCGAAACCATAAAAGGGGCCGCATTAAAGGTGGCCGACCACAGTGGCGACGCCATCTTTCAAGTGGGGCCTGTTGGGAAAGAGGTGGACATGTAATTAAGGGGTGGGTGGATGGTTTTAGGAGATTCGAAGCGGCGCTATTTACTCACTCCATTTGTGACCTTGGGTGGAGTCGACCTTGTGGCTCAGGAGTCACAGCAGCTGGGCAGTGGGTGGAGAGGAAATGCACTGTGGTTCGACTAACCATAGCTGTACTAGGCATATTCCCACGACTTCTGTAGTGTGAAGATTTATTTACACTGTTGAAGATTTCACTAAGTGGTAAACACCGGGTGTTTTTGTTTTTCAGGTGGTGTGTGTGGGGTGCAGTGGTATTGTGGAAATTATGTTTATTGACTCTGTTCATCTTCGTCACTTCATGTGCACAATGTACCAGCTTTGACCCTGAGTGATTGCTTTGAAGCTGTCTACTTCAGGGCTTTACTGCAGTTTCCCCTTCAGGATTGAATGCTTAATTGCAGGGAATATAAGAAATTGGCTGCGACTCCTCAGGATGAAATATTTATGGCTATGAAATCAGCCCTTTGGATATGACTTGAACTCCGAGCCACTCTCCTGTCTCTCTGTATGCATGAAATGAGGAAACACTGCCAATACAAATAAACCGTACCAAATAAATCCTTGCCATCAGGCAAAATAACATAAACATGATGTGTTGTTATGCCATTTACTCCGAGGGTGCTTCTCAACTGCATCCTCATTTCCCTCACTTGCATCTCATCCTTGCACTTTTCAGTCCCTCCAACCAAAGAAATGGTTTAAGGACCGTGTAATCGAGCAATCTGAAGTGTCATTTAGCATCGTGTGTAATCTGAAGCGTCATAAGGAGCAATGGCTGTTGTCGATGGTGACCGCAGCCGACCTGATAGGTAAAATTGTCCAAAGTCATATAAAGCACAGGGTATTGATATGCTGATGTGCAGCTCTTCTAGGAAGGCTGCTTTCGTCGATTGCTGTTCATTGATCCTCAATCCTCGATGAAAAATAATTGAGACAGTTTGTGCGAGAATTAAAGAACAAGGAAACAACAAATAAATGTTCTATGAAGCAGCCTAATACCCCATAATCAGACTTCAGCTGCACCTTGGGACTGAAAATGCTCTTCTTGAAAACACATCCAGAGTGTTGACTGGTTTCCCAGATGTCCCATTCACTGCTGGAGGCCTGCCAGTGTTCTGGCATTGCAGGTACAGCTGTATAAATTGCCATCCACGTTAATAACAGAGATAGAAGAGAAAGAAAAGAATGAGCTGAAATGATATATTTAGAACAGTGACCGTACCTAGGCCACATCTCCAGAGGATGCATGCAGATGCCTTCAAAAGCAGGTGTTTGCCTGTCCATTCAGTACAGCTTGAGATTTTTGAACTGAGCCACTGAATGCCCTGGGGTGTTTGCAGGCTGGCTGGTGGTGGCGTTCCTCTGGTTTGCCTCCATCCGGTGTCCAGAGGGAGGTGAAATAATTACAGCAAGTAGAAAAGTGAAATATGGCAGCCAGATTGTGCCATTCTTTTTGAATATTCACCTCTGGCATCATCTTTCATTTGAGAGAGAGAGAAAGAGAGAGAGAGAGAGAGAGAGAGAGAGAAATGCAGGAAACTTTATTTTAATTAGAAATTTTGATATTCTGAAAGGAAGCTGAGTTTCGAAAAAGAAAGTGATATTTAGAGTGACTATTAGAATTGTATGATGATTGGAAAGGATGGACTAAAATATTACATGAAGTGGAAATGGTTTAAAAGAAAGATGGTTAAGAAGACCCTCCCATGGACCCACAACCCATGGGAGGAGTTTTAGGGGTCAGGTGCAATGTGAGTTGGGTGGCAGCCAAAGGCATGGGTTCTGTCGGACCGATCCTCGGCTACTTACTCTGACCCTCGGGACATGGAATGTCACCTCTCTGGCGGGAAAGGAGCCTGATTTGGTGCGTGAGGGGGAGAGATAACGACTAGATATAATCGGGCTCACCTCAACGCATAGCTTGGGCTCTGGAACCATCCATCTCGAAAGAGGCTGGACCTTCTTCTATTCTGGAGTTGCTCATGGGGAGAGGCGGCGAGCCGATGTGGGTATTCTTGTTGCCCCCCGTCTCGGTGCCCAAATATTGGGGTTCTCCCTGGTTGATGAAAGGATAGCTTCCCTCCGTCTTCGGGCGGGGGGACGGGTCCTGACTGTTATTTGTGCTTATGCACCAAATGACAGTTCAGAGTACCCACCCTTTTTGGAGTCTTTGGGGGGGGGGTGTTGGAGAACGCTCCCTCAGGAGACTCACTCGTTGTCTTGGGAGACTTCAACGCCCATGTGGGCAACGATAGTGTGACCTGGAAGGGTGTGATCGGTAGGTACGGCCTCTCCAGTCTGAATCCAGTCAGTATCACGAACACCATGTTCGAACATAAGGGTGTCCATAAGTGCACTTGGCACCAGGACACCCTAGGTCGCAGTTCGATGATTGACTTTGTAGTTGTGTCATCGGACTTGCGACCATATGTTCTGGACACTCGGGTGACGAGATGAGCTGAGCTGTCTACCGATCACTACCTGGTGGTGAGTTGGCTTCGGTGGTGAGGGGAGTTGCCTTCCAGACCTGGCAGTCCCAAGCGTGTAAACAGGGTCTGCTGGGAACGTTTGACGGAGTCCCCTGTCCGAGAGGCCTTTAACTCCCACCTCCAGCAGAGCTACAACCATGTCCTGGAGGAGGCGGGGGACATGGAATCCGAATGGGCCATGTTTCGTGCCTCCATTGCTGAGGCGGCAGCCCATAGCTGTGGCCTTAAGCTCATCGGTGCTTGTCGTGGCGGTAATCCCCGAACCCGGTGGTGGACACCTGCAGTGAAGGAGGCCTATCGGGTTTTATTAGCCTGTGGGACTCCCGAGGCAGCAAACGGGTACCGGCAGGCCAAACGTGCTGCAGCTGAGGCTGCCGCAGATGCAAAATCTAGGGCGTGGGAGGAGTGATTATCGGTTGGCCTCAAAAAGGTTTTGGACCACCATCCGACGCCTCAGGAGGGGGAAGCAGTTCTTCACAAACACTGTTTACAGTGGAGGTGGGGAGCTGCTTACCTTGACTGGGGATGTCGTCGAGAGGTGGAGGGAATACTTTGAGGACCTCCTCAATCCCACCAACACGCCCACCGTGGAAGAGGAAGACCCTGGGGGTTCGGGTGAGGGTCCGCCCATCACTGGAGTGGAGGTCACCGAGGTTGTCAAAAAGCTCCTCAGTGGTCGAGCTCCGGGGTTGGATGAGATCCGCCCGGAATATCTCAGGGCTCTGGATGTTGTAGGACTGTCTTGGTTGACACGTCTCTGCAACATCGCGTGGTCATCAGGGGCTGTACCTCTGGATTGGCAAACTGGGGTGATGGTCCCAATTTTTAATAAGGGGGACCGGAGGGTGTGTTCCAATTATCGGGGAATTACACTCCTCAGCCTACCTGGGAAAGTCTATGCAGGGGTACTAGAGAGGAGGATCCGATCGATAGTCGAACCTCGGATTCAGGAGGAACAATGTGGTTTTCGTCCTGGCCGTAGCACTCTTGACCAACTCTATACACTCCACAGGATTCTGGAGGGGGCATGGGAGTTTGCCCAATCTGTCCACATGTGCTTTGTGGATTTGGAGAAGGCTTTCGACCGTGTCCCTCGAACGATCTTGTGGGGCATGCTCCGAGAGTACGGCGTTCCGGACCCGTTGCGACGAGCTATTCGGTCGCTGTATCACCGGAGCCAGAGTTTGGTCCGTATTGGTAACAGCAGGTCGGATTCGTTTCCAGTGGGAGTTGGAGTCCGCCAAGGCTGTCCTTTGTCACCGATTCTGTTCATAATTTTTATGGACAGAATTTCTCGGCACAGTCGAGGCGATGAGGGGTTCTGGTTTGGTGGCCATCGGATATCGTCTCTGCTTTTTGCGGATGATGTTGTCCTTTTGGCTTCATCAAGTCGGGATCTCCAGCTCTCATTGGAGCGATTTGCAGCGGAGTGCGAAGCAGCCGGGATAAAGATCAGTACCTCCAAGTCCGAGGCCATGGTTCTCAGTCGGACAATGGTGGAATGCACCCTCCGGGTCGGGAATGAGGTCCTGCCCCAAGTGGAGAAGTTTAAGAATCTTGGGGTCTTGTTTACGAGTGAGGGAAGGATGGAGCGAGAGATCGACAGACGGATCGCTGCAGCCTCTGCTGTTGAGTGGTGCCTGCACCGGTCCGTCGTGGTGAAGAAGGAGCTGAGCCCCAAGGCGAAGCTCTCAATTTACCAGTCGATCTATGTTTCAACCCTCACCTATGGTCCCGAGCTTTGGGTAATGAACGAAAGAACAACATCTCGGATACAAGCAGCCGAAATAAGCTTCCTTCGCCAGGTGGCGGGGTTCTCCCTGAGAGATAAGGTGAGAAGCCCCACCATCCGGGGAGAGCTCGGAGTAGATCCGCTGCTCCTCCGCATTGAGAGGGGCCAGTTGAGGTGGCTCGGGCATCTGGTCAGAATGCCCCCCGGACGCCTCCCTGGTGTGGTGTTTCGGGCATGTCCAACCGGGAAGAGACCCCAGGGTCAACCTAGAATACGCTGGAGGGACTATGTCTTTCGGCTTGTCTAGGACCGCCTCGGTGTCCCCCCGGGAGAGTTGGAGGAAGTGGCTCGGGAGAGGGACGTCTGGACCTCTTTGCTTAGGTTGCTGCCCCCGCGACCCGACCCTGGACTGAGCGGAAGATGATGATGATGATGATGGTTAAGAAGAACAGAAGTGTTGTCTCTTGACACGCCATAGATAAGAGGGAGGAGACACTGAAACAGCGGGTATTTGTTGCTTCCTCGCCTCTCGATCTTTTGGTCAGCCATGTTTGCTGGCCATCTCCTTTCTGTTTGTGCATCATGGAGTGAAGATCGTTTCGCGAGGATACTTGACAGTAGCCTCTCTGTAAGAGTTACACTGTGAAGTATAAATAATCCGCCGCTTACATGACGTCAGACACTTGAACGCAGATCATCTGTCCCGTCATCATCATAAGCAGCAGTAGTGTCCGTTGCATCTTGTGATGCGTCAGAAGAAATGTTTCAATTCTCTTCAAACATATTTCCTTGATTCCAAGCTTCTCACATCGTTTCCCTGTGTGTCTCCATTTTACCTCTGTGGGAGGGACCAAGATGGAAGGATGAGAGTGGAAAAGAACATGACGATGCAATTTACAGCGTTTTGCAGATGCTCTTATGCAGAGCGACTTACAATTATCACCGTTTCTATAAAACTGAGCAATTGAGGGTTAAGGGCCATTCTCAAGGGCCCAACAGTGACGCTCGTGGGGATTGAACTGCTGACCTTCAGATTGGCAACTCATTGCCTTATCCACAAAGTCACCACTGGCAACTTTTTGATGCATCCAGGGAGAAAGACTCCGGTCGGCCAATCTTATGTTGTCTGTAACACGCCTTGTTTGAGGATGACGCTGTAGGATGGTGTCCGCAGCCGGGACTAGGAAGGAGTTTGCATAATTATATTGATAATTGATAATTCTGAAAAGCTGTGATTCACAGCACATCTCCTCTCTGTGCATTTAATTACCCATGACTTATTAGTTATACTCAAGACTGCTGAGTCCATTAGAACAGTTCTTTCATTTATTCGCTGAACTGCTTAATCCTAAGCATCCTGAGGTTGCTCTTTCAGCCTGCTCTGGGCGAACACCCCGCCAGAGCATTGCAGGGCCAGCGCACAAGCAAACATTCGCACTCACACCTTGGGGCAATTTGTAACATCTAATTAGCATATTGTGCTTTGTACTATGGGAGGAAACTGGAGTATCCAGAGGTAACTTACACAGGCTTTGAGAAAACATATACACGCCAAGCGAACACGAATACAGGACCTTCTTGCTGAGAGGCAGGAATGATAACTACTCCACTGGGCCGCATGAGAAGTGTGATAATACTTTATTACTTTAAGCGTTGACCGAATAATTTATGTGTAGTGGTTATCTTGAGTAAAGCAAAGAATATTATACGTTTTATTACATTTACACAGAAATGTTCGAATTCCTTAAAACAGAATATTGTACATAAAATGGGTCTAATGTAATGAAACTTAATGGGCAGTAGAATGACAGCAGTGGTGGGAAAATCCAACTAACCACAATCACGGTCCATCACTGACAACAGGTTAATCCTGGTGAATAGTGAACACATTTTGTAAGACACATGTGCACTTTGGAAACGATGGTGACGTAGCGGTTAGAACGAAGCAAGAAAATCTCGAGTTCCAGTCCAGGATTTAGTAAGTTGGGAGTATGTGGGTGGAGTCTGCATGTCTTTTTGGTGTATGTTTTCTTCAGGTTTTCTCTGCGAGTACAAATTGAATGTTCCAGATTGCCCCTAGGTGTAAATGGTTGTGTGCGTTGGCTCGGCAATGGACTGGTGAGCAGTTGCCTTTGTCCCGTGTTGGCTGAGATGGACAGCAGCCTTCTCAGGACCTGATATGATTAAACCGGTATATTTGAATAATACAGCTTTAACTAGCTAATGCCTGGTAATTTATTTTTAATGAGCTGCTCAGTTATTCCTGTATAGCTTAAAATTAAATGAGTCAAGTGTAACAATTTAATTTCGTCTTTTTCATACTAACTTATTTATTGTGATTAAATACAAGACTGCAATATTGTTCATTATGTGTATCAGTGTTTAGTACCCATGGTGCAATATTAGGGAAATGGTTAACAAAAAGGCCCAGCAGTGATACACATGGTCCGAGTTGTACATCTCTCTCTCTCTCTCTCTCTCTCTCTCTCTCTCTCGCCCTCTCTCTCCCTTTCTGTATGTGAATATGCTGCTGCAATAATCGTTGTCATGTTTGATGCTTTGCGTCATGACGAGTGGAGAGAAGAAGAAGAAAAAAAAAAATCAATGTTGCCTTATGACAGTATTGGCACCGTCAGAGGCAAAACAGCTGCGGTTAATGAAAAGCCGTGGGATCAATGAGAATGAGTACGGCACATGAAGATGGGGGTGTGATGGATTTGCTTGAGGAAGGTTGAGGGAGTGAACGAGACTGAGAGAAAGAAAGCGAAGATTATTGTCTGTCCCAGCAGCTCTGCGGGTTGTTCGAGCTGCACTGGGAGCCGTCTCATCCCGATCCTGATCGTCAAACAGCGGGACCTCGATCATGCCGTCCACATCAAACCTCTGAGTAATGCAACACTGCACTTTCATGAATGCCCCTTGTTCTTCTCTCTCTCACACTTTTAACGTTAATACACTCCACACAGACATATGGCTCGGAACTGTGGATCCAATTAGATATTAAATTCCGTGAGAACTTGCCTGTAAATTACACCAGATCTGGTCATTGTCTGGTAATTAGAATTCAATTTGGATGGTAGAAATGGCATGAAATGTGATTTTGTGTGCGCGTGCGTGTGTGAGAAAGAGAGATCGTGTGATCTTTATCTCACCGGTATTTATCACAGTGTGGGGACCTAAATCTGTTTGTACAGCCACATTTGGGGGACTTGCGTTCCTTTTGTGGACAAAACACAAGTCCCCATAATGTAAATTATTACATTTTAAAGTAAACATATTTTTTAAGGTGAGGGTCAGAGTAAGTCTCCAAGAAACTAATTTATTCTATGTGCCCAAGTATTGTCCCCTGAAGTTATGGAAAAAAGCCTGTGTGTGTGTGTGTGTGGGACAGAGAGAGCGACAGAGAGAGACAGAGAGAGAGAGAGATTGTGTGATATTTACCATATGGGTATTTATTACATTGTGGGGCCTAAATTTGTTTACAAAGTCGCATTTGTGGGTTCTTGTCTACTTGTGCTTGTGCAGGCATTTATCACATTTATGGGGCTAAAGTTATTTACACTTTTTCTGTATGGTGACAAACTGAAACGTGTTTCATGTTAAGGTCAAGGGGTGTTTTAAAGTTACAGTCAGGGTTGGGGTCAAGCTCCAGGAAATGAATCTTACTCTATGTACTGTTCTCTAAAGTTATGGAAACCAGACTGTGTGTGTGTGGGGGGGGGTAGTCATCACATTGTGGGGTTTACATAGTCACATTAAGTGGACTTGTCTTCCTTACAGGGTTAAAAACACTGGTCCCTATAATAATTACATTTTAAGGTGAAGACATATTTTGTGGTTAAGGTTTGGCAGGTAATGGTTAATGTTGGGATTAGCGGAAAATAACTGTCTCCAGCAAATGAATGGAAGACTATGTATTGTCCCCTGAATTATGAAGACGTGTGTGTGTGGGGGGGGGGGTAACCTCTGGCTCTGAGTAAAGCAATTTTTGTTTTCTAAACCCACAGTATTTGAAATGACAGAAGAATCGCCTTTGATATAGCATGGAAAATGGTTTGAGTTGTACTTCTGTGCTTTAATAAAGCAAGCATGTTGCTAGGTGTGTGTGTGTGTGTGTGTGTGTGTGTGTGTGTGTGTGTGTGTACGCGCGCGCGGATATGGATAAAGGGCGACCACCTACGGGTTGAAGTAAGCAATCAGCCAATGAGATGGTCTCTTAGCCACTGAGAGGCATTTGTGTGTGTACGTGGTAGACGGTTAGAGGACCTCCTGGAGTTGGCCTGAGCCCTGTCATGTCATCTGAAATAAGCTGGAGAAGCCAAATAACAAGCTCCACTGGCTCGGAGGCATCCACCCAAGACCACTTGTGCTATTGCCTGAGCCGCTACTGTTATTTTTACCTTCTGCTCTTAAGAGCTTCTCACATTGCTCTTATTTTCCACCGTCGTTCAAGGAAACATGGGCATCCGAGTGGAAAAACGTCCTTAGGAAGCAGCACCAGTGATTTGCTACGTGGTGAATCTATACCTCACTTTTCTGATTCTCATACCATTAATGGGATTTCTCGTATCCTGGTTAGTCTCTAATAGTCATTAGAATGAGATCTCGAGGAGCGCTTTCGGTGTTGGTCGGCGTACTGTCATGTTTTTGTTGTGTTATTTAAACAGTTGAATTCCAGACTCTCCACTCTTTTTCAAGCCTGTTTTGCTTAGATGCACGTGTATCGTGGTAATGCTTGGGAAATAGGGATGTCTGCACGGAGCTTGCTGATGTGTGTAAGACCTTGTAAAACTTAAAAGAAAGAAAGAAATATACAGCTATGTAAAGATCTGAGTGGTGAGCATCCAAATTGTTGTGCATGTCACAATTTGAGAGGTAACACATTTTATGTGACGATGTTACATCACTTAAACCCCGCCTACACCAGCTTTCAAGTCGTACTCGCCTTTGAGCTATTTTCTTACCCATTCCATAAAATATAAATGAATAACTGTAAAAAAATTAGATGCTGTATAGAAAACGCAAATGGTGTTTATATATAATATTATATATATTTTTATATATAGTCCTTCTAAAAAAATTAGCATGTTGTGATAAAGTTCATTATTTTCTGTAATGTACTGATAAAAATTAAACTTTCATATATTTTAGATTCATTGCACACCAACTGAAATATTTCAGGTCTTTTATTGTTTTAATACTGATGATTTTGGCAGACAGCTCATGAAAACCCAAAATTCCTCTTTGAAAAAATTAGCATATTTCATCCGACCAATAAAAAAGTGTTTTTAATACAAAAAAGTCAACCTTCAAATAATTATGTTCAGTTATGCACTCAATACTTGGTCGGGGATCCTTTTGCAGAAATGACTGCTTCAATGCGGCGTGGCATGGGGGCAATCAGCCTGTGGCACTACTGAGGTGTTATGGAGGCCCAGGATGCTTCAATAGTGGCCTTAAGCTCATCCACAGTGTTGGGTCTGGTGTCTCTCAACTTTCTCTTCACAATATCCCACAGATTCTCTATGGGGTTCAGGTCAGGAGAGTTGGCAGGCCAATTGAGCACAGTAATACCATGGTCAGTAAACCATTCAGCAGTGGTTTTGGCACTGTGAGCAGGTGCCAGGTCGTGCTGAAAAATGAAAATCTTCATCTCCATAAAGCTTTTCTGCAGATGGAAGCATGAAGTGCTCCAAAATCTCCTGATAGCTATCTGAATTGACCCTGCCCTTGATAAAACACAGTGGACCAACATCAGCAGCTGACATGGCACCCCAGAGCATCACTGACTGTGGGTACTTGACACTGGACTTCAAGCATTTTGGCATTTCCTTCTCCCCAGTCTTCCTCCAGACTCTGGCACCTTGATTTCCGAATGACATGCAAAATTTGCTTTCATCCGAAACAAAGTACTTTGGACCACTGAGCAACAGTCCAGTGCTGCTTCTCTGTAGCCCAGGTCAGGCGCTTCTGCCGCTGTTTCTGGTCCAAAAGTGGCTTGACCTGGGGAATGCGGCACCTGTAGCCCAGTCCACTGCTTCCATAGGTCCCCCAAGGTCTGGAATCAGCCCTTCTTCACAATCTTCCTCAGGGTCCGGTCAACTCTTCTGGTTGTGCAGCATTTCTGCCATATTTTTTCCTTCCCACAGACGTCCCACTGAGGTACCTTGATACAGCACTCTGGGAACAGCCTATTCGCTCAGAGATTTCTTTCTGTGTCTTACCCTCTTGCTTGAGGGTGTCAATGATGGCGTGTGTGTGCGTGTGTGTGTGTGTATGTATATATATGTGTGTGTGTGTGTGTGTGTGTGTGTATATATATATATATATATATATATATATGAGAGAGAGAGAGAGAGAGTACATGTAAAGGGAGGCAAACAAAAGCAGCTCTAGTTTAACTAGGGTGGATCTGAATAGTCTTCGATTATTATACTTGTGAAGAATCTCTTTAGACCTCAAGGTCCATCATTATACTACAGCACTGCTGAAATTCTCATTGGCAAGGAGCTTTGACATTAAAGGCAGCTATAGAACAAATGTCATATTACTATTATGGTTCAAATGTTATCTATGATGTTATATATATATATTATCCTACAATTTCAACAGCAAGTTAATTCAAAACATTCCAGAATCCGGATTTTGATATGGATCATCTCCTGAAGCTCTTGTAGTTTTCCTTCACCAGAGTCCCACCTCCTGGTATTCATTTTTCTGAAAAAAGCAATGGTAACCTTTTTCAAAGAAAAGTAAGTACACAGCAACACTCACTGGATGTTCTGTAATATGTCGAGTCTAAAAATGGTCTTATCCCACATTATTTAAGAAGAGGCAGCTATAAAACAAATCTCAGGATTCTACTAAGGTTCCAATACACTGTTTTAGTGTATTATATTCCTATTGCACCCGTTAGCTAATTCACTTGCAATTTGAAAGCTTGATATGATCTAATATAAGAAAACAAGAACACTCAGAGAGCACAAACCTCCTTCAAGCTAGAAATCCCTTATTATGAACCAAAATGTCAAACCTTTCTATTTCACAATGTTAAAGAATCCTTTAAAAAATTCCTGAATTCAGAATATAATCTGCATCATCTCGATATTCTAATAGAGCCCTTGTCTAACCTCCTGCATCTTTTGAGTTTTGTTGGTAGCGTGATAACAGGATGTAATGAGATTTGCGGAAGTTTGATAAATTGTGGGGAATCATCATCATATCTTATCCCCATAGGGTAGTGTAGCAATTGGTCTCTTCTGGAAAAAATTATCCGGGACGCAGGAACGCTTGCTACTTGTCCCCAGAAACACGCCGACGGCTTTGCAGCCTACTCTTTTTACGAAGGTCAGCAATGGTTCTTTTACATGCCTCTCACCATAGACAGTGAGAGACATGGCCCGCCTTTGATAACCCAGTTAGCTGCACTGGGGGGGCACAGTGACAGCCCTGTGGGGACTTGAACCCCCAACCTTAGGATCAGTGATCATGCGCCCTATCCACTGGACCACCACTGCCCATTGTGGGGAATACAGTAAGAGGAATAAAACACATCTGGAAATAAACATTGCAAAGACAATAAACTCACACTTGAGTCTTTTTATATATGATCATTGTTTCATCCTTTAACTAAAACATTGGCGTGATCAGCTGCCTTCATCAGATACTTGTAGATGATATTGAGTAGGGTGTCAAACTCATTTTCACTGAGGACACCACTAAATTTAAAGGGCCGAATAATCACTGATCATCTAAAAGGGCAACCATGTAATAAATTTGCTTTGCAGAATGATTCGTTTTCTTTGAACACAGGCTACATAAAATGACTTGGCCCTTCGGATTTGGCTCGCGACCTCTGATTTTGAGTCGGGGGGGGCATTTACTTTTGCTCAAGGCTGAAAATAGAGTTCAGGGGTGTAGTTTGAGAAATGGGTGCCACTGTAAACCTCCATTGGACACATTTTCAAGTGACCTTTGTTGAAGATATAAGTTAATACAAGACGGCAAACATCCTTGTGCCTAATGCAAATATATAAAAAATATATATATATTACATATACATGCTCCTTGCAGGGTTATCCCAAAGGTCTGTTTGGCACAGCTGTAAACCCCAAATGTGGGGTTCATCTAATGCTGGGACATTAATTTTTCATGGGGTAAATGCGGCAGACTTTTTCAAATGCATGCAGTATGCAACCATGAGGACCGCTATCATGTCTGTATGAATTATTAAGCGCAACAAATGACTTGTCACCAGCATGTGTAATGGCATCCAGCTATGTCTAGAGCCAGCATGACTTTTTGAGTGTCCTACATCTGGCAGGTCGATAGTAATATCAAGCAGCAGGGAGATTGGAGGTGTTGACATGACTGGCATTATTAAAGGTGGTGGTCACAATACAAGGAGAGGTTGTGCAGGATGTACAGTACTGTGTTTATCATAAGACACAGGTTTGCTCGGGAAACCCAGATGGATGATGTGCAGGTAAGATTGCAGTGGATTACACAGAAAGAGCCGGCCGGTCAATCAGTTTGTTCATTTATTCATTTTCTGAATTATTTAATCCTAATTAATATCTCGGGCAGGCTGGCGCCCATCTCAGCAGACTCCGGGTGAGGGAAGAGTACACCCTGGACAGCTCGCCAGGCCATTTCAAGGCAGAAGCACACTGATAGCTATGCAGCTACTCTTGACGAAAGTCAGAAATGATCCTTTTACATGCCTCTCAACACAGACAGTGAGAGACATGGCCGGCCTTTGATAACCCAGTTAGCTGCACTGGGGGACAGCAGTGACAACCCATTGATTATTGGGCTTGAACCCTTGACCTTAGGATCGGTAATCCAGCACCTTACCACCAGGCTACCTCAATCAGTTCAATTTTAATAGAAAACATACTGTTAACCAATATATGCAGTTATCAGTACAGCATCTCACAGGGTCACTCTAGCAAGTTTACACTTTTTATATCAGTGCATAAAATGCAAATATCACAATCATTGATTGATATGAATAAAACAACTACAAGCAAAGTTACAGAATTTTTCTCTGTGGAGTTTATTTGGATTTTTTTTTTTTTTTTTTTTTTTTGTAGCAAGTCTCGTAATAATTTCATTCTCCAATTTGGCATCTGTGCTTAGTCCATGATGATATATCCTACTTCGTAACATGGACAAGACTTACAAGATCTCAGAATTAGAAGGTGGAGGCAGTGAGCCGTCATCATCCTATTATTCTTTTGTTTGTTTTTGTTTCTAAGAGTTTTTAATGCTTTCCCCCTCTCCATTTTCTCCCGAATTTAGTTGTATCCAATTCCCACCCATTAGGTATTACCTTCCCTATCACACAATCACCACCAACCACGGAGGGACGAAAGCATGCACATGCCTCCTCCATGACATGTGGTGCTTCCTCTTTATGAATTACAGGGCCATGTGTTATTTGGGCTTTTTGGGCATAGTAAAGTGTCATATTCCAGCTCCCAGCATGTGGGTAATGCCGTCACTCAGAAGTCACCTTTTTTTCATGTATTTTAAGCATTTCCCGACGCAAGTCTGCAGCTATCCAATCACAAGTTTTGATTTTGATGTTGCATTTTGTATGCCTATAAGTGATTATACACAATTATCTGATATGCAATTAAACGATCATTATTACCAACAAAAGATACACTTTGGCTTGTGGTTTTCGGCTATTTATTTAATTAAGCCGTGTACACGATTAACCGATATGCAATTAAGTGATATGGTCTGTAATAATAATGAATTTTTAAAAAGGTTTAATTAATACTTGATCACCTGTTTCAGAGTTTTGGCAGTAGTCCTGTAATCGCCTACATTTCAGAGTCACTTTGTCAGTTTACCTTTAAACGAAAGCCTGACCACACCCATCAACAGATTTTCACTAAGCTTGGTGGGGAGTCCCATTAATAATTTGATTTTGGAATGCCTGAGTCAAAGTTGAAGACCAGAGTAAGGACACACAGTTTTGGCAATGGAGCATTTCTGACTTTGAAACAAGTGCTGATAGACATGTGGTTTCTCACTCTCTTGCTCTCACTCACTTCCCAAACTGCCTAAGGCAGTGTGGAGGTTAGTGTCTGTCCCAGGCAATACTGGCCAAAGGCAGGGTACACCTTGAACAGTTTGCCAGACCATCATAGGGCCAGCACACACGGACACAATCATTCACACCTAGAAGCAACTTGGTACAGCTAGGTAGCATAATGTGCATGTCTTTGGACTGTAGGAGGAAACCCACACAAGAATGTGCAAACTCCATATACCAGTTGGTAACAACTGTGCCACCGTGTTGTTTCTATAGATTCTAATAGGATTCCATATATGGAGCTTTAAATCAGAAAATTACCTCTGACCTCGAGTGACCTTGAAAGGTCCAAATCAAATTTTAGGGGTTTTGAACATTTTCAACTTTGGAATGAATTCTAATAGACACGCGGTTACTATGGAAGAGCAATAGGAAATTATTTGTAGACTTTCAAATGAAACAATTATATCTGACCTGAAGTGACCTTCAAAGCTCAAGCCCCAACCATCTTATAAAAATATTTAATTTAAGAGATTTTCCCCCTTAGTTTTGTCTGTTGTTGTTTGTACTTTGAGGTTGAAGATGACCATGACTTCATATCAGATCTGTGATCCATAGCTGTGGGTCCGGAGATGACTAGTGAGGCCAATCTGAGCACTAAATGCTCGCCCATACACAGGACATGCACCCATACAAAGCTCGAGCTGCCTCCACTTCCAGTTTCGTCTCAGGAAAGTAAGTAAGTAGGTAAAGGTTGTCGAAGACGATCACAGTTAAACGTTTTGGATTCATCATAACAAATTTGGGGCACTAACATCTCACAGCAGGAATATTTGGGGTTCAAAGCTTGTGGCCATTAGTGGCCTTTCTGTCTGGAATTTGTCTGGACCTAAACAAAACTTGATTCTACTGCAGGCTCTCAATTATCTCCCTAAAAAGAAAAGTCACCAATAACTTGCAGTGATTGGGGGGTGGGGGGGAGAGACTAGTTAAAAAAAAAAATTACGAACCCATGGAAGTAATACTTCTCCATACAGTGATGGATCATAACGTTCTTTCATCTCACTTTAAAGATGTGCTTGTGCTGTAGGATTAAAGAAGCTCCAGGCTTTTCTTAGTGTTTTGATGTCAGATGGCAGTGAAAATGTAGTGAAATAATGGAAATCTCTCTTTGAGTACATCATTAAGGCATGTGTGCTTTCACACAAGGCTCGTTATGCAGGAGAATCATCAATGTAAGGAAAAGGAAATGGGCCAGTAAAGCTCCTTTCATGCATGCATGCTACCTTCAGAAGACTACAGACAAGGCCAGTAGTCGTGTTCTCTGTTTGTTCAACTTGAGGATGAAAGCATCTTCCATGAAAGCCCAGTACAATCCAAGCCGAACTGCAGTCCAACAATGACAAACACAAGATCCAGTCTGGACAGGTATTCTCACTCGAACCACAGCTGAACATTACTCCAGATCGTGGGTTGACATTTTTGGGCCGAACACTCTTTAGAGATTAGCGACGACGTTGGTTCTGTCAATGTTTGTAGTACAAGAATATGAGTACGCGGATGTCTTAGAGGTCTTAAGATAACTAAAGTAAAAGCTGTGTGTGTTGGATTGTCTACAAGACCAGATCAAGCGCTGGATCAAATGAGTGGGTGGAGAAAGCGCAGTGAGTGTCGTTATAGCCTGCGGGAAGTCTGAAGGACTTGGCTTTATAAGAGAAGAAAGAAAGCGTGCTTCTCAGACCAGATAATATAAGCCCTGTGTATATAACACCACAGTTCTGAAAGTCTTATCGTGTATGTGTGTGTGTGTGTGTGTGTGTGTGTGTGTGTGTGTGTGTGAGAGAGAGAGAGTGAGTGCTGGGGCACTGATTTTCCTTGGTCTTTGTTTAAGGGCGGTGCCATTTAAAGATCTGATTTCTTTCAAAGACATATGTTTGATCTTTAATTCCCACAATCTTGCATTTCCTTCTGGGTATATAACAATGAGAGATGCCAAACAAAGATACTCACTGTATAGGAAGCCTGATTTGTTGAGGGGTACAAACCTTTAAAAAGAAATATCCATTTTTAGTGGAACAGAGAAGCGAGGCTTGTTGTATTCACACATTAGCGTATGCATTGCTGTGCCAGTTGATTTGTCCTTCTCTGTCTTTCCAGCTGTGGAGAGTGATGGGCTTTTGCAGTTAGTGGCCGTGGGCAATGACAGAAAGAGAAAGCAAGGAGGTGAGAGAGAGGGGGGGTAAAAAGACAAACAGTCATTCAGCTTGCAAAAAGCCTGCATTCATTTATCCAGCTAAGCACCAAAAGCAGATTAGAGGTATTAATCTCTTGTAACCAAAATAAAAAGCGCCGGAGAGGCTGTGAAGTGCGCAAGGATAAAGTCGAGTTTAGTCGCCAAGGCCATTCATTCTCTTAACATAAACTCTCTCAAGATCTGGGATGGGCAATTTCACCAGTGGTGGCAGCCAACAACTCTCAAACGTTTTTGGTTTCAGAATCAAAAATTCGGTTTTGTAGGACGCTTCCTCAGGACATAAAGCATACTCCTGTGAAGTACTGGGAGATTCCAATAACAGAGGTGATTGAAATATCATGATTCTACATCGGGGTCGAGAAATATAAACCCTGACCCTGCAGGATTGTTGGTTGTGTTGTGTTGTGTAGTATAAGGTTGCTTCATTTTGTTCAATTCTGTCAACGCACCACAGACCAGTTGGGCTTAGAAGTTTTCAGTGATGGCATCGCAATTCTGTTTTTGGTATGAAAATCCAAAATCATGCTCCATAGAATTTCAAGTGTTGTCTACAAGAACAAGTCTTTTCTTTCTCAAGTAATTCTGATCCCTGATAACGAAGGAGTTAATGAATAAACCGTCCTCGACAACAGCACCATCAACAACAAGGTGACCAAGAGTTTGACACCAGATACCTTCAGTATAATGTAGTGCTTCTCAATTATTTTCGCCCAACCCGAAAGACGTAAGCATTTCGCCCCTCCCCCCCAATATAAATAGTGTTATTTGTCAAAAAATTGTTATAGTAATTCTCTGCATAACACTGTATCCTTATTAACATTATGGAATACAAAAACAGGAAGAACTATCGATCAACTTCCAACAAAGAATAACTTTATTAACAATTTTTTAGTCTTTAAACAAAAAGATTTAAAGTGCATCAATTTGCCTGAAATTAAAAAGTAACCTTATTTAAACTCTAAACTTTTTTGTCCAACAATTTGAATCACTTGTTACTGATGAATAAAATTAAATAAAATCAAGAAATAATAATAAATTCAAATTGATCGGTAATATTGACTCAGGAGCACAATATATAAAACACTTTAACCTACAAAGCAAAAATGAATGAAACAGTTTGTATGATTATTATTATTATTATTATTATTATGTCAAAATGATTAAGTCCAGATTAATGGAACAATGAGCACGTTTCGCAGTGCACAGCTTTTCGAAGCCGGGTTTAAAGCACGATACTGAACTCTCAGCTCCTGCTCAATGCTGAACTGGGACCTGGACTTATTTTCGCAGCAGTGATGTCATCCAGCATGACAGAGACCGGGTCTGCTGTAGGTAGGAACAGTTCCTCTGCTGTGGGGTTTTCTGCACTGAGCAGTTTGGTACTCCACCTTATATGATGCAAACAGAGCTCGCTGGTTTGCTGAAATATCATTCGCAAAGTGGGATGGTTGTTGGCAATATTCGGCACATTTACGCTGAAAAATCTCACACGGCTCGTCTTTAAGTGACGCCTGAATTTATTTGGGTTCATGCTGTCCGCTGCCAATGTTTTCATGCACAGTAAACACAGCGGTCTTTTCTAGTTTCTCACTGCAGCACAGTGAAGCCGAGTGCTACATCCGTTTCATCATACCTCCTCGACTTAACTTCCTCAACTTAACTTTTTGGACAGACTTTTTTTCTCTCACTGCCTCCACCTCTCTTTCCATCCCTGTTAAAAATTTCTATGGTGGGTTTATTAACTTCACTTCTTATTTTACTTCTGAGCACACTCTAACAGTGAGGAAGCTGCTGCCACCTGCTGTAGTGGATGGACAATTACACCTTATCCTAATACGGCAAAAAAAAAAAAAGCATGTTCCCTGGGGTCACGCACCCCACTATTTGAGGACCACTGGGTTAACTGGATATTTTCAACTGCTCCTAGGAGTGCTCTGTGTGTGTGTGTGTGTGTGTGTGTGTGTGTGTGTGTGTGTGTACATGGTCTGCTAAGTTGTTCAGGGTGTGCCCTGCCTCCAGTGTTGTCGTGCTCAAGCCTCCCTGCAACCCTAATAAAGGATCACTATTTGAGAACCACTGGTATAAAGGAAACTCTGGAGAAAGCAGAAGGACTGAGTCAACTTCTTCACAGACACTGAAATGTAGTCGGAGTATTCATGTAAAAAATACCTCAAGAGCCGTTCTACCAGCTGTTTTTGTGAAAAGCTCTATGAACAACTGCTCTCTCGGTGAAAATGTAAAAAGTGGAATGAATGTACTTCAGTTAAAATATATGGATAAAACATTATCAGCGACATTATTACTAAAGTAAAGTACCGTTACTTGATAAATATACTTAAGTACACGAGTAATTTGTCCACCACTGAGTACCGTACAGTTAACGCCACAGTTCTAGTGAATCGAGAATCACTTCCTAGCCATTGCTGTCGCTCCACTGACACCTACAGCATACAGTTTATCAAAAGCTCCAGACTCGTTCACTATTAGTTTCAGTGGCATTAAAAATATCTTCTGTGTTTGTGGTGCCATGCAAAGAAAATTCAGAAAAGGAGACAGTCTCTTTCCCAAATCGATTGGTGCTCAAAGTTTTTGTGGTTAATTTTTTTTCATTTTTTGACTCATTTGCGTGTTTTAGTTAGTTCAGCTTACAAGTACAGTATCAGTAAACGGCACACCACTATGCAGGATAACTTTGTCAAAAGAAAAGACAAGTGGCAAACACCCCCTCTTTATTTATTTTTATATATAAGGTTAAAAATAGCCTCCACATATGTCCTGTGGTTTAGAGTTTCCCATCCTTGCCTTAAGATGATAATTCGGAAGAATCATGGCTATTGGTCACACGCGTAATATCTCAGACAATATTCTGAACAGGTCAGGATTGAGCCTACTTTGTTCCATTCCCCTACAGAAGTCCTTCATCTGCTTGACTGTTTTCCGTACCATGTCTCCAAATTTCACCACAGACTGCATCTTGTCCAGACTTACTGGCCTCTCGAGTTCCAAGAACACTTTTTTTTCTTGCTCATTTGCGGCAATATCTGCAATGCTTTGTAGACCCTGTGGCCACATGGGAACTGCCAAATATAGAATTGGGCTCCCGATGGTGGTTAATCTTCCACACGTCAAATGCTCGGATTCCCCCAACACCGCACAAAATGACTTGTATCTGGAAAGTGACTATCTGAAATATCTGCAGTCTCTCATTCTCTGTTCTATGAGTAGTGTGAAGCTTCACTTATCAGCCTTTGCAATGACATGGACTTCAGCAACTTGGTTACCTCGGAGGCATGGAACAGGGGATCACTCTCGCTATGATGATGATCACTCTCTAGAACTGATTCAATTAATGAAAGCCAGGGGCAGTGACCGAATAAAGCAGGAAGACATGAAATCATAATTATCAGCTACTTAGTCTCCATACACCGGGCTAAATTCAAATGAAAAGTGCAGTGATGGAGCAGGAGAGACCCATGGAAAAAGACAGCACTAATATAATTAGCAATCACAAGGATTTGAGGAAAGATAACAAGTATCATGAGGACACCTACTTGGGAACGAGTGCAGGGTTGTGTTGTCTGATGTCTGATAAATGTGTTTGGAGTATCTGAGGTCAGGAGTGTTGGTTCAGTACTGGTAGATGTATATCTCTAGGAGAGGGATCATTTGTAGTTGTCTGCTGACAGATACAGAGGAGTGTTACCGAGGTGAAAATATATCAGTTTTATTCCTCAAACTTTTAGTTCATCTAAAAATAGTACACTCTCACCTACATTCTCAGCATCCAGAGGATAAAATAACGTTCAGGTAAAAATAGTCTGTAGATCACCATCTTGGGTTTTTAGAACAAACTGGAACACTGAACATCCAGTTTTTAGCGCCTTTGTTGTAAAGGCGTCCCATGGAAAGAATGCTAGTGTAGAGGTATCAAATCTGTCCGCAAACAGACAAGGGATGGTAAAATGCATCAGAGATTTAAATCTTTTGATGTGGTACATTAAACTGAAGCACTAATTTTTGAAAGGTAAAGAAGGTCAGTTAGGCTTTTTACACTCGAGCCAAGTCACTCATCAGGCTGGTGCTCATCCCCGATTTCTGTAGCGTGAAGCATAATTTCTAAAATGTAAGTAAAACAAAATGCAAACCTTATAAAGCTGTATTTTATTCACAATAGAACATAGGAAATATACCACATGTTGAAAGTGAAAGTTATTTTACTATTGCAGACAAACATTAGCTCATTTTTAATTTAACGACAGCAACAAGTCTCCAAAAAAGTTGGGATGAGGCAAAAAATGGCAGGAAAAGTAAGTAAAACTTAAGAGAAAGAACTGGGGAAACATTTTAGGAGTGGATTAGTGTTTAGCATGTTCTTCCTGTGCTTGAATGGGTTTCCTCGGGGTATTCCGGTTTCCTCACACAATCTGAAGACATGAATATCAAGTGAAAGTCCTGTGAATGATGAGTGTGAATGGTTGTGTAGGTGTGTTGGCCCTCTGGCGGACCGGTAAGCTGTTCAGCATGTACCCCACCTTTGCCCAGTATCAGCCAAGATGGGCTTCATCCTCCCTGTAATCCTCGTACTGTAACTACTTTAGGTAATTGGTATCAAGTCAGTAACATTAGGGTTCACAACTCTGTAGAAAACGGTCTCTAAATTTCAGAATCATGTTCTTTCATGTAAAATTGCAAGGACTTTTGAAAATTTTGTCATGTACCGAACAGATCATCAAAACATCATGAAAACTCAGAGAAGGCCATGAGGGACAATGCTAAATATTGAATGCCTGTGATCTTTGGGCTTGCAGGCAGCACTGGATTAAAAACTGGCATGAATCGGTCATGAACATCAATGCTTGTGCTCAGGAACACTTCCAGAGATCACGTGCTTTCAATGTTTTATTGTGAATAAAGTATGAATTGGAGATTTACATTCTCTTTTTGCTTATACTTACAAACAATTCCAACTTTTCTGGGCATTTTTGCTGTACTTCAGGGGCCGGTGGCGTAGTGGTCAGGGTGCTGGGCTCATGATCAGGAGGTTGTGTGTTTGAATGCCAGTTAGACCCCCACTGTGCTAAGAACCATTGGCAAGGTCTTAACCACAAGTGTGCCTGTGGTCACCCAGCAGTATAAATGAGTTCCAGGAAATATACTGGGAAGGTAACCTGCGATGGACTAGCGTCCCATCCAGGAAGAGTTGAACTCCTGGTAGCTTCACACTACGGAAACCAGGAATAAGCACCGGCCTGATGAGCCACTAGGCTTGGAGTGTAAAAAGCCCAAAGGACTACCTACATACTGGGACCGAGACTTCAGTGATACAACACAGTTTATTTTTCTGTAGCCGAAAGCAGGTTTTCGGACATCGTCTCAAACCTATTAGCTACAATTTTAAAATCCTGCACAGTCAGTAAACACAGGACTGAGCATCAAGCTTTAACTTGTCCTGCATGTTAGCTAATAAGCACATCATTTTCCACCCCTGTGTATAGAAATAAAGGCAGGCAGTCAGGTTGGCGCTTTTGCTGGCAATCCAATTAAGACCATGGCTAATTGAAAAGCATACAGCATACAACTGAACAAGTCTTTATTCTCCATCCTTCTGTGTTCCACTGTCAAGTTGTAAAGACAACAATACTATCAATTAAACATCTTTAGCAGATGGTCCTGTGCAAGAAGACACCCAAAAAAAAAAAACGTTCACATGTCTTGTATGATAGTTGTCTTCATAGTCAACACTGTTGCACTATGACAACTTATGGCCAAGAGAATTCCCACACCACAAATACAGTAACGGTGCATGGAGCTCTCTGTGCTGCTGGGGTTAGTTTGGCTGTGGCACAAGAAAGTATTTAATCGGCAGTGTAAAGCAGCACCGGGAGAGATTTTTAAATAAAAAAAAAAAAAAGAAGAAAAAAAGTGAGAGTGGGTAGATTGTGCATGTCTGCTCTTCTTCCTGTCAGACAACCCTGACTTACTTTCTTCTCCAAGCCTCGCCTTGCTACATTCAGGCATTCCTTCCTGCATTCCTGTAGCACCCATTGCCTTGTTAGTGGTGATGATGCCTGTGTCGGAAATTCAGTGAAAACGGGGCTTCAGCAGCAATCAGCTTTCCTCCCTAACGGAAAGATCTCTGTAGAATACACTGTTGTTGGCAAAGAATCAAGAATGAGAGCTTCATGAGGACTGGGCAAAGAGAGAGAGTGTGTGTGTGTGTGTGTGTGTGTGTGTGTGTGTGTGTGTGTGTGTGTGTGAGAGAGGGAGAGAGAGAGGGCCTTATTTAGGGCTTTTCAGAGGTAAGAGACAGAGATGAATATGCATGGGAAGGAAGAGGAGCTCTTGAGATTTGAGTCATATTCCGGTGTTGATGCAGCTGCAGAGTGAAATAAGCCCCCTGAATGTTCAGACCTCCGAATGAGACCCTGATTGAAATGTGCAGTTCAAGGATGCAGGTTTTATCCTCCTCCATGCACACACACACACACACACACACACACACACACACTTCCCGTTGTGCTTGCTTCTTCCCGAGCTTGCCACTGAAATAATCCTCCGAAACAATCCCTCTGAAATGGTTTGTATCTCCACCCTGTTTGTCTGCTTCTGTGAGCAATGATAATGTCACCACAGTGCTTTTCAGTCTTTTTTTTTTTTTTTTTCCCGGGCAGAGCCATCACAGCATGAAGATGCTCCTGTATCACATTCCCAGTGTCTATTTAGCACAGGCATTCTGACTGTCGATTCTTAATAATGGCTGCAGATTGAAATGGATTGAATCTGAAAATGCCATGCGAGTGTATTGGGCAAATGTTGAAAACCTTCATTATATTTACCCTTGATGTGGAACTGCTGTAATTTGAGCTACATTTATAATACTTGTTAGCATGCTAAAAATTGTCAGCAAGTAATAATTAAGACGGTGTTCCTTTTCTCCTAATTTCATCATTGACTAATTTTCACCCACCAGCCAATGCTCTCCAATCACCCAGAAGCTAACAATCAGGAGAGTAGAGAAGACCTAATACGTAATACGATTACGGTCAAATCATGTTCTTTCTGTAGGTATGCAATCAATGCACGGTGAAGCATTTTTAGATAGGATATTAGGTATACTCGGTATACAAGTATACGTACTAGAAGGTACTGCCATATAAATACTCCTGAATTTACTGGTGTTACACAAGGAAGAAGAGTAGAAATGGCAATGTTTCATGCTTCGCTGTCAGAATTATAAACAGGAAATAGAATGGAAATGGGGAAAAGAAAAGTTGTGTGAATAATTATAAACCATTCTTACTGAGAGCATTTCTAAAGTGATGTAACCCATCTGTATTGAGCCGTATGACCAACTCAAGGCACGTCAATATGAAATCCACAGGTCCAAGCTCATGATTAAACAGGTTGTTATAATGATATACAGTCTATCTACAGATAGACCTTTACACTTTATTTATGTATTTATACTCTAGGGGAAGGCGGGGTCCCCTTAACAGGTTGACAAGCCATTGCTGCACTATCACCCACACAACCATTAACATGCTCCCAACTAGGGGCAATTAGTCTTCTGTGCAGGTTGGAGGAAACCACAGTCCCCAGAGGAAACCCACACAAGCACAGAAGGAACATGCATACACGCCCTCAAGTCCAGGACTCCGACCCCAGGATCTTCTTGCTGTGAGATGTACCGAACACTGTGCTGCTCGTACTAATAGAGAAAGCATCGGATTTAATAGGGGAACAAAGAGCAACCTGGAAATACAGTATATAGGAGAAAGTGTGATGCTAGTAAATGGAGCAATCACAGTTGGTGCAGTCAGTCAGCATCCTCATGATACTTGATACATTTCAGGAGAGCCGCACATCAGGCCATGACATAGCTGCATACTATACGCGGTTCCAATGGTGCGCAAGTGCCTGTCCGATGGTAGCGCTAATAGGATTAATATACCGTTGTTTAATTAAAATGTCTGTGAGCCTCGCAATTATGTAGCCTATAGCCAACTGTGCTCTATTGGCTTTCGACTACAGATGACTGAAGCAATGTCGGGATTTGAGCTTGACAAACATTGAATTGGAGCTCATCTATAATACAGCAATAGAAATAGACCAATCATACTACTTGTTGGATCGACCAGGACCAAGGCAGAGTAGTGTAGTGGTTAAAGTGTTCACCTCACAGCATGCAGTGCTTTAGGACTTTTAAAAACCAAAATCTTCGTTTACATCCCGTTAATGCTCCTCTCTCACCAACACAACTTGACCTGCAGAAGTTCACGGAAGCGTGTGATTGTCGTTGTGTAGCTCATAAGTTGACCCATAGAACCGTCAGCACTGCAGCCTTCTGCAACTATGGTTGTTATGGGCATGTAAATATGTAATTATATTCACTTAGTATGCTGTAAAGAGAGACCCATGGTATGACTCAGTTGTTTTGGGTCTCGAATTTTCCATTAGGGGACCTAGTTGCGCATGCGCCCTGGTGGCAGGTCAGGTGATTTGGAATTTTCTAGAATGGAACTTTCCTGAACTTTAGGGAATCTATATTAAGGACCTGTTGCTGACTGGCTCCAGTCTCTTCAAGTCTCTTCAGCGCACAGATCATCTAAGGAAACTCGTCGCGGTGGATCATGGCTTCACCCAAGTTTCATCGTTCGGGACTTCATCGCCAAAGTCCATCATCCACGTTCACCCACAGCCCATGCAAGGATGTTCATCATTTGTTTCTTTCCACATGCGGGATTCCAAGCTTTTCCCCACCAGCACGCGCGCCGTCTCTAAATTTAGCATGCTGCAGGTGCTTGGTGACTGACTATCTTTTGTCTTGGGACCCTTGTTTAATTTGTATTTGGTTTAGCTCTAAGATGTAAGTTATTATGTTGTCTTATTTTGTTCATATTATTAAATTTTATATAGTGTGTCGTGGTTTCTCGTGCTTTGCTGGTTTCACGGAGCAATTTTCATCTTCGAAATTCCATACGTAAATCGGTTAATGCTATTGTGTCTGATTTTCATGCTGCATGAAATGGAAAGACAAAAACATCTCATTTCCATGTGATAACGTGACACCACCGCCAGCATCATATGACCACCCTGAACAACATGTCAACATCTACAAGCACCGGTGGTACCGCACGATGCTCATATGATATGTTTTTTTTCCATCATATAAAAGATTATGAATCTTCACCTTTTGCAATTGTTGCAGAATTATACCATCGGAAGGCGACTAGGGAAAAAGAAAACGAAGAAAAAAATTTCATATCTACACCGCGGGGTGTTCCTCCTTGAGGTACCGCGGGTATCGACGTGCTGGTTTCATCAGTGTGAAAGGAGTATAAGTTCTGATAAGGTCTGTTAAACTCTACTCTGCTCTTCTGTGCATGCCACAGTCTATCATGAGTGGTGTCAGATTGGAATATAATGGGAAAATCAAGGTAAAATCTTTAACTTTCAGATTCCCAAGAAATGCCTATATATATATATGTCTATATATATATATATATATATATATATATATATATATATATATATATATACACATACATACATACATATATAAAATGGTAAAAAAAAAATTAAATCAGAAGGATGGAAACAAATGTTGTCTGTTGTTTGAATGTTACTGTTCTTGTCAACCACAATAGGAGCAGTAGCAGCAGCAGTGACCGATAATGACACCCTGAAGACTTTCTTAGCGAAGTTCATTATTTTGTTTAGTTGCTGACGGCATTTGAGAAGATTCATGACTTATTAAAAAAGTTTTGTGCAAAATTTCTCCATTGCATGTGATTAAAGAATGGTATAAGAGACGTTTTATGGATTGAGACAGTGAAACTCCTGTACTACATGTACATCTCCAGACCAGAGCGGGTGCTTCAAAGCCCTGCATAGTCCTAAAGCTCAGTGCTGAAGAGAGACCACTGCTAAATCCGCCTTCTCTCACTTTTGGACATGAAAATGGACGGGTTTCTAAGCACAGATTCTGAATAACAAAGACAGTACTGCGGTATGGATACGATCATATGACAGAATAGTCACTCTTCTGGAATGGCTTATTTTTATTCTGACTTTCTGTATGTCAAGTTTTAGGTCAAACTGTGAGACAGGAAAGGAAAGGAAAAACGGGTTGCCAAAAATAGACACGTTTTTTTCCCCTCCCCTCCCGTTTATCTTGTTTTATAGTCATTAGGAAACTGTCCGCACTTCACGCATCAAGCTTAAAGACAATTTAGGAAGTGCAGTAGACAATTTGGCAAATGTGACCTTTTTTTAATTTGTGTGGAATGATTACAGAGGGAGTGAAAGAAACTGCAGTCTTTGTATGTGTGTATTATTTATAGTACAATAGGCAGCAGTCAACACCGGTGAGGGGAAAGACAGCCTCTTCTATGCATAAAATTATGGAAGATTCATGTGAAATTGTCCTCTTTCCTACAGCTCTGGTTCCTCTCTCTCTCTCTTTTGCCACTCACCACTCACATTATACAGCCATTACATCAGATGGTACACCCATAAATGTTTGTTTTCCTTTGAAACGCACAGTGAGCTTGAGCTCCGTTTCAAGCACCTTGTGTTGCTTCTTTTGATTGTTAATGTGCAATCCCAACAATAAAAAAATTAAATAAATAAACCAAACACTTTGGAGCTTTTTCACACTGCTGGAAATGGATGTTAATGAGACCAGCATCAAACATCATGCAGTCTCAGTAAATACTCCAGAATCATTAATTAGCGGATGCATGCTAAAAGCCCATGCTGTCAACGAATTAACCGAGACGCCATACTCCACTTGGTGCCTGTCTTTTTACAAGAACGGCACAAAACTGAAGTTAATTATATTAGAAAGCTCACATTATATAGGACAGGCAGTAATAATAAGTAGTAAGGTCTAACCATAAATTCATTTTATCAATTTAATGTTAAAGGAAAATTAAAATAACTGGTAATTCAGAAGTATTTCCCAGCTCATGTGGTTGAGGTTTGAAACCGACGCTTCCTCCCCTAGGGGCCGGCGGACCTCTATTTTTCAGTTATTCTTCTAAATGAATAATTTTTATCTCATGAAATATTCGTCACGAGACGAAATGGACGAAACCAGAACTGTGAAAATGCTCAGGCCCAAATCTTCAGTCAGTGTGTCCTGGTGAAGTAGCATCTCTGTGTGCTTTTAGAAGGAAACATGAAAAGAAGATGACAAGGCGTTTGAATCCCTGGCCTCTCTCGGTCCTCAGGGACATTGCTCATTAGCTCCTGACTTCTGAAGCAGCACACTGCTCCTTCTACCCTTTCTTAGATGTGGGCGGCTGGGAGCAGGGAGGGGCACTGACGCTGGAGCATCAGGCCACGGCTTCTGCCTTTTCCTCCTCCTCCCTCTTCTTTGTGTCTTGTTTTACCGTGTTTGTACGGTTGATTGACGGCTAGCTCAAGTGTTAGGATGATTGTTTTTTTTTCTAGTGGCGTGGAGGATAGAAAGTGCACTCTGTCGGCAGCAGAGCCTAAGATGGATTATCATGGAATTTCTCAGATAATTAAATCTTATTGGATAAAATCACATACCATCACGATTTTGTAAGTGGATGTGGATTCTATTTATTTTTAAAGCATGTAGTGGGTTGGTGGGGTGGGCTTATTAAAGATTTAATAAAGCCTGTTGAGGCATCTGCTCTCAGTGCTGTCTAGTGTGCACGCACGCACTCGTGTGTGTGTGTGTGTGTGTGTGTGTGTGTGTGTGTGTGTTTTTGTGGGGGGATGTAGATGGTGGGTTATAATTGCACCCCTAAGACAGAAAGTGCCATGAAGTACCACAAGTCGTCCTTCTGATGAAGGAAAACACACACTTGGTGAAAGAGGCCGTTATCTCTATAATTCTGCTAGTGATGGCACTGACCTGATATCAGGCTAATGTTAGCCAAAAATGGAGCACTAGATCCAAAACAGCACTAATCTTTGGCCAGGATTTAAAAAATATATATCTAAGTAGTAGTAGTAGTAGTATAATTGTCGTTGTTGTTGTTGTTATTATTATTATTATTCATTTATTTATTTATTTATTTTTTACTTTCGGCTTTTCCCTTCAGGGGTCGCCACAGCAAACCATCCGCCTCCATCTCACCCTATCCTCTGTATCTTCTTCTCTTACTCCAACTGCCTTCATGTCCTCCTTCACCACATCCATAAATCTTCTCTTTGGTCTTCCTCTCGGCCTTCTGCCTGGTAGTTCCAACCTCAGCATCCGACTACCAATATACTCACTATCCCTCCTCTGTACATGTCCAAACCATCTCAATTTAGCCTCTCTGACTTTGTCTCCAAAACATCTTACATGGACTGTCCCTCTGATGTGCTCATTCCTGATCCTATACATCCTCGTTTCTCCCAAAGAGAACCTCATTATTAATATTATTATTATTATTATTATTATTATTGATAATAATGAATAAAATATTAGTAGAGCCAGCCAAGGTGGCTCGGGCATGTGGTCAGATTGCCTCCCGAATGCCTCCCTGGTGTGGTGTTTTAGGTATGTCCTGCCAGGAAGAGGCCTCGGAGTCGACCTAGAGCACTCTAGAGGGACTTTGTCTCTCAGCTTGTCTGGGAACGCCTCGGTGTCCGCCCCGGAAGAGCTGGAGGAAGTGGGTTGGGAGAGGGATGTCTGGACCGCTTTAATTAGGTTGCTATCCCCGCGACCGGACCCCAGATTAAGCGGAAGATGATGAGATGAGAATAAAATATTAACATTAAGATGATTATTTTTAACAGAACTTGACTCAGCTGGCTTGGGTGGTACACCCGAAAGATTTCATCAGTCCATCGCATCACCATCACATGTGAGTATTCACACTCACACCTAGCAGCAATTTGGAACAGCCAGTTAATCTATTGTGCATGTCTTTGGACTGTAGGAGGAAACTGGAGAAGTCTGAGAAAACCCACAGACCACACCCTCACCTAGCCTGGGACTTGAACCCAGGACCTTGTTGCTGTGAGGAGACGTGCTAACCACTACTGAGACTCGTTTACCACAGTGGTATATCTATCTGACGTAGTGCAGGATATCGACAATTTTAGAAAGTGGTGTTGTTTTTGATTCTGCGGCATCACCGAGCCAATGAAGGTGATTGTCATTTCATGTGTTGTGGATTTTTATTTTGTTATTTTTTAAAGGAAGTAGGAACAAAGCACAGGTCACATTCTACTTAAACAACAGTTGGCCCTTTCTCAATACATGCCCTCTGTCTGCCTTAGAGGTCACTCATGTGAAACTTGATGGACAGTCTAATTACCTTCTACAATGCCAGTCATGTGCTGCAGTTGTCGCTAACAGGATCGGTAGGAGCTTGAAGAGTTTTGTCCTTTCTTTGTCCATCCGCATTGTCTTGGGACCTCCAACACCTGCTTGGCGAAGGAGAAAGCGAAAAACAAATAATGAGGTAAGCGGAAAGACATGGTGGCTTCCACAAGGGACGAGCAAGACAAATGCAGGGCTGTGATTGACTGGTGTGGTTGGGTGGGAGGTACGCCGCCAGCTGTATTCTTTTTGTGCTTGGTCTGGCATAGGGTGCGTCAGCCATCTCTGTTCTCATTGATGCAGCAAGAGCTTCCTTTTACAGATCTTTTTCTGCCTGCCAGTACTAGGACAGCTGCCTCCTGGGCAAAGCCAACCCCTTAAGCACCTGGATTATGAATTACTCTTCAAGTGTAGTAATTATGTGTAGACACTGTAATTAAGCAGCATGTCTTGATCACAAATCGCTTAAAATACACACACACACACACACACACAACTATAAATTGGGGTCACGTCAGAAAAGAATTGGCGTGCATAACTGTATCTGCCAAGTGTATGTTACAGCTGCCAGTGAAATCCTGTAAATAAAGGTCTAACCATCAGCCTACTAGACCATGATGGGTTTTCTCTGCTGACCAGGGCAGCGCCCCACAATCAAAAAAAAAAAAAAAAAAAAAACACTTTCACTTTGAGTCAAATCACGCAAGGAAAAATTGCAGTTCCTTTCACTGATAATAAATAATAAGATGGTGGTCTTCAATCTCTCGGCATCGTAGCCTGCATTGCGATTTAAATCGAAGCTGAAATCCAAGCACTCTGTCAGCTTGATGTGAATTCCTTATCTCAAATACACGTCATCTCTCTCGCCGAGAGCGTCTGACTGAGTGAAGGAACCAACAATCACTAAGCGGCATAGATCCCAGTGCGAGATGGTCGGCAGATCGCACTACATCCTGCCCATAGCTCTGTTTTGCTTGCCTGAGCTTCGGGGAAATTTGTCCATTCTGCTTTGCCAACCGTGGAACAATCTGTTTGTCAAAGTATTTGTCTCTCTCTTTCTCTCTCTCGCTCTCTCTCGCTCTCTCTTACTTACACTCTCATCTGGAATTCTTCTTCACACTGTGACAGCAAGATATGACCAAACAAAAGTGGACACGGATTTTAAAATATCACTGACTTGCAGTTGCTATTTGATGGTCTCGGCTCAAAAAGCACCAGCTGATGAAAATAATTCCGTGAAATTGTAGCCAACTGAAATCTATATGCTGCCACTCCAACTCACATACTTTTACATTTTGTTTTGATTCTGCATCTGTTTGCGATATGAACAAGACTGCATAACTGGGGGTACAGTCATTTGTACTGTGTTTTTTTTTTTTTTTTTTTTTTTTTTTTTCCTCTCTCTCCACTGCTTGAGTCATTCGTGTCTGTGTTGGTGGCCACCATTTTTGTTACGATGATAGTTTTACACTGCACTCTCAAATCAAGATGACTATGTTTATGAAAATCATGCCACAGCAATGGGTTGACACCAACGTTCCCTCGAATTTTCTACGTGTCTGAGCAAACACATCAACACCTTGAGCGGTCTCTTGGACCACTGTGAGCAACATCAGACGTGTGCACTGTGGTCGGGCCAGTATCGCATCCATCCAAGTAGCATGATTTATAAAAACAATCAAATTACAGCATTTATATTTCTATTAAAATTCTTTTAATTAAGTGCTTTAACAAGTTTACAATGCAAAAGAAAACATACTTGTTAACCTGGGGACTATGAGAACATTATTCAAAGTATAAATGTTTGCTTTTAACTACAGCAAAACAAATTGCCAACCAAGCCAACTATGAACTCGATTTTCATTGTGAAGCTCTGACTTGTATTACAAGTACGAGTTTGAAATGTCAGTGGGTGAAGCTCTTTCTGGGTGAGAAGGTCCGACTGTGGTCTGGTAGGGAGTTTTGCTGTCCATTGGTTGAGAGAGAGTCCTACTGTCCACTGGGAGAGAGGGTCCTACTGTGGTCTGGAAGAGAGTTCTGCTGTCCACTGGGAGACAGGGTCCTACTGTTGTCTGGGAGACAGTCCTGTAACTCTTTTGTCTGCAAAATAAACAATCACACATTTGTTAACTACGACTCAGAAACTACAGTATTTAATGATCAACATCCACAAATTAGAATTCTAAATAAATGACACGAGATGAGCGCAAATCTGATTGAAAAATTACTACTCACCTTAATATTCCCGTCTGTTTTTCTCATCTCTTCAGTGTTTGTACATGTTGTTCAGGGTGACGGCCTCATCTGCTTGCAGCTTTGACTTTATGCGCATCAGCTGATCCAAATGTTTACGGGTGAAAAAATATCACCCAGTTTCACGTTTTTTTTCTTGTTTGCACAAACTCAGACAGTCATTCCATCTTAAAATAACTGCATTTCTTTTTAACTTTGGCTTTGTGAGGGGATGTGTCAATTCCCGTTCGTTTTGCCATTGTAAAGAGTTAAACAAGAGCAGCGTATCTCACGTGTTTTCTTCTGTTTACATTACTCACCATTTGGCGAGCGGCGGATACGGATGTTATTATTGTCAATCACATCGATTTGGTGCATCAGTACGAATGTGAATCGCATCATTGGCTGGAGCACCTAGACGCCCCCTCACTCATTGAATCACATTCCAAAATAGCACAGACTGAATAGTTATGTGTTTATTTTATTTTCACTTCAGGTGGGATTTCTATTTTTTGTGTGCAGCGCAAAATGTCTGTGCGCGGAGACGGTAACACCAGTGCGCAATTGCGCACGCGCGCAGCTTAGAGGGCACATAGGTTGACACTCATATTCAGGAAGAAAATGTTTGTTGAAAGCCATTGTGGTCAAATCTATTTCTTTTTCAGGAGAAAATACCATATTTGAATTTTCATTTAACATACCTGAGAAGTGAAAGGGCTACTTTAAATGAGGTATAACACCATGGGGCATCTTTCAGAAAATAATAAGCAAAAAATAGGGCATAAATAGTCAGCCAAATAGCCGTCAGCATGTGAAGGAAGGTCCTGGGGTCACGTCCCAGACTTAGCGAGGGTGTTTCTTTGTGGTGTTTTCCCTGTACTTGCATAGGTTTCCTCCGGGTACCCTTTTTTTTTTTTTCCCTCCAGTCCAAAGACATGCACGTTTGGCTAACAAGCTGTTCAAAATTGTCCCCAGGCATAAGTATGAGCGTGAATGGGTTTGTGTGTGTGTGTGTGCGCGTGTGTGTGTGTGTATGTTGACTCTACTATGCTCTGGTGAGCAGTTCAGGGCGTACCATTGTAGGGTCCTCACCCAGTATCAGCTGATAGATTCTACCCTGTATTAAAAGAGCCTGAGTGAGTAAGAAGCAAAATGTCTGTCTTCCTTTCGGCTTTTTCCCTTTTACTCGGGAGTCGCCACAGCGAATCATCTGATTCGCACGTTTGATTTGGCAGAGGTTTTTACGTCGGATGCCCTTCCTGTCACAACCCTTTTAGCAAGGGACAGAAACACGCTGACGACTTTGCAGCTACTCTTTACGAAAGTCAGCAATGGTTCTTTTACATGCCTCTCACCATAGACAGTGAGAGACATGGCCCGCCTTTGATAACCCAGTTAGCCGAACTGGGGGGGACAGTGACAACCTTGTGGAGAGTGGGACTCGAACCCCCAACCTTTGGATCAGCGATCCAGCGCCCTATACCACTAGACCACCACTGCCCCACTGAGTAAGAAGCAAAATAACAACTAAAAATAGACAACGGGGTCAAGATGCTGCTGCTGCAAAGACCATTTCATAATATACCAATATAGAACAAGAATAGCAAGTTTGAAAGCCCCAGCTTCAGTACGCAGCAAGGAAATGTCTGAAAAGCTAATGAACAGTTTTGCCTCTTTGACATTGAAAAGTGGGTCATGGTCCCTCACACACAGACTCAACCTAGCACTCATGGTAGTGAATAAGCATTTCAAGTGTGAAAGCCCCAGCTTCAGCGCACTCCAAGTAAATGTCCAGAAACTAAAGAGTGACGGACAGAGCCAATTCCTATAGCTCCCGAACCACTGTGTGGACAGTCACTAATAAATTATCCTAGTTTAGAAATATAATGCATGTTTTTATCTGACTGTCATATAACTCGAGCAGAGTAATAGATTCTTCATTTCAGTGTCAGCTCTGTACAAGTGTAGAGGTGAGCTCCGTCACGTCTCATTGCTGTTAAGGCGCTTTAACCTGATGGCTTTTTAAGGCAGATCAGTAAACACTTGCACCGTGCAAATGATCCAGTAAACACGTGATCGAATCCGTTGCATTATTTCACTGCTGTGGGCTTGGTCTTCTTAAAATATCTCTGAATTACCATAAAAGAAGTGGCGCTCTTTCCACTGTAATGCGCCATGACCAGAGCAGCAGCCTCCAGCAAACTGAAGCCTCAGCAAATGCGCAAGAAACCATTAGCATATCATGTACATTCAAACGCAAACTGTATATGTGAGGTGCACTATCTCGTGGTTTGGGTGGGGGGGGGGGGGTAGTGTACAGCCAGCATTTATATTTGTATATAATTAGCATTTTTATGAGTACTACTACTCAATTTCGTGATATTCGCCATGTTTGAGGTGCATGATTATTTAATTATATACTACATGAGAACATCATGATGATTTATTCCTCATGATTTTTGCACTATGATGGATGCGAGTGAGCTTCGACTGTACACGAGAACAGGTGCAAAGCTTGAGATATATTTGTATGTCTTTAACTCTGTTAGTGTCATGGAATTTACTACGTGGAAACAAGAAAGCAAACTAAAAAAAAAATCTATTTCATTTCAGTTCAACAAGCCTGCATGGAAAGCTATCATTTTACTCCCTTACATTTCATACCGAGGTGTTTCCTCACTTTCATTTCAACGGAATACTTCTGGTATATTACACTTGTAAAGTGAGGTAGTAGATGAAAATGTCACATTCCAATTTTGGTATTTAATTTTTATTAGTATTTAAAACCACTCGAGTAGTTTCCTCGATTTATTGTTTGCGCCGCTGCTGGAATATTATACGTAATTCAATGTACATATATTTTAAAAGGCAATAAACACACTGCAGCTCTTTGGATGTGTTGCATGGAGACATTTTACCTTATACAATATATATAATTTGTTTAAATTGAAATTTCACTGGTTCTCTTAATTTCATTATAAATATTACTGTTTGAACAGATAATGTGCAATAAATAAAGAATATTTTCAGTGAAGGAGCACAACAGTAACATCACACCATTGTAAGAAATGAAAAAGCTAACAATTGAGAGTATGACTGAGTGGATTGATCCCTATGTAGAGCGAGCAAGATAATTGCAGAGACCATTTCATAAACAATGTAAGAGAACTAATGGCGGGAAGTATCAGCGAAGAAAATACAGTCCAGAAGATGAGCAGTTCCTGTATCTTTATTACGATCTGTATCTATAAAACTAGTCGTGTTTGCTAGCAGCTAGCAGCATGTGTTTCTTTTATGTGTAGATTTATGCACTGGCTAAAGACTGAGCTCCTGATAGATATCGCTATTGATAGGTGTCCGAGGCGACTGTTGTAAGAGTGGTACAGCTATTTTAAAGGCTGAATCATTTTCGTGTTCGGAGGAAACACAACCAAATTAATTCATTAATTTGACTCATGTTTCCTGGTGACGTTCCATGGCGAAAGAAGGAAAGGTTAACACAGGGTTTTCTGGTCACTACCTTCCACTAGTGGATTTGCACATCCACATCTGCATCACCTCTCTTGTTAGTTTAATTACCCGTCTGAAGTTCATGTTTCGTGTTCCCATTTGATTGTGCTTTTTCTTTTTTTTTTTCTTTTTTTTCCCTTTTTTTTTTTTTTGTTCTGTTGTTCTGCTAAAAGTTTGCCTGCCTACCTGGTATCTTTCAGTAAGATCTGTTGGTGTATGATAACTGCCTACCAGCTATTTTAGAGTTGGATGTGGTGGTGTGTGATCTTTTGTTCTGGGGGTATGAAGGGTTTCGTTTCATTATTGCACAAGCTGTACATAACAGCCAGTCAGCAATGGAGTATGGACATGGGACAACTATTGCCGTCATGTTTCATGCCAATGGGGCCCTGCTCAGGCGCTTTGTTAGAGGGAAACATATTTGTATAATAAGCATAGTCTGTAACTGACATTTTATATGTAGCTGTACAAATAGTAGTGTTTGTATAATTAGACGCATCCTTTTTATAAGTAGCAGTTTCTGTATATTTAATTATTTTGTAATACGATGGTGTTGATGTGCTTATCCTGAGATATGCAGAAAGAAAAGATGTAGTGTTTTTTTTTATTGTTTTATAGTGCTCCTACTGTGAATTTTAATTATTCATCCAGTCCTAGTATAGACGCTCTGAGTTTATTTCTTCTTTATAAGGGTAGCAGAGGCGTTGCATGCTCAGTCGATGACAGTAATGAGCTGCTCCTTTGCAAACCAAAGATATATAATGAGCTTGGTGTCACACAGTGCACCCGCTCGTCGGACCTTTGCCTCGTGGAGGGGTAGTATTAGTGAAGATGGGTGTTGGTTCAGTACTAGCTAAAGGTCACCCATTACACACTGTCAATAAACGTGACATATGCAGGTAAGAACAACTGGAGCAGAGCCAAGAGCTTTGTGTCTCATCAGTCTTTTTTAGAAGCTTGTGCCATCTCCTCAACTGTGAAGTCCAGTGTCATGTGAGCCGTAGATGAAGTATGATACTGGTATTATGTGACTATACTGTGCGATTTGTTTATATGTTTGTTTGGCTTTCTTTAAAGATTATGTGTAGCACGGTAGCGTAATGTTTAGCATGTCTACCTCACAGAAAGAAGGTCAGATGCTTGGGTGTTTCTGCACGGAATTCACGTGTTCTACCTGTACCTGCATGGTTTTCCTTCAGGTACTCCAGTTTCCTTCCACAGTACAAAGACATGCACATTAGACTAGCTGGCTGTTCCAAATTTACCCAAGCTGTGAATGTGAATGTGATTAGTTGTATGTGTGTTGCCCCGTAATGGTCTGGCGGATTGTTCAGAGTGGACCCTGTCTGCATCCAGTGTCGTCTCAGATAGTCTCCAGCCTCTTTCTGACCCTAATTGTGTTGTGTGAGAATGAATGATGTGTAATGGGCTTCATAAACTTTGGAGGCAGTCTTCTTTGGCGTCAACGGAGCATAAGTTCACTGGTGGGTTCGCTGTTGCTATTAAATTATTGGAAAAAAGCTGTTAGTTGTCGGAGTTGTGAAGTCATGTCTCCCCTACAGGTCAAAAGCTGTCAGGTCCTCAACTTAACTGCAATTGATTACCAGCGGGCTCTGGGCTACTGAATGCCATCTTTCCTTAGCCCTGCTGTATGGCAATACCTGTAAAATTAATAGCACGTTCAAAGAGCATGGTAGAAAAGCGGAGCCATGCACAGACATGACTTCATCACGTTGCATCATAACGCCTTTCAGCGTTTGACAGAGCTCCTTTTGTTAAGCCTTGAAGCTGTTTATGATCAAAAGCCTTTTGCAGATGGAAATACAGACCACACTTTAAGTAGCGATAACTATTTTGAGCAGAGTGAGAGGCAACTCTTCTGTGCCAGTTGCTGCTGCATTGGTATCAACATCCTTATGGTTTGATTTCAATTACAGAAGAGTCTGGTTTCACATCTCCACCGGGTTCCTGCTGTCAATCAGATGTGGCACTGCACGGTATTTGACGCCCCTGGTTTGCAAAGTCTCCTTCTTTATTAGTGTCAGAGGGAACGGCAGCCATGTCGAGCTTTAGCGCTGACATCAGCACAGCAGCCTGCTGGGAATGTTGGCAAAAGACACACTTTCTTCGTTTTTGCTCTCTTGATCACCATGGCCATAAAGAAGCTTTTGAACCCAGCCTGACGGACCCGGAGGCTTCCGTAGTCTAATTCACGCAGTCCAACCACATGTTAATGGACTCTTTAGATCTCTGTTTTCCTTTATGTGTCATCTGCCTACGAGTGCAAGGCTGGCTCTGGGAGAGTAAGAGCAGGGTTAAGGAGGAACGGTTTTGCAGAAACGTTGGCTTTCCTTTGGGAGGTGAAGAAAGAGGTCGGTTAAACATAAGGCTGGTTTGAGCTGCTGGCTGTCTCGAGTGTACAGTAAATCGGGAGTGGGTGTGTCTACTCGCTCATTCAGCAACTGCATGGACGACACAGTGTCGCATGAGAAGCACCAATTTAGGTACCAGAGTCTGTATATATGGATTGATTTGTAATATGCTGCTTGGGCAGATTTGTGACATCACTTGTGCTCTGGACTCATCAGGGGGTGAACAGCTGACTACTACTACGAGCAAATAAATAAAAAATGATGTGTGCTTGGATGGACGTCTTAGCTGTTTCATCATCCGGTACTTGAACATGCCGAAAACTCATACCACCAGCCATGTTGGGCTGTCATGCTCTCCACAGCTGGTGAGTGATGACCTTTATCTTAAAAATAAAGAAAAGGGAAAAAAAAGGCATCCCAACCACCCTCCGCCAGCTTTACGTATGCATCTGACAGTTCAATTATGTATGTACCTGTCACTTCTTTCTCTGGGCTTGCAATCCTTCCTTTCTCCCTCCATCTTTCTCAGCTCTTTCTGTTGTTTTGCTGTTCGTTTGGCTACTCGTACAACCAGCTTAGTCGGCTGTCCTTCTACAAGGTGACACAATGCCTTCGGCTGAATTACTCACTCAGAACATCTCACTCTTGAGTCGGTTAATACCGAAACAGAAAATTGACTGTATCTTTCTTGATCATGGACATCCCTGACCTTGACCTTTTTGGACAAGGAATAGAGTATTTCACCCTTTTTCATATTGTATATCGATCAGGGTGTACAGTGTAAGTGGGACGATAAGGCCGATTGGGATTAGACAACATTGAAAACGGTGCGGTAGGCCCTCAGGCAGTGATGGGGCTCTTCCTGCAGATGTAGTGCACTTGAATAGTTTTCTTTTAACATCCACCGGAACCTGAGATGTGTACTAATGAAACACTGCTTCCTTGGTGTCGGTGTTCGTCCTCCTTCGTCACAAACACGCACACAGTCTCGCTCCCTATCCTACCCTGCGCTCTGCACCATTACACCCAAGTACGGTGATGAATGGCTTTTAATAAAGCAAACAGGGTTCCTGCTTGTCTGGATCAATCCTTCCTGTGGCTGCCATGCCAGCTATTGTCACAAGTAATTGCCTAAACCCCTTGTTGTATGAAATGAGACTCTTTCAAGGGAAAAAAAAAAGAATAAATATCTGAACTTGCGGCAGCCTCAATTTCGTACTCCAGTGCTCTCTGCACTGCAAACTCTGAGCCGTTGGGTGATGTCGAGTCTGGATGCTGGTACAGTCAAGGCTGTCCGATCAGCAGTGTTCAGACAGTTCAGACACACTGCTAAGTTGATATTACTGTCCAAGCAGGTCTGACATTCTACCTGTATTATTTAGACTATACCAACACGCTGTCTGGGACAGTCAGTCCCTCCATTCTCACCTGAGCCAATCAGACCCTTCAATACGCCTCCATTCTTATTGTGATAATTGCATCCTAGACTCGGGTGGGGGAGAGTGCACGGTACCAAAAATGATTGATCCATTTCTTTACCAAACCATTTCATCCTAGGCTCATGCGGAGACTGGAGCTTATCTCAGCTGACTTTGTGCAAAGGTGGCGTACATCCTATCCAACTTTCCAGTTCATCACATGGACAACACATTCAGAACTAGGGCCAATTTGGAACTGCCAGTTTGCCTAATGCACATGTCTTTGGACTGTGGGAGGAAACCTGAGTCCCCTGGACGGAACCTACCGGTACATAAACATGAATAGAACTTACAAGCATTCTCACTTGGTCTGAAACTCAAACCCAGGACCTTCTTGCTGTGAGGCAAACATGCCCCCACAAATGATTATATTACAAATGATCCTAATTCGGCATAATTATAAGGAAATATCTCCTAGTGGGCATCTGATCAACATTTTTAGTACAGACTAATGAAGGGGAAATTTGTTTCAACATGAACGAATGTATCGATCTCGTCCGAAATTTACAAGGTTCTGACTTGCACCACACCCTCCTTTTGGAAAATCTGATCATCTAAATAAGTGCATAACTTTGAGTTATCTTGCACACAGACAGGCAAGCAGCCCAATACAGTGAAAACACAAGCTCTTGGCAGAGATAAGCCTAGGATCTGCCGCACAACCCAAACCTAAAAAAGGATTCCGACTGTTTTTGAGTTTTTTATAAACAGTTCATCTGTCGATGTTTCCGATTTTATTTATGAGTGTAGAACTATGATCTTGGACAGTTGGGTCACTGGGGTCATGTGACTCGTTGGCTGCATCTGGTAGTGGAATGCATTTGTTTGTCTCTTTTGGACTGCTTACAAAGACACAAATGTCCAGATTAATGATGTTTGATTAGCTTTCAACAACAATGCAGATTAATATTCATGGAGCTTTGCCCTGTTATTTTGGGCCCAGATTTCCATCTCAGAACAGCTGATGACATTGGTTTCAATTAAGGTTCGTTGTTTGCCTTTCAACAATTTAATCTCTCCACAGCTGTTCAGCAAAATTTGGCTACTTTTATCCAGATCAGTATGAAGACGTCTGAGCACACCGTGGCATTTAACGCGCGCACACGCTTTGCGTTATCAAAAATACTTGAGGGGATGCTGTATCGAACTGAGAATTGTGTTAAAGGACGCGTCAGTGAGAAGTGTGCTTTGAAGTCATTAAATGCTTACCAAGCAGTACTAAGTTGGGCTTGCTGACGTACATTAGCTAGCGGCAATCTTGCAGAATGTGGCTACATGCATTGCAACTTGTGTTTCTATTGCTTGGTCAAACTATTGCTCTGAACTCGCAGCTTGGACATAACTGTGTGGGATTAGCAGGTCTATATTTGGACTTGCATCTGTTATGCATTAGAGTGCATTTATCTGATGGTCTCATGGGAGATCTAAGCATCTGCATTCCAAGCAACCTGGAAACAGAGTTGCTGGACAATGACCAGCCATGAGAAGAGCTTTATAAAAACCAGCATTACTCCATCTGTCCACTCCTCCCATTCCCACCCTCTGTCACGCACTTTTGCATTTGGCACGTCACTTATTTACTTGTTACATGGCATGAAGTTCTAAACAGTTGTTGTTGTTGTTGTTGTAGCATCTTTGTGGCTTTCCTGTTTTTTTTTTTTTTTTTTTTGATGTTACAGTCCTTGTACTTCCTCCTCATGTATGGGAACAAACAAGACACCAGTGAACCCTGTAAAAGATCAAGTCTTGCAAATAGCAACCTAGGCTGAAGGGTTAGCATCTGGAAAATTAATCTGGAAATAAAATGGTGCCAATGTTGTGGGTTCATGGGTCAACTAATCTACTTGTTTTATCTTCTGTTATCAATTTATTTTGGAAGAATACAAAGGTTTCGTGGTGACACCACTCCAGCTCACAAGTTTAGTATCTCTTATTGTGTATCTGTTAATTATAACAATACCAGGGCATTCTGATCAGAAAAATAATCTCGCACATGTGCAACACCAAATTATTAAGAATGAAAAGGTCTACAGCCATCCGTAGCCTGGAGTCCATGGGAGATAATTGGCCGACCTTTTATGGGAGGGAGGGACAGCATACGCTCACTTCCCTGTCACTTATAGCGATTGCCAGCCGAACATGTGCGTCTGTGAGCTCATTTGTACTTGGGGCCAGATAGTGCCTTCTCGCAGAATATGTTAGACCATCCCATGTATACAATGCAGTTCGAAATATGCAGGTGGATAGCATTGCACCGTCACGGAGGGTGTGTGTGCATGCTTTTGCCCCTCCTTGGTTGGTGGTGGTTGTGTGATAGAGAAGGCAATGCCTGATGGGTGGGACTTGGAAACAACTAATTTAGGGAGAAAATGGAGAACAATCCTATGAATTCAAGAGAAACTAAAAGGGTACTCATGCAGTGCAGAATATCTCCACCGAGCACAAATTGATTAATATACCTTGGCATAATTATAAAGAAATGTCTCTCCCTCGTGGGTGTCAAATGGAACATTTTGCCCCACGTAAAAATCATGATAATTTGTGATTTTTTTTTTTTTTTTTTTTTTTTTTAATAAACATGATCCCATGTTGAAAACCCTTTTCCAAGATATAAAGGATTCTTTTGAGGCCCAGGCCCCACCCCTCTACAGAATTTCATGAAAATCTGATTAGTGGATTTTGCACATTCCTGCTTAGTCAAACAAACATACATCAATAAATGTGTATTATCTTTTGATACATTTCTGAATCCTAATCGTATCTGAATCTGCTCCATCCTGGCACTAAAAACGACAAACAGACGCTGGTGAATACATAAATTCCCTCATCAAGTGGCAGCAGTATTAAAAAAAAGAGATGTTTTCTAATCCTATGGTGTCTGGTGCAGTAGTCCTTTAGCACTCGTGTACATGAGAAAGCAAATGGTTTCAGAAAGACACTGTGGCTGATATCACTGTATTTCATCTTTAGTTAATATACCTGGGAACTGAATGGGAAAGTTGAACTTTAACCTGACATGCCTATTGTTTTCATGGTCCACGTTCGATACTAACAGACTTTTAACTGATAGCAATGGAAAATCAAGTGCTTGATGGACTTTCATTTTAATGGGGGAATGTTCCTGGCAAGAGCTCGGCTTGTATCAATTTTGCCATAAGGATGTTTTTGCAGCAAAATCTCTGAAAAATCTCTGTAGTTTTCAACTCTCAGCCCATCTGTCCTGTCGTTCCAGCTTTGCTGATGCTGCTGTCTTGATTTTTGAGCAGTTTAATCCTCCAGTGGTTTAAGTTTCTTCATCAGTGGAGAGGAGAAACACGTCAAGCTTCAAGATACTCATGTTGTATTGATGTATTAATAAAAACCTCACTCATCTTAAGACTGGTTCATAATATATCCATGTTACTGTAACATTCAGGCGTGATGTTGAATAGCAGCCCTCAGGGTTCATGTTATGATGTTCCCAAAGGGATTCAGCAGATAGGGCTAACATCGTGCGCTGACACATTCTGAATAATAAAGAATATCCCGGCCTTCCCAGGCCTTGGAGGGTTGTACACTCATGGCTTGTATTTCAAAGGGAGAAAAGGTGATTCTAATAAGATCCAAACTCGGCCGTAGTTGACGGGTAGTGATAATTCTCAGACATGTACATTTTGTTTCTCCGGAACCGGAGCCATGGATATTTCTTCCACAGTCGCCATATGTTCTTGATTAATGTAAGTAAAGATAATTGAAGCATCTGCTAATACTTCCAACTTCCTGTGTGAGATTCCTTTCACACTCTGTTATCATCCAGCGTTGTGCCGTGCAGAATTTTTATAATGCATGGTGGCATAGTAGAATGTCCTGGGTTTCAGTCCTGGGCTTGGTGAGGGAGTTTGTATTTTCTCCCCATGTTTGGATAGATTTCATCCAGGTAGTCCAGTTGCTTTCACAGTCTAAAGAGTTAGAAAGTTGGATAACTGGCTGCTTAAATGTGTGTGTGTGTGTGTGTGTGTGTGTGTGTGTGTGTGTGTGTGTGTGTGTGTGTGTGTGTGTGTGAATATATGTGTGTGTGTGTGTGTATGTATATATGTGTGTGTGTGTGTGTGTGTATGTATATATGTGTGTGTGTGTGTGTGTGTATGTATATATGTGTGTGTGTGTGTGTGTGTATGTATATATGTGTGTGTGTGTGTGTGTATGTATATATGTGTGTGTGTGTGTGTGTGTGTGTGTGTGTATGTATATATGTGTGTGTGTGTGTGTGTGTGTATGTATATATGTGTGTGTGTGTGTGTGTGTGTGTGTATATATATGTGTGTGTATGTATATGTGTGTGTGTGTGTATGTATATGTGTGTGTGTGTGTATGTATATATGTATATGTGTGTGTGTGTGTATGTATATATGTGTGTGTGTGTGTGTGTGTGTATGTATATGTGTGTGTGTGTGTGTGTGTGTATGTATATGTGTGTGTGTGTGTGTGTGTGTGTGTGTATGTATATATGTGTGTGTGTGTGTGTGTGTGTGTATGTATATATGTGTGTGTGTGTGTGTGTGTGTGTGTATGTATATATGTATATATGTGTGTGTGTGTGTGTGTGTGTGTGTGTGTGTATGTATATATGTATATATGTGTGTGTGTGTGTGTGTGTGTGTGTGTGTGTGTGTGTGTGTGTGTATATATGTGTGTGTGTGTGTGTGTGCGCGTGTGTGTATATGTGTGTGTGCGTGTGTGTATATGTGTGTGTGTGTGCGTGTGTGTGTGTGTGTATATGTGTGTGTATATGTGTGTGTGTGTGTGTGTGTGTGTGTATGTGTGTGTGTGTGTGTGTGTGTATGTGTATGTGTACGCACAAGTTTTGGCCCCTACGATGGACTGGTGAGCAGTTCAGAATGTACCCTATCTTCACCCAGAATTAAGTCAGAGTTGACATTTAGGTCAAAGGTCAAGATCAGAGCAAATATTTGAGAATGGAGCACTTCAACCTTTGAAAGAATTTCAAGAGGCAGGGCATAGCTACAGAAAACTAATAGGATACTGTCTATGCATTTTGAACTGAAACTATTTACCTTTGACCTTGAGTGACCCTGAAAGGTGTGAAAAGGTCATATTTTCTCTCTGTGGGACTACATGCTGCTTTGTCATGCTTCAGGGTTGAGCTGCCTAACATCGAGTAACCTTCTAATTGATCTCCGCTTGAAGCGTAAACTATGGTTGAGGTTTTTGCTGTTTATTAATTAATTAATTATTCATCAGGAGACTGTGGTGGCCTGGTGGAAAGGTGCTGGATCACTGATCCTAAGGTTGTCCCCCGAGTGCACTAACCGGGTTATCAAAGGAAAGCCATGTCTCTCACTGTGTATGGTGCGAGGCATATAAGAGAACCATTGCTGACTTTCAACAAGAGTAGCTGCAAAGCCGTCAGCGTGTTTCCGCCCTGCGATTGGCCTATCAAGCTGTCCAGGGTGTACTCTGCCCTTGCCTGGAGTCGGCTGAGATGGGTGCCAGCCTCTCCGCGACCCTAATTAGGATTAAGTTACAGAAAATGAATGAATGAATAATTATTCATTGGTCTAATATAATATTTTACATGTTTAAATATGGTCTAAATGTTTTTTTTTTTTTTTTGCATCAAAATCTCCCGAACTGTCACATAATTTTTATTTCCATATCAGCCAGCTAAATACAGATTCATGAACATTTTTGTGGCACAGAAGGAAAGCGGTTTTCAATAAGCTGTCATCAGAAATAACGCAACACCCAAAGGCTATAAGATGGATCCTCCGTAATACAAAATTACATCGCTCTCTCTTTTTTTTTTTTTTTTTTCTGTCTCTTTCTGCAAAGACGCTCATTCTCTGATTTTAAAGCCAGGTTCGTAGCAGATTTCTTGATTGTGCCATTGTTCCCGTGTATAACAGTTGTAACAGACCACGAATTTGGAATGTGTGTATTGATCAATGCTCTGAAGTGTGACCTTTTCTACGCACTTCACTACGATTTGATGTGGGCCTATCGATCGAAATCATGCACCCGGGGAAGTCTGGAGCGGTCTGGCCACCCTTGCATGACTAATATCATCTCACCATCGGCTCAGACATATTTAGCCATGTATGTCACATTTGATTTTCTCAGGAACAAGGCTACATGGTTGTAGTATGGAGTAAATAACCTCCCGTGTCACTTTTTGAGGCTGCCTCTGCAGATCTTGGGCAGCAGAATGTTTTATTAAAAAGCTAATTGTATGCTTTCTGTCTGCCTACTTTAAGAAAAGTGATGGCGAGCTGCATTGGGGATCGAAGGCAGGAAGAGGTTGCTAGGCAGCCAGTCGGTTTCAGAGGCATTTACTGGATAGAGACACGTATATAAATATACACAAAGCCATTTCAACTTCCTATTGATGCTGTACACTCAGTCAGCAAGTTACACGGCAGAGCATCCTAATGGATCACAGTAGCACTACTTCTGTTGTCAATGGTATACAGTTGTTTACTCCAAGTACTCAGAGGTTTTTAGCACTGCAGTTATCTGGAAGTCGTTTTAATCCTGACTGGAAAAGTGATTGCGGCTTAAGTGCCGGATTTAACCGCGTGTGAAGCTCCTGAAACAAGACACGCAATTGAGGGGCAGAAGCACGCAGGCGTATGAATCTCATTTTTCTTTGTTTATTTGCCAGTTTGTTTGCTAAAAGCCAAGGTATACCACGTAGTGCAAGACGACCACTCCAACTGTAGAGCTCTTAAATAAAACCATCAGCCTGATTTCCTTTCTCATGAATAGAGCGCTTCAGAAGCAGGCGTGTGGATGAAAGGAAAGTTTGCTTCAAGAGCTACGTTTTAACAAACCCAACTTCATGGCTGGATGGAGTCAGCCGACACACCCACTTTACCTTGTCTAACCCCTCTCTGCACCCCCACCCCCACCCCAATCATCTGTTCATACATCCAGATCAGCAAAGCACTAAGCAGTGTGATAAGGGGCGAGATTAGGAGCTGTGCACTGTGTTTGTGTTCATGCTTGACTACGTGCGAAGATTAGACGGAAGCCTGTCAAGAGCAGTTGTCACTTTGTTCTTTTTTTTTTTTTTTTTTTTTTTTTTGATGGGACTTGAGCACAGTGTAGGCTCTTAAGGAAACGATCTGTATCAGAGAAGTGTGAGTGAGGAAAGGAAATGATGAAATGAGAACAAAGAAGTGTGTGGAATGGCTTGGGATCAGGAAAAGGCTGAGAATCTAAAATGGTGTCCACACAGGAAACGGCGACTGACACGTGAATCGCTTTGCCACTGAGCGACACGCAAAACATCGAGCGAGGAAAGTGAATGACATACGACTCAAGGAATTGAGTCACAGTAGAGTCGCAAAAGATTTGATTCTTAGCTTATGTTATTTTGGTTTATCTTGTACAGAGGAGGGATAGTGAGTACAGTGATACCTCAGCTCACGAACATAATTGGTTCCCAGAAAGTGTGTGTAAGGCGAAAAGTTCATCTTCCGAACATTTATTTCCCATAAGAAACCATTAAAATGAGAATAATCCGTTCCCAGGTCCCCATAAAACATAATTTTCTACTAAATAAGCCTTAAAACTACACAAAAATATACCTTATTTTATGTATAATAAATGTGCTATTGTATTGTAATTAAAGAAATAAACTGTACTGTATAATAAAGTCGTTTTATTTACCTTTGTGATGGTAGTTGATGGCTTGATGGAATGGAGTGGGAGGAGGAGGGAGGGAGGGACTTACTGTTTGGAAGGCGTGTTTGGAAACGCCTACTGTTTGGAAACACCCTTAGCCACACACGCACCCTTAATAGCTTCCTTGTTCTTAAGGATGGGAGCAATGGTAGACTTAGCGTACTGGTACTGGGACGCTGATTCACTCAAACGCACACCTCGTTCGTATTTTTCAATGATCTCCGCCTGTGGTGGGGTCTTTTTCGGTCCCATAATAGCAAAAGTACACTCAATATGGTCCAAAATGTCTATCAAACACAAACCACTTCCGCACTCAAAGAAAGGGGGTGACGAACTGTGACGCCGTGAGCGTGCGTCAGCTTCTCGTGGCCGCCACCGTGGCGCTGTTCGACCGCGTGGTTTGATTCATCCGCCGAAAACTAGTTCGTCAGCAGAGACTATATGCTCGCAAATTTAATGTTCTTGAGGCGAAAAGTTCGTGAGCTTAAGCGTTCGTCAGCGGAGGTTTTACTGTGTATTGGTAGTAGGATGCTGAGGTTGGAACTACCAGGCAAAAGGCCTAGAGGAAGACCAAAGAGACGATTCATGGATGTGGTGAAGGAGGACATGAAGGTAGTTGGTGTAAGAGAAGAAGATGCAGAGGATAGGGTGAGATGGAGGCAGATGATTCGCTGTGGCGACCCCTGAAGGGCACAGCCGAAAGGACAAGAAGAAGATTGCCAATCATGATAACAAGGAGAGGTGGGGTAGAGGTTAGCATGTCCGTCTCACAGCAGAACGGTTCTTGGTTCGAGTCCCCAACTGAATAAGGGTGACTGGTGGGTGGTGCAAGAGAATCTCTATTTTTTCTCATTCATAAATGGAAATCCCGTTGTACTTGGATGAGGAGATCACTTAATCGTAAATAGAGTATTTCAAAGAAATGGAATAAAGTGCATATCCTTTTTACCTTGGCGAGAGCACAAACACTATTTATTTGAGTGCAATTTGTCTAAAAGCTCTCATTTGCTGTGCACTAGATCCCTGAAAAGAGTATATACACACACACACACACACACATACACACACAAATACACAGAGACTTTGCTTTCCATAATCTCAGGGGACATTATATAGACTTACAATCCTTTTATGAATTTACCTTAAAATATGTTTTCACTCTGAAATTCAACGACTTGCGTTATGGGGACTTGCATTTTGTCCCCATAAGGAAGACAAGTCCCCGTAATGTAACTGTGTAAACAGATATAAGTCCCCACAACATAAATATCTATCTTTCCTCACACACAGTCTAGTTTTCAAAATATCAACACTTACAATGACTTATATTAATTTCCTGTTAACTTACCATAACTATGACCACTAACACACCTAATCCTAACTCTAAAACATGCCCTCAGTTTAAGATGTAATGATTTTACATTTTGCATCTTGTGTTTTGTCCCCAAAAGGAAGACTGTGATTGTGTGCAATTTCCCACAATGTGATGAATACCTAGACCACACACACTGTGTTACGCTATGTACATAAACTATATACCCAGCCACCCATTACCTGTACTGTTTATCTGTCAGGGTCGCGGGGTGAGCTGGAGTCAATTACGGCTGACTTTGACTCTTTGACTGAGAGCTGGGGCACACAGCTTGTGTAATCTTTCACACACATTCACATTTACCAGTGACCTAGAGTAGCCAGCTGCCTTATTCCGCATGAGTTTGGACTGTGGACGGAACCCAGTGTTCCTAGAACAAACCAACCTGCATGCAAATTCCGCAGAGGACTGTCAGGTCCATTTGGATTGTCTCGTTCTCATTTTCTGAACCACTTGATTCTTTTAGGGTTGCATGAAGGCCAGAGCCTATCTCAGCTAACAGTGGGTGATGGTGGGGTACATTCTGAACAACTGACCAGGACACACAACATGCATCCGATCACAGTCACAACTGTTGGCCTAGCAGGTCAACAGGAATGTTGAGCACCTGGAGAAAACCGATGCAAATTCCACACAAAAATGCTCTCGCCGCAGCCGGGACTCGAATCCTGAGCCTGCTGTGAAGCGACTGTGCTAAGCGCTACACCACTATGCTGCTCGAAGTACAGTGGTACCTCACATTATGAAATTAATCTGTTCCAGAGCCTTTTACTTAACCTGGATTTTTCGTAAATTGAACTGCATTCTACATATAAAACGCGTGATTCGTTCCAAGGCCCCCAATACTATCCCTAAACCCTTTAAAAATGATAAAAGCATACCTTTTAAGACCACCTTCTGCTTCAATATCATACCGATGGTAGACGGGTTTTGCCATATTCCTTTGCGATATCACTCGAGCCCGTTTCTTCTTCTCACTCGCACCGGAAATCACAAATGCGTGTGTGTGCGTGTGTGTGCGCGTGTGTGTGTGCACGTGTGTGTGTGTGTGCACGTGTGTGTGTGTGTGTGCACGTGTGTGTGTGTGTGTGCACGTGTGTGTGTGTGTGTGCACGTGTGTGTGTGTGTGTGCGCGTGTGTGTGTGTGTGTGTGTGTGCACACGTGTGTGTGCGCACGTGTGTGTGTGTGTGCACACGTGTGTGTGCGCACGTGTGTGTGTGTGTACACACGTGTGTGTGCACATGTGTGTGTGTGCACGTGTGTGTGTGTGCACGTGTGTGTGCACGTGTGTGTGTGCACACGTGTGTGTGTGCACGTGTGTGTGTGTGCACATGTGTGTGTGTGTGCATGTGTGTGTGTGCACATGTGTGTGTGCACATGTGTGTGTGTGTGTGCATGTGTGTGTGTGCACATGTGTGTGTGCACATGTGTGTGTGTGTGCACATGTGTGTGTGCGCGCACGTGTGTGTGTGCGCGCACGTGTGTGTGTGTGTGCGCACGTGTGTGTGTGTCTGCGCACGTGTGTGCGTGTGTGTGCGTGTGTGTGCGTGTGCCATGTCTTCTTAGCAGACCATGTCTTCTTAGCAGAGTTATAATCTTACAAATGTTTATGGAAGGTTAAAAGCCTGAGTCAAGAAATAAAGCATGAAACAACGGTAACTCTGTCCTTTACACGAAAAGCATTAAGGGACATGCAGCTCTATAATAGCCAATGGGAGGGAGCTGTGTCATCCCTCCTAGCCAATGGGAGGCCAGTGGGGCGGAATGTTGGGAAATAGCCAATAAGAGGGAGCTGCGTCATCCGTCCTAGCCAATGGGAGGTCAGCGGGGCGAGATGTTGTGAGATGGGCAATGGGAGGCAGCTGCGTCATCCCTCCTAGCCAATGGGAGGCCAGCGGGGTGGGATGTTTGAATGTCATTGATGGGAGAGCAGCTCGTGCATTGTTTGAATGGCGCATTTGGCGCGTTTTGTAAGGAGAACATGTTTCGTATACAGAGACAAAAAATTTTGGAAAATGTTTTTCGTAACCTGGATTTTTCGTTTGCTGAGACTATCGTAAGGTGAGGTACCAATGTATATCATTTTTCATACAAAATGTAGTCGGTATGGTGACAGGTAAGAGAATTATTAAAAAGTAACAGAAATAGACTAATACCGAACAGAATAATATTCTTAAAGGCTGTTGTGTGGAATACTTTGATGTTTGATGCAAGAATGTCACAAGCAGGTGAAGTGTAACTCAAATGCATGATGTGACAGTGCTGTATGATATTTTAGCGGAGCCTAGCTTCACATGTGCGCACACACACACACACACACACACACGCACACACTAAGCAAATTAATAGTGTACACGTGTGATGGCCTGCAAGATTCTGTAATAACACAGTTAGGTTAAAGGCTAATGTGTGGAATTCACTCTGACTCTCCATTTGTTTCAATGAAGCGGTCCAAAACAAAAAAGAGATGATTGTCTCTGTAATCAAAGGGTCACGCTCCCCTGGTGCGCTGTGAAATTAACTGCAGCAGGTCTTCATAAATTTGTTGTGTCACTTTGTGCAGCCCCCCACGCTCTCCTAATGTAAGACTGGAAATATCCCAGATGCTGTAGAAGATCTGCGTGAATGAGCCTCCACCATGGCTGCCTCAGCCAGCCGTAGGTGTGTGTATACTAGGCTGCAGACAGACCGCCCCGTAGTCAAACATTAGTTGCATAATGAAACGAGCCTCAGAGTGAAAATTAAGTCATTATGTGTAAGACAGTCCCTCCCAGGACCATGGAAACAGAGCTGCATACAGAGTGCTGATTAGCACTGATGGCAGTTAAAGGGATACTTCAGTCAAACAGTATCGTACTGACAGACTACATTAGCCTTCATTCATTCCAAGAATTGTTTGCATGAGCTACCTCTTTAGCTAATGGACTATTATAAATATGATAGTATGAGGGGTGGTGGTGGTGGTGGTGGTGGTGGTGGTGGTATGTGTTTGCAGTGGTGCAGTACATAAACTGTACCAGATTTCTTCTCTCAGGGTTTCAATATGTCACATTGAACAGCAAGAAATATTATTGTAGGTTTTCATTAAAAAACAAACAAACATGAACATACTAAATGGCATCAGTTATAGCATAGTTTCCTGGGTGGCACAGTGGCATAGTGATTCGCATGTTCGCCTCACAGCAAAAATGGTGCTGGATCCAAGTCCTGTGAGTCCTGCATTCTTCCATGGGTCTCCTCCGGGTGCCCTGTTTTTTGCATCAGTCCAAAGACATTCGTATTATGCTAACTGGCTTTTCCAAATTGCTCCGAGGTGTGTGTGTGTGTGTGTGTGTGTGTGTGTGTGTGTGCTGAACCTGCAATAGCTGTTCAGGGTGTACACCGCCTTCGCTCAAGGTCGGCAGATGAGTGAGAGCATGATAATTATGAGAATAGTTGAATTTTTTTACAGCTGAATGCCAAAACTTGGCACAACGGGTCAGCACATCTGTCTCACTTTAAGAAAGATTCTGGGTTCAAGTCTTGGGCTCGGCTAAGGCGGTTTTATGCGGAGAGTTCATGTTTACCCAGCGCTTGTGTGGGTTTGCTTTGGGCACACTTGTTTCCTCCCACAGTCAAAAAACATGCACATTTAAGCTTACTGGCTGTTCCAAATTGTGTGTGTGTGTGTGTGTGTGTGTGTGAGCGCGCGCGTGTGTGTGTTTGTTGGCAATGAACTTCTAAGCTTTTCAGCTTGTACCCCATCCTCACCTAGATTTGGCTGAGACAAACTCCAGTGTAAATGAATGAATGTATAAGAGGATGCAGTGCTGTTATCCGAAATCAATCCACATCCAGGTGACGAAATAAAACAAAACTTACAAATAATAAGTTTGCATATATACATATGTGGGTCTGATCATGGACCTGGTACTGAAATTTGTGACACTGACATTTTTTGCAGATTTAGAACAAATAGTTTTACCCATTTTAAAATGTATTAGGTGAATATGCAGTAAACCCTGTTAGATGCGGAATACATACGCTCCCCGACTTACTTTCATCCGTTTTACGTTTTTTTTTTTTTTTTTTTTTCCAAAAAAAAAAAAGTAAAATTTTGAGTTTAGACGTACCTATGTAGTACGCTGCGTCCGTGCCCCTCCTTCTTCCCATTTCAGTGTTTTTTATATCTTCTTCTTCTTGTCCTTTCGGCTTTTCACTTCAGGGGTCGCTACAGCGAATCATCTGCATCCATCTCACCCTATCCTCTGCATCCTTTTCTCTTACACCAACTGCCTTCATGTCCTCCTTCACCACATCCATGAATCGTCTCTTTGGTCTTCCTCTAGGCCTTCTGCCTGGTAGTTCCAACCTCAACATACTACTACCAATATACTCACTATCCCTCCTGTGTACATGTCCAAACCATCTCAATCTAGCCTCTCTGACTTGGTCTCCAAAACGTCTTACATGTGCTGTCCCTCTGATGTACTCATTCCTGATCCTATCCATCCTCGTTACTCCCAAAGAGAACCTCAACTTTTTCATCTCTGCTACCTCCAGCTCTGCCTCCTGTCTTTTCCCCAGGGCAACTGTTTCTAAACCATACAACATCGCTGGCCTCAACACCGTCTTGTACACTTTTCCTTTCATTTTTGCTGACACCTTCCTATCACACATCACACCGGACACTTTTCTCCAATCATTCCAACCTGCCTGCACACGCTTCTTCACCTCTTTTTCACACTCTCCATTGCTCTGGATTGTTGAGCCTAAGTACTTAAAATCCTCCACCTTCCTTATCTCTGCTCCTTGCAACCTCACCGTTCCTGTTTGGTCCTTGGCATTCATACACATGTATTCTGTCTTACTGAGGCTAACCTTCATTCCCCTCCTTTCCAGGGCATACCTCCACCTCTCTAGGTTTTCCTGCATTTGTTCTCTGCTCTCACTGCAGATCACAATGTCATCTGCAAATATTATAGTCCATGGAGATTCTTGCCTAACCTCGTCTGTCAGCCTGTCCATCACCATAGCAAACAAGAAGGGGCTCAGAGCTGACCCTTGATGCAGTCCCACCTCCACCTTGAACTCTTCTGCCACACCGACAGCACACCTCACCACTGTCTTACATCTCTCATACATGTCCTGCACCACTCTAACATACTTCTGTCACTCCAGACTTTCTCATGCAATACCACAGTTCCTCTCTTGGCACCCTGTCATATGCTTTCTCTAGATCCACAAAGGCACAATGCAGCTCCTTCTGACCTTCTCTGCACTTCTCTATTATCATCCTAGTGTTTATTCATAAATATCAGTTATATAGAGTGTTATCCTTGTGTTAAGACATCCTTCTGATCCTGTGATCTTTGTGTTCACACTGTTTTGCGGACTTTTGTAACCCTTAGCAAATATGGTTGGTCAGAAGCGTAAGCCTACTAGCATGGGTGCAAGTATCATACACAGAGAGATGAATTAATTATCTGCTCAGATCGGCACGATCTACCATGCATACTCAGTTAAGAAAGGAGAGTTGTAAAGTGAATGAAAACCCAAATCCAGGAAAGAGGACTCTTCACTCTGTGATTCACATCAATGCAGGCTGTGTTCTAAACGAGTCCAATGGCACCCTTGCGCACTTGAAAGACCGGAAGTCTGTATAACCCACAGCAATTACACTACTTTTGCAAGTACACTACTTTCGGTATTGAGCGCCTTACATATTGTAAGAGTTGATTGGCTGTTTTAAGCGTCATGTAAAGTGACTCGGTATAAATAAGTGACTTATTTGAAATTAATGTTGATATTATTTGATATTATTTTACAATGTTATATTTATAGTAATTCATTTAGGGGTGTTTTATGAGATACGGTAATGGTATTTATGGATGTATAGTACAGTATAAGCATCATATGTCACACCTCATACGTCACTGTAACAACTTGCGTTCACTTTCAACTTGCGTTCGGCCGTCTGGAACCAATTAAAAACGTAAGTCGGGGAGCGTCTGTAATACCCCTTAGAATAGCAACATCATCAAATTATCAGTATGATGACTCGGGAAGTTATTGTGTAACATGGACAGAATGAACAGCCTTAAATTCACTGATAATAGTTTTATCTAATAATTGTGTAATTATTTACACTATGCCAATTGATAGCGCTTCACATGTTCAACTTTTCTTTATTATCGAAAATCAATAATTGCCAATACATCAGTGATCGGTGAGAGCATAAGATACACCATGTAACAGGGACAGGAAAAGTTGCATGTATCCATGATCACCATGATAAGTCTTTTGCTTATTTTCCAATTTTGTCACATATATGCAAATTCCTTGGTTCATGGTGCATGTGCCTGTGCACCCATTCATGTTAATATTGGACCTGTGGAAACCTTAGCAAAGGCCCAGCAGGACATTTAAATAATGAGGTCTTTCTCTTGTCATAAAATTGAACTTGAAAAATGTGTAAACCAGTAAGGATTTGCGTTATTACAAAAACGGTGTTCAAATTTTGATATTCTCTCCCAGGCATGCACTAAAGATTTTGATGCATTGATTCACAAATGATATATACTGTGTGTGTGTGTGTGTGTGTGTGTGTGTGTGTGTGCATGCATGCATCACAGCTTTAAGCTATCACTCTTAAGCTCACTCATGTAAGCTATGATTGCTTCATCTCATGCACACTTATCACCAACTCGTATATTTTAACCATTTAGCCTTGTAAGTTTAACCAATCACTGCAACTTTTTGAGAAATGTTGCTGATCATTGTATTATACTGTAAGTTTCACCAATCACAGCAGACTCCAGCTGCAAATGTTGAGCCATTTACTTATTTATCATTTTGAAAATGACAAGGATATGTGCGTGGCTATTTTTACATCATGCACTTTTTAAATCCATGTCTTTATTAGAGTGCAAAATGACAAATAGCGATGTTATGGGGGACAATTTGCAATGACATGGTGTTGTGGTGGAAAATCGTCGGCTTGAGCAAACAATTAATGTCGGCTTAGGAGTGTTCCGATGGTTACAATTTTTTAGCAAAGCTCCCAAGAGGAGCACCATGGGTATGAAGTAGGATTAGAGGGTTGTCCAGTGTCTGTGCCACAAGAAAACAATAAGGCTGCTACATTACTCAGTTGATGCTGAATGGCTTTTACACATCGCTGTATGAGGACTGGCAGCAATTTAAAAACAAAAAACATTTGTTATTCTTAATGAAATGGACCCACCCCCCTCCAAAAAAAAAAAGCTTCATACACCACCACTCAGACTTGAACAGAATAAAAAAAGGGGGGGAAAAAAACATAATTTTACTCAGGTTGACTGACAAACTTTCACAGAAATAAAATACCACTGAACATTATGGGTTGCAAAGAACATGAACTTGTGAAATGGATAATTGAACTACAAGTGACACAAAATAAAGGTAGAATTCAGTGAGTGAAAGGCAGTGAAAAAACTTGCTTGCTTCAGACCATGGTCTGGAAACTCAGGGGAGGTTTTATGTATGTATTTATTTATTTATTCATTTATTTGTTTTTCTTACTTCCTTCCTCTAGAGTCAAGGACTTCCTGTTTTCTATAGTACAGCTTTATTTAAATAGTACTAATAGTATTGATAGTCTTGATGTTGCAGAGTCCGGTGGTAAGACGCTAGATTGCCGATCCTAAGGTTGGGGGTTCAAGCCCCACTGTTCACGGGTTGTCACTGTCCCCCCAGTGCATCTAACTGGGTTATCAAAGGCGGGCCATGTCTTTCATTGTCTATGGTGAGAAGCTGTAAAAGAAACAATGCCGACTTTCATCAAGAGTAACTGCATAGCCATCAGCATGTTTCTGCCCTGCAATGGCCTGGCGAGCTGTCCAGGTTGTACTCTGCCCTCACCCAGAGTCAGCTGAGATGGGCGACATCCTCCTGCGACCCCATTTAGGATTAAGCAGTTCAGAAAGTGAATGAGCCTTGATGTTGAAACCAACTCTGAACCGTCTCTCCTGAAGATACATCTTTGACAGGAAAAACAGTAGCTAAAACATCGTCCTGACACTGTAGACTCCTTCCCAAACTGTTAAATAAACGTGGTAAATGTTAATGTACATTTTTTTTAAATAATGTAGATATGGTGCTTCCATTATACAAGTCCTTGAACTGTTGCTATGGGAACCACAATATATTACAACATTACAGTAATATAAACCTTTAGCTACTTTTGAAAATTAATTAGGATTCATCTGCGCTGTGGTTATTAAAAAGATTCATATAAAGCAGTGTGACATTTTAATGTGTTCCTCAGATGGACATCTGGCTTTCTTCATTATTTGTATTAAGTAAGCAACATTTTTACAGTGTACACATTAAAAATGGAGGCTACCGTTCTCCTGGATGAGTGTGGGCAGCTCTGCGTGAGATTCGAATGAGATTCACAGTAAATATTGTCCATCTTGCTGTATATACTTTCTTTTATAACCCTCAGATACCGCCAGTCCTAATACCGCCTCCTACTTTTCATTCAAATCATCTGCACAGGGTGTGAGTGCTCACTGTCGTCTGTTTGCCATATACTGGTAGATTATTGAGGATGGTTTTAAACTCGTTGCTGTAATTTACAAGCAGAGCAAAGTCTTGAGTGCCAAACATTTCTGACTGCGCAGACGTATCACCATGGCTCATCATGTTCTGTCACCACCACCGCTGTGAGGGGGTTGGGTTTTTTCCAGATGAGCTTTGCTAGTATCATTTGAAAAGGAACGGCTTTTGATTCAGGAAGGATAATGGAGTTGTGTGATTTGGTCAAATTAGCAGAGCCAGCCAAGATCATCACAGAAATGAAGGAAAAATGAATCTAGTTATGTATCGTTCTTAATCTTGCTTGAGAGGGTTTCCTCCAAGTACTCTGGTTTTCTTCTACAGTCCAGAGACATGCACATGAGGCTAATTGGATGTTTCAAATTTCCCCTATGGATGTGCGTGTGTGCATGTGTGCGTGCGCGTGTCAGCTGAGGTCCAGCCTCCTAGTGACTCTAGAACAGGGATCACCAACGTGGTGCCCGTGGGCACCAGGTAGCCCGCAAGGACACTATAAGTTGCCCGCGGACCTGTTCACTGCTAGTTTTAGGACAGGCCCACAGCTCCATAGCGCCACTCTCCATTGAGCTGCATCTAATTTTTTTGAATATATTTTAAATCAAATCAATATCTTCACATAGATAAATATCATTAATTATTAATGATAACATATAATTAAAGGTAAATTGAGCAAATTTGTAATTTCAGAGGTGTGTTTTGACCTGGTAGCCCTTCGCATTAATTGGTACCCAAGAAGTAGCTCTCGGTTTCAAAAAGGTCGGTGACCCCTGCTCTAGAAGGACTAAGCCAGGGAAATTAATGTTTTAAATCGAGGTTGGAAAAATTGTTGTTCCTCTAAAGAACTACTAGTGGCGCACTCTAAACCATTCACAAACTGGCAGGCTGTAATGTTTTTGTATTATGATGATAGTATGAGTAATATTGTTGTTTAGTGATCTCCAACCTTCTTTGCACCAGGGACCAGTTTTATGTATGAAAATGTTTCCGCAGACTGGTTAGAGTCTGCTCCGTAGTCTTGTTTTGGTGGCTGTCACCGCAGAAAACCTCGTCTCACAAAGATATCTGGTTGGTAATGGAAGACAGCTTTCGGTGCTTCTGTGGCAATGTCAAAAACGGTCATTTTTCAAAACAAGATCCGGAAGCTCTCATAAAAACATATGTATGTAACTTGTACCATGAAAGCTTTTGTTTGTGGACTGGTATCAAATGAGCCACAGACCAGTACCGGTCGGTTGACCGGGAGTTGGGGACCCCTGGTTTATTTCAATAAAACAACCCCCCCCCACCCATATTCATCGTTTGGCTACTAATACACTGATGGTTGCTGTGTTACTAAATTGTGTCAAATACCATATATTAATCTAATGTCTCCTTTCTTGTGTGTGTGTGTGTGTGTGTGTGTGTGTGTGTGTGTGTGTGTGTGTGTGTGTTTCTGAACTATTTTTATTCAGGCATACTTCCGACAGGGTGTTGCCCTCCAGTACTTGGGCCGCCACGCAGATGCTCTGGCTGCCTTTGCCTCCGGTCTCGCTCAGGACCCCAAGAGCCTGCAGCTTCTCGTCGGCATGGTGGAGGCCGCCATGAAGTCACCACTCCGAGGTGTGTGTGTGAAATGTTGTAGCCACATATATAAATAATGTACTCAGGGGTAGCACTAGCCTAGCCAGTGAGC
>CM045743.1:22106439-22118939 GCA_024760905.1 Plotosus lineatus
GATTGGGGAACAACAAGGATTGTGAGGGGGAATGTTGAGCGATGGAGAGAAAGAAAGACCAACAGACAGACGGGGACATTATGTAGAACATCTGTCATCTCTGAATGATCCACACAGGGGTAGCAAGGGAGGGAGAGTTAGAAAAAGATTATGTGAGACTGAAAGGAGGTGAGAGCGAGTAATGGAGAGAGTAAGAGGAGGGCCAAATAAAGATGGTGAAAGAATGGAGGGAGAGAGTGAAAAAGGAGAAAAAAAGAGAGAGGAGATGGTAAACAAAAGGGGGAGTATAAGAGTGAGAGTGGGGAGAGAACAATGGAGAGTGTGGAGAGGAAGAAATGAAGAGGGGAGAGTAAGAGTGGGGATAACAATAAAGGGAATGAGGGGAAGAGAGAGTGTATGTGAAAGCGATGGAGAGACAGAGTAAGAGCAATAGAGAGAGAGATGGAGTGTACTATTCTGTTCCTCACTGTCTGTCGCTGTCTCTGTCTCTTTCCATTTCTCTCTCAGACTCGTGTCTTTGTTTCTGCCCTGTTTATCTTTTTTTTCCTCATTTCACTCACAGCCTGAGTCATCTCACTGCCAGAGGTTTGATCCTCGTCTTTCCTTCTTTCTCGAGTTTGAGCTCTCGTGTGAGGATTTGCGTGAAGGGGATTAGTGCGCTCTAATTGAATTGAAACGACGCAGATTGAATCGTTCCGTTCTTCATCGTACATGCTCTCCAAACCGTCTGTCACGCTCTGAGCTCTGGAACATCAATGTCTGAGTAGGATGTTTGGCTTTTCCCTCTCTTGTTCTTAAACTCCCAGAGTTTACGTTCAGCTCCAGACACCGGATAAACACAAGCACTCTGAGCGTCCAGTCTTCAGACAAATGAGAGAGTTGGAACACAAATGCAAAAAAAAAAAAAAAAAAGATCTCTTATAGTTTGGATTATGGTGTGTGCGCAGTCTACAGCTAATCACACGACACGCCGGCTTCGTCAGCGTGGCAGCGGCAGAACGACTCACAGATCCGTTGAACGGTAATTCAAAGAGAAGCGAAGGAAATAATGTGAGGTGGGCGGCGCTGTCACTTGCTGTCATTACAGCTTTATTTAGCTGCTTTCCTTCAAGGATCCAGGCAGTCATGTCAAAGCTCCCTTTCGACATGATGTGCACTCAGCGAGTGGAGGGAGGGGAGACTGCGAGAAAAATAGGCACCCAGAGGCTCATCATTAAATTCTGGCCGTGCCATGGCTCTGTCGCGACGGCTCGCATCAGCGTTTCCTCTTTCGTGTTTATCATGCCGCACTTTGCGGTTAACTAGATTTGCAACCCGTCCACACGCGAACAAATACACCACTCACCAGGCCAGGCCACACCTCCCACCCCCAAGTTTTATTTTAGCAACTGGTAATGCTGTCAAGCTGAATTAAGTTGGGGTGTGTGCGCGCGTGCGTGTGTGTGTGTGTGTGTGTGTGTGAGAGAGAGAGAGAGAGAGAGAATGCAGATCATTAGAGGAATCCTGACTCAATTCCAAAGACTCAGCTAACTTTAATCACTAAAACGAATTACAGCACTGAACCTAATTACCATGAAAGAAAATATTTTGGGGTGAATATTTTAGCAGGAAACCTTAATATACTAGTTCATCTCAAAAAATTAGCATATTGTGATAAAGTTCATTATTTTCTGTAATGTACTGATAAAAATGAAACTTTCATATATTTTAGATTCATTGCACACCAACTGAAATATTTCAGGTCTTTTATTGTTTGAATACTGATGATTTCAGCATACAGCTCATGAAAACCCAAAATTCCTATCTCAAAAAATTAGCATATCATGTTCAGGTAGTCTAAACGAGCTATTAACCTAATCATCTCAATCAACCAATTAACTCTAAACACCTGCAAAAGATTCCTGAGGCTTTTAAAAACTCCCAGCCTGGTTCATTACTCAAAACCACAATCATGGGTAAGACTGCTGACCTGACTGCTGTCCAGAAGGCCATCATTGACACCCTCAAGCAAGAGGGTAAGACACAGAAAGAAATCTCTGAGCGAATAGGCTGTTCCCAGAGTGCTGTATCAAGCCACCTCAGTGGGACGTCTGTGGGAAGGAAAACGTGTGGCAGAAAACGCTGCACAACCAGAAGAGGTGACCGGACCCTGAGGAAGATTGTGGACAAGGGCCGATTCTTCAGACCTTGGGGGACCTGTGGAAGCAGTGGACTGGGCTATAGGTGGCGCATTCCCCAGGTCAAGCCACTTTTGAACCAGAAACAGCGGCAGAAGCGCCTGACCTGCGCTACAGAGAAGCAGCACTGGACTGTTGCTCAGTGGTCCAAAGTAGTTTTTTTCGGATGAAAGCAAATTTTGCATGTTATTCGGAGATCAAGGTTCCAGAGTCTGGAGGAAGACTGGGGAGAAGGAAATGCCAAAATGCCTGAAGTCCAGTGTCAAGTACCCACAGTCAGTGATGGTCTGGGGTGCCATGTCAGTTGCTGGTGTTGGTCCACTGTGTTTTATCAGGGGCAGGGTCAATGCAGCTAGCTATCAGGAGATTTTGGAGCACTTCCTGCTTCCATATGCTGAAAAGCTTTATGGAGATGAAGATTTTCATTTTTCAGCATGACCTAACACCTGCTCACAGTGCCAAAACCACTGCTAAATGGTTTAGTGACCATGGTATTACTGTGCTCAATTGGCCTGCCAACTCTCCTGACCTGAACCCCATAGAGAATCTGTGGGATATTGTGAAGAGAAAGTTGAGAGACACCAGACCCAACACTGTGGATGAGCTTAAGGCCGCTATCGAAGCATCCTGGGCCTCCATAACACCTCAGCAGTGCCACAGGCTGATTGCCTCCATGCCACACCGCATTGAAGCAGTCATTTCTGCAAAAGGATTCCCGACCAAGTATTGAGTGCAGAACTGAACATAATTATTTGAAGGTTGACTTTTTTGTATTAAAAACACATTTTTTTTTTTTTTTTTTTTCATTGGTCGGATGAAATATGCTAATTTTTTGAGATAGGGATTTTTGGTTTTTCTTTACTTTTTTGCCAAAATTATCAATATTAAAACAATAAAAGGCTTGAACTACTTCAGTTGTGTGTAATGAATCTAAAATATATGAAAGTTTAATATTTATCAGTACATTACAGAAAATAATGAATTTTATCACAATATGCTAATTTTTTGAGAAGGACTAGTAGGTGGTGCTGTAAATTAGTAAAAATGTAATAATAATAATAATTATTATTATTATTATTATATTGTGATTGATTAAATGTCAGCAGACGTCTCATCCTTGCACATTGAGGAAACATGGAGAGACACAAGGAAACGATGAAACTTTGTGTCCTTGTAGCATCACACACAGCGTTGTCCACTAATGACAGCAGCGGCACAGCTCACATAAACGCGTCTGATGTCAAGCAGGTGCAGGGCTGATTTTGTACTAGTGTGCAGCTCTTCCAGATCTTTGTTCTTCGATTATTATGCTTCAATCCTCGATGTACAAATGATAATATTGGGACAAGTGGAAAAGATGGCCGACCAGAAGAACTTGTGGTTCAAGCGAGGATTGAGGAAACAATGAAGAAGGGTGTTGAGATGGACCATACTCTGTGTGTGTGTGTTTTTGAAAGAAAACCAAAAAGTGGCATTGTGCAAACCACACAACGCTATTCCCTCCGGTGAGCAGCAGAGAGGATGTTAGTGCTCCTGCACAGCTGATTGCTTGGAGCAGGCATAGGGGTGGTGTTGTTGCTGATTGATTAATTGGGGGGCGAAGGTGAGGTGGATTTCCTGATTAACTGAAAGATGGAGTGGAGTTGTTAGTGTTGTCTTGGTAGAAAGCATCTATAAATGCTGGGGGGCGGAGCTTTTGAATTAGTGCTGGAGCGGTGCTTCTCAAATAGTGGGGCGCCCCACACCCTTGGGGGGCGCAGTATGATGCTGGGGGGTGATGCCGGGGGAGCGTGTATGACCCTAGGGAACATGCTTTTCTGGAATAGGGTACGAGAATTAAATATAATTGCACCTCCACTCCACTAGTTGGCAGTGGCGCTCTCATTGTCATACTCTGGTGAAGCAGTTTTTCGCATGAGCAAACGATATGAAGTACAGTAAACAACACGGAAAAATTTCTAACAGGAATGAAGAGAAAGGTGGAGAGAGACAGAGATATTAAGACATCAGTAAGTTGAATGAGTTTATATAAGATGTATTTTTTTAATTTCAGGCACATTGGTGCACTTTAAATCTTTTGGTACAGATTAAAAAACACTTTTAATGAAGTTTTTCGTTATTGTAAGTTGAACTATTACTTTCTTTTTTTTGTTGTTTTTAATGTTAATAAAGATGCAATGTTATGCAGAGGTGTACTAATAACAATTTTATAGACAAATAATACTATTTATAGTCGCTCGCGGGGTGCTGGGGAGGGTGAAATGTTTTTTTTCTTCCTAGAGGAGGCACCACAGAAAATAATTGAGAAGCACTGCACTGGAGAAATGTGTGTACTGTATTTATTTGGCTGTAATACCCCCATTTCACTGGAGCACGGCAGACTCACAGAAGCAAAACCGTAGTCATCCTCCAACGTTCCTCAGTCATTCCGTTATCTTCCATGTACTTCCGTACGATTTCGAAGGTATTCCTCCTCTTTCGACACGCAAACGTTCCACCCTTTCCGCAAATGTTCCTTGATCGTTCCTTTTATTCCGGAAGTCTTCCGTGAACATTCCGTGAACATTCCTCCTTCTTCCGGGTGGTCAAAAATGGCCACAGAATCCCCACGGAATACTCACGGAAGGTTTGCAGAATACATGCGGAACATTTGTGGAATGGGTGCGGGTAACACGGAAGACTTGCAGAACACTCAAGGAAGTCACTTCCACTATAAATATTAAATTATTCCAGTTCATTTTTTCTGTTTTCCTGTTCATGTAATAAAGTTTTAAAGTTATAATCACTGTGGTTTGGACTTGTGTGCAGGGTTTTTAGTCTGGAATGATTTATTGAAGATGCAAATAAAAGGAATGTATTGACATTATTGATATTAAACATATTAACATATGTTAAATTTTAAATTAATTGTAAATTATAAACATACTGCACATTAGAAACATATGGTAAATTACAAACATAATGTTAAAATTTAAATTTATTGTACATTATAAACATATAGTGAGAATGAGCTTCCTTGATCTTTCTGCGTATTTATAGATGGCATCAGGAGCAAATCTTTTGATCTTTGCCGATTTTTCCTTGTTGAAACGTGGTTACGCCAGGTATTCCGCAGTCATTCCATGTTGAACGTGAACGTTCCGCCTTCATTCCGCCTGTTCCTAGATCATTCCGTGGGTCTTCCTTCTAAAAAGGAATAATACCGCGGTCGTTCCACAAACGTTCTGGCCTTTCCGTGAACGTTTGGTGAATTATCCAAAGGTCTTCCTTTGCTGTCCGCACCGGTTTCTCCCGAAACGGTTATCGCACTTTTAACAAATTCTTGGTAAGATGTACTGATGTCGATCGTTCCAAAAGGGTTGCTGCCCAACTTTCAACAAGAATTTTGAGGAACCGGACAAATCGTCATTGTCATGTCATAAACAATACCATCGAGAACAAGTTTATTTATTTACCTGGTGAAGACAAACTTCTTCACTGTTTTTGATTATTTATTTATAAACACCCTGGACAGGATTCTGCAGGTTTTTAAAATCAGTTTTGGTGAATCCTAGGCTTGTATGTGAATCCTAACCCGATTAACATTAGCAAGCTTTAAAACAGTTTTAATGGACTACATTTGGAATAACGTGCTTGAGGATCTAGGCGTAGTGTGTGTGTGTGTGTGTGTGTGTGTGTGTGTGTGTGTGTGTGTGTGTAAGCGGATTACAGGTGTGTAATGGTGCGTGTAACATATTTGACATCCAGCAATGGACAGGTTTCCTCTCCCTCCCAAACTGTTATTGTTGATTTAATGGAGCAGACACGAGCATGCATGCGTTCAAGCACGCAAACACACGCTTATTTTTTTCTATCTCACTGACCTGAACAATTTGAGAGTGCAGTAAAACCTTTCTCCTCCTTTTCCTGTGCCATGACTTTATCATTGACATCAAACTGAAACGCTTTCACTTCTTGTTTACTTCAAACAAATCTCTTACTTCCAAGATGTTTCCTTAACGATGGATTTTCTCCTCAAAATAATTAATGCAAAATAAGCAAAACGGTAAATTCACACGCTGGTATTGACCACACACACTGAATCCTGTAGTCCTTTTCAACATTTATTGACATAATGCATTCCCTTGTCCATCCCCCCCAACCTGAACCACCACAACTAAATGCTAATTAAACCCTAACCTTTACCCTGACTCTAATCTAAAGCCTAATTCTACCCTCAATCCTCAAACCAAGCCTTAACTCTCCCCAGACAGCCCTTTGAAGAACTGACCTTCCAGCTACAATGCCCTCAATTCTCTAAAATGTTCTCACTCACTAATTTGTTGGTCCAATTAATCCTTCTAGTTCATGTGGAGGCTGGGAAGCTATCTCAGCCGAACCTAGGTAAATGAGTGGTATGCCCTAAACAGCTTGCCAGTGCATCATCAGTCAATCGTTCACGCCTAGTGATTTGGAACTTCCAAAATGCTTAATGTGCTTGTCTTTGGACTGTGAGAGGAAACCCAAGCAAGCACAGGAGAACATGCAGCACAGAAAAGCCAGAGCTTGGGTATCGAACTCACGATCTTCTTGCTGTGAGGCAGACGTGCTAACCATGACATCACGGTGCCACTCGTGTTCTCACTCTGTTAGTTACGAACATACGTACGAACGAACGTACGATAGTCCTCAATACGTAGCAAGTACTCATTCTCCCGTACTCATATCTTTTGAAGAAAAGTCATGCAGTCATTGACGTTACACATTCCACATCCCTGGTCCTTAATATGTTGTAAGTACATTCACACACACACACACACACACACACACACACACACACACACACACACACACATACACACAAAGTAGAGCAATACAGCTGGAAAACTGTTTCCTGCTCGATGATACGAATCAATAAGGAACGGAAGCTAAAACAGGGAGTGTCATCGCTCCAAGCAGGCTCCGCGGGTATAAGCAGCTGAGCCATAAGCTGATTTATGACACTGTGCACTTTCACACCTTACCTGCGTTTCCGCCCCTCTTGCGGAGGTCACCTCTACACATATGCTGGCCTTCTGTCTCCGATCTGCCCTTCCACTGTGATTGTGTATCATAGAAAGACATGGACTGTAGTGTAGAAAGAGGGGGAAAGGATACGAGACAAAGGAATGGCAGACCATCAAAAGGGCAGGCATGATAAATTGTCCATGAGGAACGAAACATTTTTATTCAGGGCGGGATATCCAGATATTTATTTAAATTCTAATTATTCTTGAGTTTGTATATAATCTGGTAATGTATCTCAGGGGAGAGACATACATTACAAAATGATGTAAATAACATTATCAGCACTGTCGGACAGATTTTTCTTCGTCAGCGTCATGTGAGGAGAGTTTCTGGCTCCTGAATAACGCATCATCAAGGTGCATATCTATTAACCTGGACATCGCGAGTTCGAGTCCAGGTTGATGCTGGCCTGGAGTCCATAAGAGCCAACTGGCCAAGGTTTAATCGGAATGAGGGAGGGCGTAGGTTCATCTTCCGGTCACCACCAAATTCAGGTGCTTTTATTGTTAAAATGAGATCTGTGTTATTATAAACTACAAACTAGTTACCATAGAGATGTTTGAAGCCAGCCAACCACTTTTAATGAACTCCTGCTCCTGCTGCATCACAGGGCAGTGTTATCCACCCGGGACATTTTTGAGTGAGATTTGCATTAGCAGTTTGTAAAGGTAGGTTCAGAGGGGTATGTGCTTGATTAAGTTTAAATAAACCTGTTTTTTGTATAATTTGATACCACATGCTCAGTATCTCCTGCAGCACGGGCATCTATGATGATCACATTGATTTAACATTCTGAACCAAGTCATGTGACCCATGCACCCGTTTAAAGGTTTATCCATAGGAACTGAGTTGCCTTTTTTATGATGTTACAATCTTGATCTTTTTCTTGCTCTCACCCTCAGAGTCATTGGAGCCGACCTACCAACAACTGCAGAAAATGAAGCTGGACAAGAGTCCGTTTGTCGTGGTTTCCGTGATTGGCCAGGAGCTGTTGAGTGCCGCCCACCACGGCGCATCAGTTGTGGTTTTGGAAGCAGCGTTAAAGATTGGCACATGCAGCCTCAAATTGCGGGGCTCAGTCTTCTCCGCCCTCAGCAGCGCCTACTGGTCATTGGGCAACACCGAGAAAAGCACCGCCTACATGCAGCAAGACCTGGAGGTTGCCAAGACCTTAGGTGAGTGAGCATTAGAGATGTAAACGATATCAGGGTTAAAATACCTAGTGGTTCTTATGTGATTCAATTTTTTTTTTTTTAAGTCTTTCTACTTTTTCCTCTGCGTTGTTCGCACTCACTCGGGATGGTAAAGAAAGCATTGGAACGCATCAGCCTAAGCTCATACAGTACTATTATTTTTTTGCCGGGGTTTATTTCGGGTGTTTTAAAAGTAAAAAAAGAGTCCTGTGTTTGTAACATCTACCAATGAGTTACTGTGGAGATGCGTGAAGCACATCTGTATGAACTGCTGCATTAAAGGGCAGTGGACTCCATCTGCGCTCGAGTACGAGCCAGAGCTCAGATTCCTCTCTATGTGGAGTTCTTTAAATGCCTGCTTGGATTTCCTACCATCTCTCAGTGTCATGACGATAAAACCATTCCATTTCATTTTCAGAATTGTCAGAATTGCCTAGCTCAGCCTACTCTGACTGAAGGTAGTGTACACCCTGAGCCATTTACCAGCCCATCGCATAGCCAAACACACACTCGCACCCAGATGCATTTTGGAACAGCTCATGAGCCTAATGTACATGTCTTTGGACTGTGGGAGAAACCCAGTACACCCAGAGATGACCCATACAAGCACATGTAAGCGTCTTCAACGGGCCTGGGAAACCAGGACCTTCTTGCTATGAGGTGGACGTGCTAAGCACTACACCACCCAGGATAAAGCAGGTGAAATGGAAGCAGGCATGCAAGATGTAATTTAATATGCTGTGTACCAAACACACCCTTAATTAAGAACGCCAAAATAGTCCTCAGTATGGGTCTTAGTTTATAGAATGAGGGCTCCATGAATAGCTGTCTATGAGCGTATTATAGCACGGCGGTGGTTTAATATCTAATGCACTAATTCTGGGTGCAAACCATATCATTTATTCCTGGGTCTCTTTTTAAAATTATTATTATTATTATTATTTTTATTTTAACTCAACACTACTATGTTGAAATATACACCCTACAGTCCCTTCTGCATTGTGTAGAAATTAACACTTTCAGCGTTTAATCATAAAAGCCTTAATTAGTCGAATCCTAGAGGTTAATTAGGTATCTGATAATTATGCAAATTATGGTAGTAGCCGGTTTTAATTGAATGACTTAATGGATATTAATAATTTATCACCATACTGGAAATTACTTCACGTTTAGATATGAGAAGCCTGGATATACTCTTAATGGTTTCTTTCTTTGGAACATGTTTGCACAGAAAAAAGGTTTATCACATATTCATAGCCAGGCCGCAGCACCGTAGATGTTACAGATGTCCCAGAATACGAGTGGATGGACACATTAGTGTCGTGACACGAAGACATTTGCAAGAACCTGATGGCATGCATGTCATAACTGACGTGTTTCAACAAAGAAAGATCATGCTACGAGTTATCAGGCGAAACGGGAACAGCCTTGTTTTTTTTTTTTTTCTATCCCAATAAAAATGACAGATTGACGCAACTCTGGAATAATTCAAGTAAGTGTTCTGAACCCGCTGATATTAGCCTAACTGACACCCCATGAAAGCTCATTTCTCCATCTGTTAGTAGAAACCTCGTCTCGTCTTGCACTCCTTGCTGTATTAATGTGACATCCTCGTCTGGTAAATTGATATTAAAGCAATCGAAGGGAAGTTCATCAGTGTGTGTTCAATTTAACTAAGATTAGACACACACTGTATACAGATAATAACACCCGCTTACTATATCATTACTGGGATGCCAAATTTAGTCATAAAAAGGATATTTCTGGTAAGGTAGCCCGCTGGAATAGCCAAAAATGCCAAAAATCCAAACTGATCATCTATAACTACACTGTGGATGTGGTGGACATCAAATCTGCTAGGTGATTGGGGTAAAAGGTGCGTTGGGGTCGAATATGGTAGGTGATGGGGTAAAAGGTGCGTTGGGATCGAATATGGTAGGTGATGGGGTTAAAGGTGCATTGGGGACCAATATTGTAGGTGATGGGGTAAAAAGTGCATTGGGGTCGAATATGGTAGGTGATGGGGGCTTAAAGGTGCGTTAGGGACCAATATGGTAAGTGATGGGGGTAAAAGGTGCGTTGGGGTCAAATATGGTAGGTGATGGTGGTTAAAGGTGCGTTGGGGACCAATATGGTAGGTGATGGGGCTATAAGGTGCGTTGGGGTTGAATATGGTAGGCGATGGGGGTAAAAGGTGTGTTGGGGACCAATATGGTAGGTGATGGGGCTATAAGGTGCGTTGGGGTTGAATATGGTAGGCGATGGGGGTAAAATGTGTGTTGGGGACCAATATGGTAGGTCATGGGGTAAAAGGTGCGTTGGGGACCAATATGGGAGGTGAAGGGGGTGAAACGTGTGTTGGGGTCGAATATGGTAGGTGATGAGGGTTAAAGGTGTGTTGCAGACCAATACGGTAGGTGATGGGAAGGAAAGGATGTACTGGGGGTCAAATACAGGAAAAGACGGGAAGGAAATTATGTGAAGATGTCAGATGTGAGATGTTGTGAGAGATAGAAATCTTGTGATGTCAGACACATAGCAGAGGAGTGAGATGTGAAACCTAGAAAACTAATAATTGCCCTTGAGAGTCACCCTGTGAGTCACATGTATCGATCAAAAGATAAAGGAAAACAAGACCTTGATGAATTAATGAAGCTTTGACATTGTTTCTTTGAATAAGGGATAGAATTAGGACTTTGAGCAGGTATAAATAGGCTGTATCATCTGTGAGTAATACTGATCTGACCCAAGTCCATTTAAAAATTAGCCTCCTGTTAAAATTTATTCATGCTCAATTAAAGCCAGATATTTTCCAGTTTCACAAATAATAGATAAAACACTTCACCTTTAACCTTCTTTCTTGTAAGAGGTTGTGCATCATAAACAATGCATTTGGATCAGGAACACAGCATCTGCATTCTTTGTTGAGATATGAAAGCTTTGTACTGTTTGATCATGTCTGTTTCCTTCCTCAAGCCAGCAATCAAATCCGCTACTCAGCGCTCGAGTGAGACATGGTTCAGTTCACACGTTTCACACATTGCAGAACAGCTCTCGAGTTGAGATTTTGAGTGAGCAGTCAGTGTTATGAAAGGATTTAATTTTTACTGGGGTATTGGGGTGGGAAGAAACCGATCAGATGATGAGATGGAATGACAGGATGTATTGAGGGGGCTAAAATATGGTAAGAAATGGATAGAACAGGACGTGTTGGAGGTCAAATGTGTGAAATTAAAAAAAAAAAAAAAAAAAAAAAAAAAAAAAAAAAAAAAAGGCTGTGTTGGGGCCAATTAGGGAAGATAATGAGGAAGGAAAGGATATGTTGGCGGTCAGATATGGTCATGGATGGGGTCGTGGTGGCCTGGTGATAAAGGGCACTGGATCACTGATCCTAAGGTAGGGGGTTCAAGTCCCAATCTCCACGAGGTTGTTACTGCCCCCCCCCCAGTGCAGCTGACAGGGTTATCAAAGACCGGCCACGTCTCTCTCTGTGTACGGTGTTAAAAAAACATTGCTGACCTTCGTCAATAGTAGGCTGCATAGCCGTCAGTGTGTTTCCGCCCCTTGTTAAAAGGGTTGTGTCAGGAAGGGCATCCAATGTAAAAACCTATGCCAAATCAAACTTGCGAATTAGATGCCTCGCTGTGGCGACCCCTGAAAAAGGGAAAAATCGGAAAGGAAAAGAAGAAGTTATGGTAATGGATGGGAATTAAAGGTTGTTTTGGGATCAAATGTGGTAGGAGACGTTAATGAAAGATGTGTTGGAGGTGAAATGTGGGAGAAGAAGGAAGGGAAGGAAAGTGTTGGGGATGAAATATGATTGGAGACAGGAATGAAAGGATGTGTTGGGGTTAAATATGTTGGGTGACTGGAAAGACAGGATAAGAACAAGAACCTCGTAGATGAAGCTCATCCCCTGTTGCATGTGCTTATAACGTCCTCCTTTCAGTCATGACCTACTGCTCCGGACCTTGAGACAGAACAGAAGCAAGCACAGATTGACCAGTAAAAAAGAAAACTTTATATCGTCCTTTATCTCCTGATGATGTTTTTAATGTAGCACATTAATTTATCGCGGTGTGCT
>CM045743.1:22123939-22136439 GCA_024760905.1 Plotosus lineatus
AGGTAGCAGTAGATTTTCTGACAAGAATATTCAACAAGGTCTTAGAAAGTGAACAGATGCCAGAGGAATGGAGGAGAAGTGTGCTTGTGCCCATTTTTAAGAACAAGGGCGATGTACAGAGTTGTGGCAACTACAGAGGGATAAAGTTGATGAGCCATACAATGAAGCTATGGGAAAGAATAGTGGAAGCAAGACTAAGGGCAGAGGTCAGCATTTGTGAACAACAGTTTGGTTTCATGCCAAGAAAGAGCACCACAGATGCAGTGTTTGCTTTGAGGATGTTAATAGAGAAGTACAGAGAAGGTCAGAAGGAGCTGCATTGTGCCTTTGTGGATCTGGAGAAAGCATATGACAGGGTGCCGAGAGAAGAACTGTGGTATTGTATGAGGAAGTCTGGAGTGACATGTATGATAGATGTAAGACAGTGGTGAGGTGTGCTGTCGGTGTGACAGAAGAGTTCAAGGTGGAGGTGGGACTACATCAAGGGTCAGCTCTCAGCCCCTTCTTGTTTGCTATGGTGATGGACAGGCTAACAGATGAGGTTAGACAAGAATCTCCATGGACTATGATGTTTGCAGATGACATTGTGATCTGTAGTGAGAGCAGAGACCAAGTGGAGGAAAATCTAGAGAGGTGGAGGTATGCCCTGGAAAGGAGGGGATTGAAGGTTAGTCTTAGTAAGACAGAATACATGTGTGTGAACGACAAGGACCCAAGAGGAACTTTGAGGTTACAGGGGGCAGAGATAAAGAAGGTGGAGGATTTTAAGTACTTAGGCTCAACAATCCAGCGCAATGGAGAGTGTGGAAAAGAGGTGAAGAAGCGCGTGCAGGCAGGTTGGAATGGATGGAGAAAAGTGTCCGGTGTGATGTGTGATAGGAGAGTATCGGCAAGAATGAAGGGAAAAGTGTACAAGACGGTGATGAGGCCAGCAATGTTGTATGGTTTAGAGACAGTGGCCCTGGGGAAAAGACAGGAGTCAGAGTTGGAGGTAGCAGAGATGAAAATGTTGAGGTTCTCTTTGGGAGTAACGAGGATGGATAGGATCAGAAATGAGTACATCAGAGGGACAGCACATGTTAGATGTTTTGGAGACAAAGTCAGAGAGGCTAGATTGAGATGGTTTGGACATGTACAGAGGAGGGATAGTGAGTATATTGGTCGTAGGATGCTGAGGTTGGAACTACCAGGCAAAAGGCCCAGAGGAAGACCAAAGAGAAGATTTATGGATGCAGTGAAGGCGGACATGAAGGTCGTTGGAGTAAGAGTAGAAGATGCAGAGGATAGGGAGAGATGGAGGCAGATCATTTGCTGTGGCGACCCCTGAAGGGAACAGCCGAAAGGAAAAGAAGATATATATATATATATATATATATGTATGTATATGTGTGTATATGTGTGTGTATATATATATATATAATATAGGGTCTGCACAGTTGAAGCAGCGCTTGAGAAATATTTTGCCCCCTACTCATGTATGTAGTCAGAGCTCATGTATCTGTAATTTTTTTTTTTAAAAAGAATCCATGGTGGCACAGTTGTTAGAACACTCACCTCACAGCAAGAAGTTCTTGGGTTTGATTCTCATGCTCTGGTGTTTCTGTGTGGAGTTTGCATGTTTTCCCTGAGTTTTCTCTGGGTACTCTGCTTTCCTCTCACAGTGCAAAGACATGCACGATTCGGTTGGCTGGCTGTTTCAAACCGCTGCTCGGTGAGAGTGTAAATGGTTGCCTGTGCTGCCCTGCAAGGGTGAGGCAAGCTGTTCAGTGTGCACGCCACCTTCGATCAGTGTCGGCAAAGATAGTTGCCAGCCTTCCTTCCCTATTAGGATTAAACGGTCCGGCAAATGAGTGTTATGTAGTAAACTACAATAAAATAATTAAAATAATGTTTTCGTGTTTTGTTTCTATACTAAAACATTTGTACAGCTCTGGCTTGTTGATTCTAATGTATTGGACGAACAGTCTAACTCACTTATTCTCCGAACCGCTTAAGCCTACTCAAGTCATGTGAAGGCTGGAAATGATTTCAGCTGACTATGGGTGAAGACAGGATACTTGGACTGTGGGAGAAAACCAGCCTGCCCAGGGGAAACCCATATAAGCCCAATGAGAACATGCAAACTCCACGCAGAAATGCCTTCACTGAGCCTGGAACTCGAACCCTGGACCTTCTTGCTTATGCAATGTAATGATACCAGAGCATCCATGTGTGTAAACTGGAGCGTCGTACTCCACTACAATGATGTCATTGGTATGTTATCTTTGAGTGGGGGCCCCGGATAAGACTCGCTGTATATGCAGCTCGGTGCTTAGTGCCATTACTCTAATCCTCTTCGGGAGGATGAAAGCACCCTAAGCACTTTGTGTTGTCCTGTATCACTCACAGCTGATATTTCTCACGAGCTGTCAACCTTTCTGCAGATATGACAAATGTGGGAAAGAGTCCATTCGGAGGTTATTGGCTGTGAGAGAAATCTCTTGTCCGGTTTTAATATCGAAAAATCAGGCACATTAAATAAGCATTACACCACCACTGCACTTCTGAGGGGGGAAAAAACAAGTCAGACACCATTCAGCAGTTTTTTCGTGTGTGGGTGTGTATTTTGAAAATGTGTGTCAGCACAACTAGCAGCAAGTCACTGTAACGTTTACACATTCAAGAAGAAACAGAATGCTGACAAGAGTGAGTGAGTGAGTGAGGATGTGCGTGTGTGTGTGTGTGTGTGTGTGTGTGTGTGTGTGTGTGTGTGTGTGTGTGTGCTTGTGTGTGAGAGAGAAAGATTTGTTATTCTGAATGGAGTCATTGACTGTCATGTCTATGATACGGCACTTGAAGTGTGTGGGCACAGCCAGAAGGATGTTTGTATAAACTGCTGACTCGTCGTGTCTTGCAGGTGACCAGGCAGGTGAGTGCAGGGCTCATGGGAACCTCGGCTCGGCCTTCTTCTCCAAGAGCAATTACCGAGAGGCCCTGACAAATCACAGGAACCAGCTCGTCCTGGCAATGAAGCTGAAGGACAGAGAGGTAAATTGTGTGTGTGTGTGTGTGTGTGTGTGTGTGTGTGTGTGTGTGTGTAAAAGACTGTAGAACTGTATGAATCCATCACAAAGAACTCAGTAATATTCCATTTAGTTTGACTTAATGATGTCACAAACAGTGTTCTTTAATTATATAATTATATACAGTATCTTTAAAGAAATCCGTTTGCTGAATGACGATAAATCATAACAGAATGACCTAATCTCATGGCACGTGAATCATCATCATGTGGTTCTGGTTACTAGCTGAAATGGGATTAAATTAAATTAAAGTAAAACAATTAAAAAAACTAAAGCAATGTTTATATTACTGACTTCATTTGCAACTTTATTAGATGTCATGACTCGCTGGTTAATACTTCTGCCTCATGGCAAAAAGTCCTGGGTTTAGTCTTGGGTTTCCTCCAGGTGCTCCGGTTTCCTTCTCCAGTCCGAAGACATGTGCATTAGGCTGACTGGATATTCCAAATTGCATCAACGGTATGAGTGTGAGGGTAAATGACTGTATGTGCCTTGGCCCGGCAATAGATTGGTAAATTGTACAGGGTGTACCCCAGAATCGCCAACGAGTTGGCTGAGATAGGCTGCAGCCTCCCAGCGATGCTACTAGTATTAAGCAGCTTGGAAACCCACCACTAGCTGCGCTGCACACAACCCCTCCCAGAGCAACGTAATAATAAAAATGTAATAAAGGGCAACGGCACTGCGGTGCTGTACAGTTGGCCCCTGACCGTTCGCAGTTCACCGGTCGTAGCCACGCACACTTGTGGATTACCAGCATCCCCGGAAATTACTGGCACGTGATTCAAATTTAGCCAATGGCTGAGCGCTTTTGTTTCTCCCTCCTGCTGATTGGTTGCAGATGATGTGTACACCTCTTTTTTTTTTTTTTTTTTTTTTTTTTTTTTTTTTTTTTTTTTTGTCTCCTTCCCGCACAAGTTATTAACGTGATTGCCTGAATTGCGAAGTAAATTTTTTTGTGTGTTTGTGTGTTTTTTTTGTGTGTTGGTGTCTTTTAAGCCCTATGATGCCACTCAAACGCTGTGCATCTTCTCTAGCTTCTGGTAAGGTGTTTAAGCGCTTTATTCATTAATGAATATTGTCACAGTACAAAAATTATTTTTTTTTCTTAATTATTACTACATTATTACTGTATTTAGTGCATGTAATATGATGCATAGGGCTTTAAAACCATATCAATAATTAGCGGATTTTCAAGATTCGCGGGTAGAGTCGGAATGCAACCCCCCGTTCTGTATTTGGCGCGGTCACGCTACAGCTAACTGGGGACTGTCTGGCATATGTATGTCGTACTTGCCTCTGCATGGGTTTTCTTGTGGTTCTCTGGTACTGGGGTACTTTCCTTCATTATGCAAAGACATGTAGATTAAGTAATCTGAAAGTGTGTAAATAGTTGATTGTCAATCAGTAAAATTCGCCATAGCATAGCTAGTGTTGTTTTCATATCTGTAAGTTTGTGCTTTTGTATTTTGTTTTATAATTTTCTCTTATTACTTCACCTTTTATTTATTTTAATTAAAACCTCAGGATACAAATGTGTGTATCTTAAGATCTGTTTGACATATCACCACAAATTTTCAGGGTAACAGCTTTGTGACCAATGACTGAAACCAGATTAAAAGGTCACGTTCAAGGTCAGCAAAATGGCTGCCAAGTTGTTTGTAATATCTAAGTAGTGGCTGGTGTGATTCCTCCATCAGTGGCCTCTTCTTAAACGATGTGTTCGCAGTCTTTTCTGTAAGAATATCGAAGCCATAGACAAGTAACACACAACTGACTCTACTTCACCATGCTCTCTGGAGGATTTTAATCTGTAAATTCCATTCAGTTTTATTTGTATAGCACTTTTTTACAATTGACGTTGACACAAAGCAGGAGTTTATAACGTAGAAAAGAATTTAAACATTTACTCCGACCTGTACACATCCCTAATGAGCAACCCCGTGGTGAGGGTGGCCAGGAAAAACTCCCTCCGTTGATGCAAGCAAGAAACCTTGAGAGGAACCAGGCCCAAAAAGGAAACCCATCCTCATATAGGTGGCAATCAGCCACCCCACTGTCAACAGACCTGGGTGAACCTGTAGAGTGAAAGAGCAACGGCATTCCATCATCAGTTTACCTGAACTCTCTATGCCTGAGATCCCCAGATCTGCTCCTTTACCTAATAAAAGCCTATTAACAAAGTGCTTGACAAAACGAGTACATTTTTGGACTCGTCTTGAAAGCAGAGACTGTGTCTGAATCCTGAACATAAACTGGAAGGTTATTCCATTAATGGGGGGCTTTGTATGAGAAAGCTCTGCCCCCTGCAGTAGTCTTCATTATTTGAGGTATCATTGAGCATCCTACACCTTTTGATCTAAGGAGGTGAACTGGATCATAAACTACAAGAAGTTCACTAAGATAATGTGGCGTGAGACCATGAAGTGCTTTATAGAGTAAAAGTAGAATTTCATATTTTATTTGAAATTTAACTGGGAGCCAGTGCAGTGTAAATAAGATCAGGGTGATATGCTCATGTTTTCTGTTCTAATAAGGACTCGCGCTGCTGCATTCTGACTAACTGGAGCTTGTTTATGCACCTATTAGAACAACCAGACAGTAACGCATTACAGTAATCTAATCTCAAGGTAACAAAAGCATGAACAGGTTTTTCCGCATCGTGCACTGACATCATATTTCTTACTTTAGCAATATTCCTGAGATGAAAGAAGACCACCCAAGTTATATTATCTACATGAGCTTCAAATGCAAGACCAGCATCAATAATCACTCCAAGGTCCTTTACTGCAACGCATGATGAAACTGAAACACCATCTAAACTTACTACATCATCAGAAACTTTATTTTTACCTGCCTCAGATCCGAGTAAAAGTAGTTCCGTCTTGTCAGAGTTTAATAAGAGAAAGCTAGTAAGCATTCAGTGTTGAATGTCCTTTACACATTTCTCAGCTTTATTAAGCCAATGTCTCTCATATGACTTTGTTGATATATAAAACTGTGTGTTGTCAGCATAACAATGAAAGCTAATATGATCACGAATGATATTACCCAAGTGTGTTTCTACCCTGCAATGGCCTGGTGAGCTTTCCAGAGCGTACTCTTCCCTTGCCCAGAGATGGGCATCAGCATCCCCATAACCCTAATTAAGATTAAGTGGTTCAGAAAATGAATGAATGATATTACCCAAAGGGGAGAGAAAAGCAACGGGCCTAGGACAGAACCTTGAGGAACACTAAACTTGCCAGGAGAGGGCCGTTCCCTTAACTCCAACAACATCTTCTAATCCTTCAAGGAGAATTCTGAGATCAATAGTGTCAAAATCTGCACTAAGGTTAAGTAACACAAGCAGGGAGACAGCTGTGGCCGAAGGCCAGCAGTAGGTCATTCACCACCTCAATGAGTGTTATCTCTGTGCTATGATTGGGTCTAAATCCTGACTGATACATTTTATAAATGTTATTCCAATGAACATATGAACATAACTGGTGTGCGACAGCTTTTTCTAAGATCTCAGAGATAAAAGGGAGGTTTGATATTGGCCTGTAGTTACACAGCTAATATGGTTCGAGATCAGGTTTTTTAATCAGTGGTTTGATAACTGATAGTTTAAAGGATTTCGGAACATAACCAGTTGCTAAGGGTAGAATTTATTACATTTAATAAAGGGTTGATCGCTTCTCATAGTATTTGTTGAAAGAAACATGTAGGTACTGGATCAAGCACGTTGATGATTTTGATGAGGAAATTAATGAGACTAGTTCTTTTTTAATGGGCTGAAACTCTGTAGTTGTACTCTGTGTTTAAATTTAAGGAATAAATTTTTTGCCCCATATTTTCAATTTTAACATTATAAAAGTTCATGAAAGTTGTCACTGCTATAAGTTGATAGTTTATACATTTTATTTATGGTGTTATTCCTCGTTAATTCTGCAACAATATTAAATAAGTATTTCAGATAATTTTTGTAATTTTATATCAGATTTGAGAAATCTACTGCTCTAGCAGCACTAAGATCTTTTCTGTAATTAAGGAGACTCACCTTCAATTATAGATGGAAAACCAGTAAGTTAGTTTGATGCCATTTTGATTCTAATTTTCGTTTGTTTTGTATTGGTGTGTGTGTGTGTGTGTGTGTGTGTGTGTGTGTGTGTTTAATTATACCAGGGGGCTAATTTTTTTATTTCTGATTGATTTTCTTTTAACTGAAGCTACATTATTTAGCGTATGGTGTAAATTTAACTCAAAGCACTCGGGTGGCTTGATCGAGTTCTGTGGGGTCTGATGGTGATTCAATCATAGTTGATAATTCTGGAAGATTATTAGGAAACTCTGTGCAGTAGTTGATGTTAAAAGGCGCTTAATGCGATAACGTGGTGACGTGTAAATATTAGTACGAAGAGGCAGTGAACGCGAGATAACATAATGACCCGAAATAGTTTCTGACTGTGGAACTGCGACTCTATTTCCAATATTTAATCCTAAAATTATTAAGTCGAGAGTGTGGACAGATTTATGAGTGGGTCCTATTAAATTCTGACTACCCTGACTGAATCTAGGATTGATATGTACGTACGTTGATCCTCAAGGATTCTCTGCGATATCAAACTGAATATTGAAGTCACCAGTAATTAAAGCTTTCTCTAAAGAAATGACCAGGTTTCCAATGAAATTCACATAAGAATTCGGAGTATGCCCTGGGGTCTGTAAATAATAATTAAAGGCATCAGATTCATGTGCATATTTTTCCTGGAACATATGTAAATATTAGTGTATAGAATTTAGAACGTGTTAAATTCATGTCTAGATTTTTGTATAAGGTGGAGATTATCAGGATCAATAACTGCGATGCTGCTCCTCTGCCAGATAGACGAGGTTGGTGTATATAACTGTATCCGGGATGATTTGCTTCATTTAATGCTACATACTCATTGGGCTTAGTCCATGTTTCTGTTAAACACATTACACCAAACTCCTGAACAGTAATGTTTTCACTAACAATCAGCACTTTAGATGTAAGAGACCTAACATTTAACAACCCTATCTTTAGATCAAAGGTGCAGGCTATAGATTCAGTATGGTTAATAAGGTTATTAAAACAAACTCAGAGTTTTTACATTTTTGTTCAGTTAAGGAAACAGACACAGTCTCTATGGAATTGAACTTGACCTTGAGTGACGACTATGTGCAGCTAGCAGATGGTCGGATTAGCCGGTTTGTTTGCTCTTTGGTCTTGGCTCTGGGTCGTCACTGACTGACTAGTCCTGCTCTTAAACTAAGAGCTATGCTGCAAGAAATGAGAGAAGTACATTTCTGAGTGGGATGGACACCGTTCCACCCGATCAGGACAGGTTTACCCTCAAAACTATTCCAGTTGTCTATAAAGCCCACTTCATTTTTGTAACACCACTTGGACATCCAGCAACCATAGCCTGCTGTTACTGTAAATGGAGTTTTTATTCTATAAAATGCTGATTTATATTAAATTTTGTTAATATTTTTTCCAGCATTTTATGTGTTTTTATGATAGTACAATAATAGAATTTAGCTTAGTGCTGATAAAACACATTTTAATATGAATTACCTTTGAGACGTCGATTCGTAGTCTCAGAGGTCTGGGCTAATTGCTGTGAGGCGCTGAAAGAAGTCACATGAGATTTGATCAGCCAGCCGTGATTTTCAACGGAGGAAGTGATTGATGTTGTTGTCATTACTCTTGTTTGGTTCATTGGCTGTCACTGTACTCATTCTCTGTCTATGACTGGTTTTTCTCTTCACTTCGCTAAACAGCCAGAACTGTTATTCCCTGCCAAACCTGGAATGAAGTCGTCTTTCATAACAGTGGTTTTTACTGATGAGTCTGTTGCGATTGACCTAAAATCAATAAACAAATTGCTGTTTACAGGAAGCTTAGGTGACATGTACAAGGATGCCTACAGGACTAATCAGGTCAGCTTCTGAACAATAATAAACATGTCTATGAAATTTGTACAGAATAAAGAAGGAAATAGTCCTAAACGCTGGTGACACTACCATGCCTAAGTTCCGGAGACGATTTGAGTTTGGAATGTCAAGGTCACAAATTTTGGCACATATAACTGTGTAGTGAGAGCAGGTAGACTTACCATTACTATGTATTACTAATACATAACAGCGGTTTGGTGGGGTACTGGTTAGCATGTCCGCCTAACCGCAAGAAGGTCCTCGGTTTGAGTTCCAGCCTGGCGATAGCATTCTGTGAGGATTTTGCATGTTCTCGCCGAAGGGTTTCATCTGGGTACTTCAGTTTTCTCTTCAAGACAAAAGACATACTCATTATAAGCACATTTCCCTGAGGTGTGAGTATCAATGATTGTGTGCATGTGTTGTCCTGGAATGGACTTATAATTGTAATGTAATGGGTGCACCCCATCCTTCCGCTTCACCCAGAGTGGGCTAAGATAGGTTCAAGCCTCCCTATGAGCCTAAAAGGATTTGTTGGCTTGACAGATGATGAATTAATAGGGAACCATATGTGTATTGTAAATGACTGGTGGAGTGAACACACGCGTTCACTGGCTTTTTACATGGCACCAGCTGGCATATATAATGTTAGATCTTTGTTGTTGTATGATCGGATCTAACGTTACGTTACCTGACTGATGTGTTTATGAAAATATTACTAATAACATTATTACGGTCATGATCTTAGTTACCATGTTTTTTGTGGAGAAATTCAAATTTCAAAATGTACCCCTTCCTAATTTTTGGACACATGCTTACTCTGTTAAAGATGAAATTGAATTTGTCATTATCTAATTAGATGTCAGCTATGTTGGAAAGTTCCTGTCCATCTAAATGTAAAAATTTTCATAATCATGCTTTACTTTAGTACATTTTCAATAAGCACTCAAATGACTAGTAGGAATATCAACAATATATAGCTCTTGCAAGAGTAATAACTTGCGTGGATCACATGCACACTGGTGGACCATGGATTGATAAGCACACACAATTTCCTGCGAAACAACAATCTGTGTGTCACCGTACCTCCTGCATAACTCACAAGAAAGGTAATAAGACCTTTGACCTCAATTGACCTTAAAAGGGCAAACCCCAGCCATATCATCAATCTTTCAAATGAGGAGCTTTTCCTAATTTGGTCACGTTGACATGCTATAGATTATATCATAAAACATTTAAATCCATATAGGAACTTTTAGCAGTAGGGTGTTGGTACCTTACTCCCCCTTGTCTCTAAATGTCCCTCAAGTTTTATTTCATTTTTATATTAAATTTAATGCATTAGTTTCAACATCACACAAAAATAGTCTTATCAGTCATAGAAGGCATTACAGTAGTACAGTGGTACCTCATCTTACGAAAAATCCACGTTACAAAAAACACATTTACCTAAAATTTCCGTCTCTGGGTACGAAAGAAATTCACATTACGAAATGCGCCATCTCAAAAATTCAAACAATGCATGAGTTGCTCTCCCATTGGCTATCTCCCAACACCACGCCCCGATGACCTCCCATTGGCTATTATGGAGCTGCATCTCCATAATACATATGATGCTTTTCGTGTGCCTTCGACCCATTGCTGGTCATGGAGATGCAGCTCCCTCCCATTGGCTATTATGGAGCTGTATCTCTATAATACCCATGATGCTTTTTGTGTGCCTTCGACCCATTGTTCGTCACGGAGTTCTAACACGCATAAAGGACAGAATTAGTGCTGTTTCATGAGTTTTTCGAGTGTGCTCATTGCAACTTTATTTTTTGGCTCAGGCTTTTAACCTTGCATAAACATTTGTAAGATTATAACTCTGCTAAGAAGACATGGTCAACACACACGCGCGCGCACACACACGCACGTGCACACACACGTACGTGTGTGATTCCCGGTGCGAATGAAAAGAAGCGGGCTCGTGGCATGCGGTTGAGCGATATCGCAAAGGAATATGGCCGAAACCTGTCTACCATCAGTACGATATTGAATCAGAAGGAGGTTTTAAAAGATATACTTTTATAATTTTATAATTTTTCAAGGGTTTAGGGGGTAGTTTTGGGGTCTTGGAACAAATTAGGCTTTTTACATGGAAAATGCTACTCAACTTACAAAAAAAATCAGGTTACGAAACCACTTCTTGAATGGATTCATTTCGTAAGGTGAGGTACCACTGTACTATCCGTGATAACAGGGACGTTATTTACTACCACATTACATATGAAGGGCTAAGGACCAGTGTTCTGATTCTAACCAGCAAAAAGGTGTTTTGGAGAAAAATTGCAAAATGGACAAAGTTTTTGCAATGTATAAAAATCAGGGATAATGCTCACCATGTGATTCCAGGTCCTAATGAGGATGAAGGGACCGTTCTGGCACACACAGACATCCACATCTGTCAGAATGTCACCTTTTCTCCTTTTCCAGTTTTTGTGGGTTAGACCACTGTGGCTCTCAGCCCATCATATGTCTCTCAACATTGTACTGACTCGAAAACCTCGAATAAGGCTTTTCTGAGAAGTGTTACCTTTGTAGATTTCTCACAGCATGCATGGATGGTTCACCCGGAATCTCTACCCCAACCACCCTCCATATCGTAAACATCACCCCGCCCCCAGTACCACCCGTCCTCTATTCACCTCTACATGTCCTTCACTGTGTGTGTGTGTGTGTGTGTGCGCGCGCGTGTGCGTGTGAAGTGGGAAAGACAGTGCAAATACCCCTCCTCCAGTTTTTTGAGAGCTTCACATATTCAGCTCAAGCGCCAGACCATGTTCTCACATAGTAGACCATGTTGGCAGAAATAAATGCATTTCCCGTCACACAAAAACTGCCACTGTGGCTGCATTGCATGCTGGGTAGACGAGGGTGTCAGATTCACAGTGCTTCTGGCTGGATAGTGGCAGAATGGATGGAGCTAACGAGGTAGATCTAGCTTATGTGGCAGGAAGTGTGTGTGTGTGTGTGTGTGTGTGTGTGTGAGCAAGAGAGAGAGAAGTAGATAAACTGCAGCCATGATCTGCTGCAGTTCTTCATTAGTCACTTCAGAAGGTCACTCTGACGCTCACAGTAACCTTTTTTCCTCACTTCTGTCCTTTATCACGGTGTCGCAGTAGGCACCTCAGAATATAGACTGATAATCTATCAATAAGGACCTGAGTTAAGGAGACGGATCTGTATGTGAAGAAGGTGTGAAGGGTAGATCTGAGTATAGAGGAGTTAAGTGCTCTTAAGAGATGGTACCTTCATAGTATTCTAAAGGCAAAACTGTGAGAAATGAAACTACAGTCCGGCTGTATGCTGGGGGCCTATCATGTTAAAAAAAACGAAAGCACCTAGTGAGCACAAACCTCTGACAAGCTCAGCAGTCAAACATAATCCTACAATGACTTTGCAATATTATAGAATCATTTTTTTTAATGCTGTACACACACAATTCTGAGTTGC
>CM045743.1:22141439-22226439 GCA_024760905.1 Plotosus lineatus
TATTTGTAAAATGAATGTTCGTAAGCTGGGGAGCGTCTGTATATAGATATATACATATACTCCATACGTGTATATATTTGTGTGTGTGTGTGTGTGTGTGTGTGTGTGTGTGTGTGTGTGTGTGTGTGTGTGTGTGATTACTGGCACACACCTCCTGATGAGTGAGGATCCTGTAAACAGTGCGGTCTAATGGCATCATCTGCTCCACAGCACCTGGTCTCATTTCATAACTACTTCTAACCTGTGTTTCTCTAATTACTGCAGCGTTACAATCATGCTGCAGTTCCCGTCTTACACACCTGCAGCACGTAACGGATACACACACACACACACACACACACACACGCACGCACACACACACACACACACACACACACACACACGTGTGCATAATTTGTCCAATAAAAGCATTTACTTCTCATGATGCTGCAAAAGTTTTTTGGACGAGAAGGACTGAGTGACAGTTTCATGTTGATTTATAACTTTTTCTTCCTGCTGCAGAATATGGAATATTGGTTAATTAAGTATAAAACATGGCTCCATCATTAATTAAAGTTAGAACTTTGAGTGAGTGTAATGGAATTTGGTCATAAATATTGATGCACGGAAAATTTTTACAGTGAAATGAGGCTTGAAGTCCTGTGTCAATAAAACCATGAAAATGTAAAGCTGTGTGTGTGTGTGTGTGTGTGTGTGTGTGTGTGTGTGTGTGTGTGTGGGTGTGTGTGTGTGTGTGTGTGTGTGTGTGTGTGTGTGTGCACGTGTGCAGATGTTTTTATCTCTCTCTCTCGCTCTCTCTCTCTGTATGTGTGTGTGTGTGTGTGTGTGCAGATGTTTTTGTGTCTCTCGCTCTCTGTGTGTGCGTGTGCATTTCTGTGTGTGTGTGTGTGTGTGTGTGTGTGTGTGTGTGTGTGTGTGTGTGTGTGTGTGTGTGTGTGGCTACTGAATCAGTTTCCAAATTCTGAGCGCACCATCGTGTTCTTTTTGTCGCCCAAATCAACACCATGATGTTATTTAATTTTTTCCTGCAATAGAAGTCGTTCCTCTCCTTACAGAGTAAACACCAACACCCGGGACTCTGTAGAGCTCTCCACATTTCTCCTGCTCTCCTCTTTGAAACCAAAATATTCGCAGCATGCGCTTCTGGCTAATAGACCTCAGGAAAAAAGTCTTAAAATTTTATGGTGTTAGGCATTTATAATGCGAACGGTATCGATAAAGCTCTGGGGGGGGATTTTAGACTGAATGGAGGGGGGGGGGAGTTTAGAGGAAGTGTGTGGTACAAACCGAACAGGGGGCGGTTTAGAGGTTTAGAGGAAGTGACTGATACGAATCTAACCGGGGGGGTGGGGGGCTACAGGAAATAAGTAGTTATGAATTTAATGATTGGTGGGGGGGGGGGTCTGCTCTGTACTTCTGCACATTATACAGGCGTATACCAGGAGTACTTGTGATGGAGTGAGGCTTTGTGGTTCGAAGGATGAACTGCGTGAAAGAGAAGTCATGGGAATACCATGATGTATTGTATAATTCCCGTTGCTCATTGAGAGTGTCGGCTCGTCGTTAAAGCCCTGATTTAAAGCAGAGATGAAAGAGCATGAAATAAGGCACATCATACTTTATTCCGAAATTCTCTTCAGCCTTCAGAACGACGATGAAGGACGGAAACGCAGCCGGAGCTGAAATAACATGCTTTGCGGTTTTTTTCCGGCATCGTTTTCTCTAAGCGTGCAGCTGTCGCACGACGTGCAACCCCGCCAGTTGTTCTAGCCGGTAATTTGCGTGACGCCGAGCACATTTTAATCTAATTTCAATGGCATATTTTGGTGTATTCATTAGACACGGCGATATCGGATGTGACGGCAGCCGTAATTGGTTTGGTTTTGTCTCATTAGAATGTGCTCATTGTCTCTGAGCCCTGGCCTTATTGTAACACACAGTCACTGTTGCTTGGCCAATTAAAGAAAATTCCGGAAAGACGCTCTTCATTTTGGGACCTTGTAATAAAATCTTTTCTGGTTCAACACAGTTGTGACGGGAGAAATGATTGGAGTTGGTCATCTCGCAGTGCACAGTAATGCTCAAGTCTAAAGCTACTTTCGTGTGCATCTCTTAATGTTTACATGCTGTGTGAGTGTGTGTGAGTGTGTGTGTGTGTGTGTGTGTGTGTGTGTGTGTGTGTGTAGGCCTGCGTGTGTCTTTCTGTTTGCATAAATGCATGTTTATCTGTTTTGTGTGTGCGGGTAGGCCTGTGTTTGTGCATCCGTGAGAGTGTGTGCTTCCCTGGTCCTGTGCGTATGCCTGCGTGCATGTACTTTTGTGTCCGTGTGTGTGTTTGAGGCTGTAAGGCGGGCTGATCTTTTCAGAAGACTGTCTTCCTAATGGAATGTATTACGTGATGCACTCTGGTACAGTAATCACAAACTCTGTGTGAGTGTGTGCTGGTTTTCGCCCCCGGGAGTAAAATGTGAAACCTCCGACAGTATAAGAGGTTAGTTTGACTCCTTGTGGAGAAATACTTCATGAAAAATGGAAGTTTTTTTACTTTTGCAGCTCCATCGGCTCTGCTTGTAGTGTTTTTCTAGTGTTTGTGTGTGTTTAACATCGCGAAATATTTTAAAACACTCACCCTAATTTGTTAATGCTCTTTAAAGTGAAGAAGTTGGGAGTTCATTCCATTCATTCATTTTCTGAACTGATTAATCCTAATTAGGATAGCTGGGAGGCTGACGCCCTTCTCAGCCGACTTTGGGCGAGGGCACAGCATACCTTGGACAACTCGCCAGGCCATCACAGGGTAGAAACACGCTGACGGCTATGCAGCTACTCTTGATGAAAGTCAGCAGTGGTTCTTTTACAGCTTCTCACCATAGACAGTGAGAGACATCACCGGCATTTGATAGCCCTGTTAGCTGCACTGAGGAAGTTGGAAGTTTACACACTAACCTTGTGCTTCTCAAATAGTGGGGCGCTCCCCATGGGGTATGGTGCCAGGGGAGGCGCGATGTGATGCCGGGGGGGGGGGTATGACCCTGGGGAACATGAATTTCTAGAATAGTGTATGAGAATTAACTGTAATTGCACCTCCACTCCAGTAGTTGTCAGTGGTACGCTCAATGTCGCACTATGGTGTAGCGGTTTTTCACACGAGCAAATGATATGAAGTGCAGTAAATAACCAATCAAGAAACAACACGGAAAATTTTCTAACAGTAACGAAGAGAAAAGTGGCGAGAGACAGAGATATCAAGACATAAGTAAGTTGAATGAGTTTAAATAAGGATGTACTGTATTTTTTTTATTTCAGGCACATTGGTGCACTTTAAATCTTTTCTGTTTCAGATTGAAAAACAATGTTATTGAATGTTTTCTTTATTGTAATTTGAACTATATTTCTTCCGTTTATGTTTTTAATGTTAACAAAGATACAGAGTTATGCAGAGGTGTACGAATAACAATTTTATAGACAAATAATACTATTTATAGTCGTTCGTGTGGCAGTGGGGGGCGTGAAATGTTTTTTCTTCCTAGAGGGGGCGCCACATAAAATAATTGAGAAGCACTGCAATAACTCCAAAATCATGCAGCTTTATAAAGATTTGTCAGTGTTTTCATCCTCTTCTGATGATACTTTATGAATCATACAAGACCTTTGGAAATGTAAAAATACCCAGGAAGACTTTATTCGCTGTTACGGTTGGAAGGTTGGATGGAACTCTATAGGAACAGCTTTGGGTCCATCTCATACTGTAATCTGGTCCTGTCCTGCACCGTAATATTTCCTTCTTACTTCAGATCATAGGGGCCAGTGGCATAGTAGTTGGTGATGGGCTCAAGATCAAGAGGTTGTATGTTCAAATCCCAGTTAGACCCTCACTGTGCTAAGACTCCTGGGCAAGGTCTTAATTACAAGTGTTGCTCTGTTCACCCAGCAGTATAAATGGGTACCAGTAAAAATATACTGGGAAGGTAACCTGCGATGGACTCGCGTTCCATCCAGGAGGAGTTGAACCTCTTGGTAGCTTCACACTACGGAAACCAGGAATAAGCACCAGCCTGATGAGTCACTATGCTCGGATGTAAAAAGCCCGAAAAACTACCTTACTTCAGGTCATAACCCACTACACTTCTCCCCTCAGTGATGACACCTGCCCAGTGAGCCGCACCAGAGCAACACCAGCAAACAGCTTATACCACACTGAGCACAGAAACCCGTCATGGTTTAAATACTTCGAAAAGTCAAACGAATTTAATGACTTGGTCCTAATTGGTCAAAATGAGTGTGTGTGTGTGTGTGTGTGTGTGTGTGTGTGTGTGTGTGTGTGTGTGTGTGTGTGTATGTGTGTGTGTGTATGTGTGTGTGTGTGTGTGTATATGTGTGTATGTGTGTGTATGTGTGTGTGTGTGTGGATAAAAAAGACAAAAATTATTGGTTTGCTTATCTTCACACTAAGTGACATAACTGAGTGTAGCTACAGGATAAATCTATTTTTAATCCCATAATTGCTCTCTACCAGTCATTTCACACCATTACAGCCAGTCAGATGTGAACTGGTAACGCATTCATTCATTCATTCATTCAACAAACCACTTAATTCTACTCGGGTCCAGAGCCTAACAGCCTATCTCCGCTAACTCTGGGTCAGGGTTAGCCATTTCAGGCTAACAGAAGGCAACACACACAACCATTCATATTCACACCTCGGGGCAATTTGGAACAGCTACTTAACCTAATGTGATAAGCTTCGAAACGGTCTAAGGAAACCTCAGGACCCAGAGGATTCCCACTCAGAGAGAACATGTGAATTCCACACAGAAACGCGTTTGCCAAGCCCAGGACTTGAACATAAAACCTCGTTGCTGTGAGGTGGAAATTCTAAGCACTACACAATCGTGCTGGCCCTATAATTAAAAAAAAGATTGTAGTGTTTGTATTGTAGTGTCCTTCATAAACAGCACTGCTGCCCTGTGGTGAACCTGTCAGGCTTTTTCATTGCCTTATATACGGCCTTCAGTTACTGTAACTGTGCCATGGATACACACTCCACCTCATATTACGTACATATCATGACCAATCTTTCTTAACTGGCACAACCAAGGGTTGATGGGAACTTTTCTCGTCAGTGAGTTAGATCATCTGGGACACGCCCACATGTTGGAATGCCAAATAAGGATATAGAACGCATACGCATACTAAAAACTTCATAAAAAATGTATACAAATGTTATATATAATATATATATATATATATATATATATATATATATATATATATATATATATATATATATATATAAAATATAGTGTGTGTGTGTGTGTGTATGTGTGTATATATATATATATATATATATATATATATATATATATATATGTTTTTATTTTTTTCCCCCTTTTTTTTTGCTTGTCTGTGAGTCTGGCTTCAGAGTGACGGTAGGACGTGTATGTCCTGATCTCAGCAGTGTATGTTCATGTATATCTTTTGCGAAGTCCAGTTTTACGACGGAGTATTCGTAGGCGTGGGACAGCAGACGAACAGAGATTACAGCCCCAACACACAATCGAATGGGCTGCTGTCAGTGAGATTAATGACTGCTGAGGTATTGACTGTTTGCTGCTCTTCTTTCCTTCTAGCCTTTCCCCTCTCTCTCTCTCTCTCTCTCTCTCTCTCTCTCTCTCACTCGCACTCCCCTCTCTCACACGCTCTCTCTACCCCCCACCCACTTTGCAGGATAGCGCCACATGAATGCTGAAATGGAAAACTGAGATTGTTCACGAGTCATTTTTTGCACCATAAAGCCACATGTGGATGCCGGTGTTTTGTTTTGCCCCCCCTCTTCCTTTCCATATAGAAAACATAAAAAGACTGGAGCGGCGAGTCCATCATTCTTTACCAGATACACCCCCACAACCGAGCAGAGAAGTCTGATGTAACTCAGGCCATATGGGTTCAGCTCGAATTCCTCCCAAATATTTATTATCTCCCTTATTCTGATTATTTTTTCTATAATATCCTCTAATTAGTGTTTCTCAAACATTTCCACGAAACATTATGACAGCCCCAAAAGCATTTCTGCTTATTACAACATTACCCTCTTCTTTCGTTTCAGGTCCACACTCCGTTAGAAAAGAAAGAATAATCACAGCGATAATATTTAGCCCTGAGCCTTGCTTACAGATACACATTTCTGGTCCTATTTATAGCATTCCAGAAACAAAAACTGCTAACGTTTCCTTACATCAGGCCAATTACACACACAGAGTGTACTGTAATCAGTGGTAGTGCTGTTTATAGCAGTCATGACTAAACTACAGCTTGTGTATTACAACTAAAGTGTGTACATCTTTTAAAAAAAAAAATTATGTTGCTATTCTGTATTTATTCCACAAAGGAAATAATTGCCTCTCATTTAACACATCCAAAGTAAGCACACACACACACATACACACACTTGCACACACACGCTCTGAGCAGTGGGCTGCCACACATTGCAATGTCCGGAGATCAGTGAGAGACCGGTACCTTGCTCAAGGGCACTTCAGCCATGAGTGTGAAGATAGGGAAGGTGCTGCTCATTCTCCCAACGCTACACATTTTCAACCGAACCAGCGACCTTTCTATCCCAAAGCCACTTCTCTAACTATTACTCTGCAGCTGCCACCATCATCCAGCTTCCACCATCATCCAGGTTGCTATGAAAACAATCAAAGGACGCTAACACTTGTTAGAATGTAATCTCGTCCCACTCTTTAGATTAATTTCTTGAAATTAATGAAAAAATGAATGAAATTTTAGGCAGGGAGCGTCTGTTTTAATGATTTTATGAGCACTTGCACCATCATGAGAAGACTCATTTCAGGAAGGAAGCTCATTTCAGTCATTTGTATTTATGAGCTTGTTCTTTTGGTCTCCACCCAAAGCCCAGGACCATAGGTGAGGGTAGGAACGTAGACTGACTGGTAAATTGAGAGCTTTGTCTTGCAGCTTAGTTCCCTCTTCACCATGATGGACCGGTACAAGCCCCGCTTTCCAGCATAGGCTGCAGCGATCTGCCTGTGAATCTCCTGCTCCATCTTTCCCTCACTCTTGAACAAGACCCTGAGATACTTGAACTTCTTCACTTGAGGCAGGATCACATTCCATACACAAAGGGTGCATTCCACCCTTTTCCAACTGAGAACCATGGCCTCGGACTTTGAGGTGCTGATTTTCATCCCGGCCGCTTCGCACTCAACTGCGAGTCACTCCAGTGAGAGCTGGAGGTCCCAGCTTGATGAAGCCAAAAGGATATCATCCGCAAAAAGCAGAGACCAGATCCGATGGCCACCAAAGCAGAACCCCTCGACACGCCTAGAAATTCTGTCCATAAAAATTATGAACAGAATCGGTGACCAAGGACAGCCTTGGCAGATTCCAACCCTCACCCCAAACGTTCCCATTACAGACCAAACTCTGGCTCCAGTGATACAGCGACTGAATGGCCCGTAGCAACGGTCCAGAACACCATTCTCTCAGAGTACGCCCCACATGATAACCAAAGGGACAAGGTCGAAAGCATTCTCCAAATCCACAAAACACATGTGGACAGGTTGGGCATACTCCCGTGCCGGTTCCAGGATCCTGTTGAGCATATAGAGTTTGTCAAGAATGCCACAACCAGGACGAAAACCACATGGTTCGTCCTGAATCCAAGGTTCAATTACCGGTCGGATCCTCCTCTCCAGTACCCTTGCATAGACTTTCCCAAATAGGCTGAGGAGTGTGATTCCACAATAATTGGAACACACCCTCTGGTGCCTTTTTAAAAAGGGGGACTACCACCCTGGTTTGCCATTCCAGAGGTACGGCACCCGATGACCATGTGAGGCTGCAGCGACGTGTCAACCAAGACAGTCCTACACGTCCAGAGCCCTGAGATATTCAGGGCGGATCTCATCCACTCCTGGAGCCCAACCACTGAGGAGCTTTTTAACTACCTCTGACCTCAACTCCAGTGATGGACGGACTCCCACCCAAGCCCCCAGGGTCTTCCTCCTCCACAGATGGCGTGTTGGTGGGATTGAGGAGGTCCTCGAAGTATTCCTTCCACCTTCCTATGACATTCCCAGTCGAGGTGAGCAGGTCCCCACTTCCACTGTAAACAGTATTTGTAGGAACTGCTCTCCCCTCCTGAGACATCGAATGGTGGTCCAGAACCTTTTTGATTCCAATCGATCATCACTGTCCAGATCCTTACTGAACTCCTCCCACGCTCAAGATTTTGCATCAATATCAGCACATTTGGCCTGTTGGTACCTGGCTGCTGCCTCGGGAGTCCCACAGGCCACTAAGACCTAATAGGCCCCCCTGTTTACCTGGATGGCTCCCTTCACCACGTGTCCCCCACCAGGTTCAGGGGTTACTGCCATGACAGACACTGATGACGTTTCAGCCACAGCTTTGGGCTGCTGCCTCAGCAGTGGAGACATGAAATAAGGCCCATTCAGATTCCATGTCAAGCACTTCCTTTGGGATGCGGTTGTGGCTTTGCTGAAAGTGGGAGTTAAAGGCCCTTCTGACAGGAGACTCTGCTAAATGTTCTCAAGAGATCCTGACTACACACTTGTCCTGTCAGATCTGGAGGGCTCCCCTCTTCACCCGAGCATCCAGAACATGCGGCTGCAAGTCCAGTGACACGACTATAAAATTGATCATTGAACTGCAATTTAGGGTCTCCTGATTCCAAGTGCACTTATGGACACCCTTATGTTTGAACATGGTGTTCACGATGGACGAACTGTGACAAGCACAGAAGTTCAACAACGAAACACCATTCGGGTTCAGACTGGAGCGGCCATACCTACCAATCACACTTTTTCAGGTCACACTATCATTGCCCACATGGTCGTTGAAGTCTCCCAGGGGAGCATTCTCCAACACATCATCTAAAGACTCCAAGAAGGGTGGGTATGTTGAACTGTCATTTGGGACATAAGCACAAACAGCAGTCAGGACCTGTCTCCCCACCTTAAGGCGGAGGGGAAGCTACCCTTTCGTTGACCAGGAAGAACCCCAACGTGTTGGCACTGAGACGGGAGGCAAACAAGAATAACCACACCAGCTTGTCGCCTCTCCCCATGAGCATCTCCAGAATAGAATAAGGTCAAGCCTCGCTTGAGATGAGTGGTTCCAGAGCCCCAGTTATGAATTGAGGTGAATCCGACTATATCTAGTCAGTATCACTCCACCTCACGCCCCAGCTCAGGCTTCTTCCCCGCCAGAGAGGTGACTTTCCATGTCCCAAGAGTCAGAGTCAGTAGCTGAGGATCGGCCCGACAGAACCCATGCTTTTGGCTGCCACCCAACTCACAATGCACCCAACCCTTATAGCCCGTCCCACAGATGGTGAGTCACTGGGAGGGCGGACCCATGTCTCCTGTTCGGAATGGGCCTGACCAGGCTTCATGGGCAGAAGCCCGACCACCAAGCGCTCGCCTTCAAGATCCGCCCCAGGCCTGGCTCCAAGGGGGACCCCTTGACCCGCGTCCCGGCAAGGGAAACTGTGTCCTTGTGTTGTTATTCTTCATAGGGTTGTTTTGAACCATGCTTTGTCTGGACCTTCACCTAAGACCTGTCTGCACTTGGGTGACCCTACCAGGCACATAATGCCCCCAACAACATAGCTCCTAGGATCATTAGGACACGCAAACTCCTCCACCACGATAAGCTGGTGTTTCAAGGAGGGGCACCCAGGTACAATGCCCGCCAAAATGTAATTTCTACTGGCGGATTCTGTGAGCCTGTCATTTTATAGCATTAATTAAAAAAATAGAAATACATTTATACACTTATAACTATGTTTAGTTTTGCTAGGTTCAGTTCTCCAACACACATACACGCACACACATACACATACACACCATTGCTGGAATTGCTCCACTGCAGAAGTGAAGCGTACGGTTAGCTTCTTTCCTGCTTGAATGGTATTTTAAATCAGTTTCTCCTCCACGCGACAGGCTGACATCCTTTCCACAACCTTTATATAATGCCTTGTTATTTGATTCCTAAGAAGCACAAATCCTGTAATATCCTCTCCCTCTGCCTGATTTCAGTCCTTTAAGATTTTTTCTATTTGCTTTTATATTTGGACTGTAATTTAAACCAATAGCTTGTCTGCTCGCACAGGTATTTTGTTGTTTTTTTTTTGTTTGTTTTTTTTGTCTTTGGGCTGTCAGAGGATACTGGAGTACTCAGAAGAAACTCATTGATCCGGGGACTCAAACACAGGACCTTCTTTGTGTTAGGTGGACGTGTTAACCACTGCATCACCATTCAAATGATGTTATAAATATTTGAGGAATTAATTTTTTTTTTTTTTAATATCAAGATCAGGAAGGGGAAAAGACCAAAAAAAATCCCAACTTTAAAGGCAATTTCATACCGGCACTTGCACCCGAACAACCTGTGGCTGGTTTGTTTTTCTCTATTTTTCGCGGTTCTGGGCGCAACTTGCTGTCTGAATACGACTGAGGTCAAGTAGGAGAGTTTACGCGTGCACAGTTGTGTCCATCAGGGTTAATAGGTAATTTCTCTGGCTTTCACAGCAGATGGATGTAGGAAGGTGGGCGTAACTTGTTCCTGTTGTCAGTGTAGAGGCAGCTTAAAATACCTGGAGAGAATGATAGAAAGCAAAGGGGAAGTGATCGACACCCAGCAAGGGAGAGTGAGAAAAGGGAGAGCTGAAGAGACAGAAAGCAACAGGGGTGGGTAAAATACATACAAGTGAAATAGAGAGAAAATCAGCAGAGAGGGTAATACACACACACACACACACACACACACACACACAGATATATATACACACATAAACAGGCACTCAGAGAAGGAAGCATGTGCTGCATGGAGACACAAACAGATCTATATTAATGATCCAGATATTCACAAATGGGAGTTTACATCCATGCATAGGATCTCAGTAAATTAGATTTGAAGAATTTTGCTGAGACCGGATTCACTTTATAAAAATCTAAACAAATACCATGGATGTAGAACATTATAGCGTTGATTCTTAAAGATCCGATAATCCTGTATTATATTTACTGAACCCATAAAGTGTTTGTTTTTCAAACCAAAACAGCCGTCCTGCATGCACATATCAAATGACAAGTATTAGAGTGGGGGAAAAACTGAACTGGCAACTACACAGGACAGGAAGCATATCATTTATACTGAAACACTGAGTATTATCTATCGAAAGAATCACATCTTGCTGGCTAACATGAAGAGACAGCCGATAGATAATATTGTGGTGAAGGTCGTCTCTCTGTTGTCACTCTAGGCTCTATCCCGGTGGCTGTACTGAGCTATTTTGGACCCAGTGAAGATCCATTATGTGTATGTCTAGTGGGTAGCATGTCTGCTTTACAGCAGGAAGATCCTGAGTTCAAGTCCGAGGCTCAGTGAGAGTGTTTCTGTGAGGAATTTGCATGTTCTCCCTTTGCTTGTGTTGGTTTCCTCCCGCAGTCGTTAGGCTCATTGGCTGTTCCTGATTCACCTCAGGGGTGAGAATGAATGGTGAAGTGTAAGTGCAACCCTCGCAGAATTAAGTGGTTCTTCAAATAAGTGGATGGATCGATGTTCTAAAAATGTTTATTGATCTTTGTGCCATATTGAACCACATTTGTGGGGGAAAAACACCAATTCATACAACATTAGTTTGAACCTAGTCAGTGTTGTCACATGATGCCATGATGTCACTGGCTCGAACCTTTTATTGCTCCCGTATGCAGATGAGATGATGTGATGTTGCATGATACTGAGAAGATCCCCAGAACCTATCACATGGGTTCCTTTGTAGTGCGTACCCTGGATGTGTTGCAGTGTTACCTTCACTACAGTACAGTATTTGCTGAAGTGGTCATTTCCTCTTTAGCCTCTGCATTACATCAGACGTCAAATGTACAAGGCCGGATGTCCCCGAATTGACGGCATGCATTTTTCTGGTATAACGTAATATGTTGTCGTTAATAGCATAGTGTAACCATAGCATTGTGGGAAAGGATTTTAGTAGTGATTGTAGAGGGACATGGAGGCCTTTCCTGACTGAATGAAGCCTTGTACAGTATATTCTGTTTTTTTTTTTTTAATGGGTCATGGTTTCGAGTCCCATTCTCACTGAGGAAATTTCTGTGTGCAGTTTGCATGTCTCCCCATGCTCACATGGATTTTTTTTTCTGGGTACTCAGGCTTCCTCCTACAGCCTAAAGATGTGCACATTAGGTGAATTGGCTGTTGCAGATTGCCCCAGGTGTGTGTGTGTTGCACTGCGATGGCCTGGAGAGCTGCTCACAGTGTGCCCTGCCTTCACCCAGAGTCAGTTGAGACAGAGTCGAGCATTAAGTATTTCGTAGAATGAATGAATGAATGAATTACCAGTTCAACTCTGACTGGTCGTAATGTTTTGAAATGATTGGAAAGAGGAATCCTGGGATTAAAACAGTTTCATCCAGTAGCTACACCCATTTATGTCAATCGCTGTTTTCCTCATTCAATGTGAAACTAAAACAAAAAATGATTTCTCTTAATTTTTCCCATACACACTTTTTTAACCACACACTCTAAGGACTAAGGCATTGAATCAATCAGACTTTTTGGTGTTTTTAAGCCATGATGGGTTTCGGTGTTCAGTGTGGTATGAGCTGTTGTTTTGGTGTTTCTCTGGTGCAACTAACTGGCCAATCCTCCCTCAACAAACACTCTTCAACCACACTCGAGTGGCAGGGCGCAGAGTCATTTAAAGGGCCAGAATTGCATCCCGAGTCCCGGGCAGATCGATGCCATGCCTGTCAGAAAGATGAATGGGGCTTTGGGAAGTCCATTTCAATGCAGGCAGAGAGGGAGAGCGAGCATAAGGTAAGAGTGTGTGTGTGTGTGTGTGTGTGTGTGTGTGTGTGTGTGTGATGGAAGTACATGGTCATTTTGTATACGTGTGTAGTGTAGCCACTCTCTTATAAACTCCTGCCCCCTGGGGCAGGCTGTTAGAGCTTAATATGCGAAACACATTTGGGGTCATTCTGCAGCTGAGCTGATTTAGCTTGAGCTACCTGCTACATTTTCTCCACAAAGCCTCTACATTTCTTAAACCAAATGCTGACCATATTGCACATGACAAAAAGTAGATTTCAGCATCCATAAAGCTTGCAAGCTTGATGCTGAAGGGCTTAACGGAGGCTGATGTCATCATCAGACCCTTCCCTGTCAGATCTCCGGAGCCAAAACTCTCAGGCTATCTGAGATATGATACTCAAATACATTTAAAAATTAATTAGCCTAAACACATATACCAACTCATGAAGGGGAAGCATTATTACTAGAACGTCACTAAACTTGAGTCACCCCAAAATCCCAATAAAAATGATATCAATTCAATTCAGTTTTATTTGTATAGCGCTTCTTACAACTGGCATTGTCGCAAAGCAGCTTTACACAGTAAAACAGTGTAAGTCGGGGCTTACAAAGTATAAAGGAATTTAAACATTTCCTATTACCTCTACACATCCACAATAAGCAAGCCGGTGGCAAGGAAAAACTCCCTCAGTAGTTGTCAGGAAGAAATCTTAAGAGGAACCAAGCCCAAAAGGGAAACCAATTCTCATTTGGGTGAAACCATAAAAATACTACTTCTTTTCCTTTCGACTGTTCCCTTCAGGGGTCGCCACAGCGAATCATCTGCCTCCATCTCACCCTGTCCTCTGCATCTTTTACTCTGACTCCAACGACCTTCATGTCCTCCTTCACCACATCCATAAATCTTCCTTTGTCTTCCTCTAGGCCTTCTGCCTGGTAGTTCCAACCTCAGCATCCCACTACCAATATACTCACTATCCCTCCTCTGTACATGTCCAAACCATCTCAATCTAGCCTCTCTGACTTTGTCTCCAAAACATCTTACATGTGCTGTCCCTCTGATGTGCTCATTTCTGATCCTATCCATCCTTTTTACTCCCAAAGAGAACCTCAACATTTTCATCTCTGCTACCTCCAGTTCTGCCTCCTGTCTTTTCCCCAGTGCCACTGTTTCTAAACCATACAACATCGCTGACCTCAACACCGTCTTGTACACTTTTCCTTTCATTCTTGCCGATACCTTCCGATCACACAACACACTGGACTCTTTTCTCCAACCATCCTTTCACTTCAGAAAAAAAACTGAACCAATCACTTCAGAAAAAAACTGTCTTTTCTTCTGGAGAAAGTCTTTTTTTCTTCAGAAGAGACATCCAATGTCATTACCTTTTTTTGGCGCTTCGCTAGAGAAGATGCATGGCGTTTGAATGGCATCATAGAGCTTAACTGGTAATTAAAACACATTAAAAAATGCACGTTGACAACTTGTGCACGAATGAGAAAAAAGGGATGTATACATAATCTCAACCAATCAGCAGGAGGGAGAACAGCCATTGGCTGAATTTGAATCACGCGAGAGTTACTTCCGGGTCAGTCAGAAATCTGCGAATATGCGGGGGCACGAGTGCAAAACCGCGAATGGTCAAGGACCTACTGTATTTTATATTCGATTTGAAATTTAACTTGGAGCCAATGCAGTGTAAATAAGATCGGGGTGATATGTTCATGTCTTTTGGTTCTAATAAGGACTCTCGCTGCTACATTCTAGAGTAACTGGAGCTTGTTTGTGCACCTATTAGAACAACCAGACGGTAACACATTACACATTACAATAATTTAATCTCAAGGTAACAAAAGCATGAACAAGTTTTTCCGCATCATGCACTGCCATCATATTTCTTATTTTAGCAATATTCCTGAGATGAAAGAAGGCTACCCGAGTAATATTATATCCATGACCTTCAAAAGAAAGACCAACGTCAATAATCACTCCAAATATCAGTGTCAGTGTCCACGTTCACCATGTATACATGCTCCATTGTTTATTCATCCATCTATTTTCCAAATTTCTTATTCACAGGGATCCTGGAACCTATCTCAGCCAACTTCTGGCGAAGGCAGGGTAGACCCCAGATAGCTCGTTCGTACATTGCAGAATCTACACACACGCACAACTAGGTTCAATATGGAACGGCCAATTATCCTCTGTATGTCTTTAGACTGTTTGGGAGAAACCAGTTCAATTACAGGGAGAACATTTGCATGTTCACACAAAAACACTTCTGCCAAACTCGGGGCTTTAACCCAGGACCTCCCAGCTGTGAGGCGGATGTGCATATACTTTGTGTGTGTCTGAGAGTTTTCCTTTTAGCTTTTTCCCTTCCCTTTTTCAGGGGTCATATATATATATATATATATATATATATATATATATATAGGGTACTGGTAGGCCTCCGTCAGTCCCGAAGGACTATGGCTGCGCTCTGGCCGGTATCCCGGCTGGTGATACTCCCCAGTGCGCAGAGCCTGGGTAGGGAGTAATGAGGGACAGGCTGTTCCCCAAGCAGCAAGTTCCCCCCTCCCCCGTCTCGGCGCCACCGGAAGGATCCAATGGAAAGGCAAGTGCCGATACGACTGGGTTCCAGTGCCGCTGCAGGAGAGAATCTACGGTCAATTTAGAACGGCCAATTAACCTACAGTGCACGTCTTTGGATTGCGGGAGGAAACTGGAGCACCCGGAGGAAACCCGCACAAGCACGGGGAGAACATGCAAACTCCACACAGAAACGCCCAGGCTGGGAATCGAACCCAGGCCTTCTTGCTGTGAGGCGGACGCGCTAACCACTACGCCACCGTGCCGCCTATATATATATAGCTAGTGTCTTAATTCCGCTCACTGATTCCGTTCCCCGAAATTTTTTCCTCCTTGCTCAGGAATTTAACCAGCGAACTATCGGTTCCAAATGTTCGTCTCCGCCATTAGGCCATGGGTGTCCACATATCTGCACCACTATGCTGCTGTACCATGCTACCTAACATCGAATTTAGAAAACAACTTTTTTTTTTCCCATTTATTAATTTTTTTTTTTTTTTGTCCCAAGTATAAATTGTCCAACCAAGTAGTGCATTGACAAGCTCCATGTTTATCAAATCAAGATTGAAGTAACAGTCATCCGCTACCACAAGTCCATGGGAGGTAATGGGTCAAGCTCTCAGGGAAGGGAGAGAGCTCACCTGCCCGTCACTTGCACCAGCCAATCATGGGCGTCTGTGAGCTTATCATACAAAAGTGGCGGGTATCCCTTTCCCTCCATGTGTTATGTTGCTCTTGAATGTGTAGTAGTTTGTTAAAGATATGGGTGACAACATTGCATGGCATTTTATTTGTTTATTATAAATAAAATATATTTATTTACAGCATCTTTTCATCAAACATCCCAAATCACTTGGCCATATGTTAATAAAATGTCCTTTGATAGACTTAATTAGGTGACTAACAATAGAACATGTCATTTTAACATTCAATTATGAGATTTGTTTTCTATTGCAGGCAGTAATTATTAGGAAAAGTTGAAAAGCATCTCATCTGAACATTGCTGGTTTGTGCTCAGACATTAAGAGCAGTCATTTTCAGGGTTCATGCACAGACAGGACCTGTAATTATTCTGTCTGTGTGTTTGTTTCCAATGTTGGTTCAAGAGAATTGGGACAGCAGAGATCGCAAAGGTTGACATTTGTCCAAGTAATGCTTGGGTTCTGCTTTTTTTTGCCCTCCGGGCTCTCTGGAGCTCCAGGATTAATGGAACATAAAGCATGGCAGGATTAACTCATAAGTCAGTCAGAGTTTTTTCATCTTTGTTTGGATGCCCAAAGAGGTCAGTTTAGGCCTCGGGTGATGACTCGAGGTGGTGTAGTTATTGAGTTGGTGTAACACAATCCACAGCATGACTTCACTGCCTCGTGGGTTCCTTGATAATCACTAAATTAGCAAAATCAATAAGCTGATCTTTATCTTTATATCATGTTTTTCATGGTCAATGAAATCGGTTTCCAGGAACTCACACCTGTAAAGAACCTTCACACCTTCCTGTCAGTGTCATACATGATGACTATTGAAAAATGGCTGCCGGCATGTACATGTCTTGCATTTACTGGCTTTGATTTAGCATTTACTATGTGATGTGTGTACAGTATGTGCTATTATGAGGCCTCATACGGGGTGGTTCTGATAGGGTTTTCAAACTGTACTGGACTGCAGTGGCATCGGGCATTGATATCAAACGGCACTGATCACCATAATGTTTATAATTTAACGGCAGTGTTTAAAACCGTGGATTACTGTCTAGCCGCCATAATGTCATTATTCGGAAACCTGTTTTGTTCAAGTCAACCTATTCACAATATGTTTTCACCTACTGCTTACAATTGTTGTGTCACTTTAATCTGCACTAAACTGCCTTAAAAAAACCCCAGTGTGAGGCTGTTTTGCAAGTCTGCTGTCATATTTTGCCATTTTGTAACCATGTTGAACCGCCATCGGACCGTCCCCGTCTAAGGCCAGCTTGTGTTTTGTTTCGAAAGCGGAGCTATAACAGGCCATGTCCTAAAAAATGGAGTCAACCCCTTTTCTTTATTCCTAAGGGTGGAAATTTGAGACTGTGGGCCTCTGTACTGTTTTAAATCTAGCCTTCCGTTGATGAACCTGCTAAAAGACTTGGTCCTCCTCCTGTCCATATGTTCATGTCCTGAATCTTGCCTCCTCAGACGGTTTTATGTTTCTCCGTCTCTTGGTTTCTCTTCCACTTGCTTTCTAACTGAGCCAGCAATTGGCAGTGACCTTCATGAAGTTCAGTCATAGTTAATCTGCAAGATGTGGGCTCTTGGCTCAGTGAGTCATGCCATTAATAAGCTGATCTTAAGGAGACAGCAGCAGTTCAGCGAAAGACACTGAGGTTTTTCGTGCAACCGCAGACCAGAGGAGCGCAGCTTTGTGCGGAAAAGGTCAGCATATCGTTAGAGTTGGGAGCTACACTTCTGTAGAGTTGCACTCTATAAAACATGAGGCTCCATCCTAGGGGAGGATTTGCATTCTTGCACGCTGAGGAAACATTGTTACACAAGGCGTCCTCTACTGACACATAGCCAAAGAACACAGCAGCTGAGGGTCCATTCTGCTTCTGCCAGGCTCTGTGTTCAGACCAAACCTTCTCTGTCACACTCTTCCTCTTCTCAGAGTACATTTTACCTCTTATTCGATTTGAAATCCTTTTTTTTCTGTAAAATGAGTCCTTCCCCCAAACAATTCAGTGGTTCTTAACCTTGTTGGCGGTACTGAACCCCACCAGTTTCATATACTTATTCACCGAACCCTTCTTTAGTGAAAAATAAAATGACTTTTTTTTCCAAATTCAAGACATCGGTATATGTTTTTACTGTGACACCAAAATGACCTGTGCATTAACATCACCGTATTCAAAGAACAAAACCAATACAATGCATGAACTTCCCCATCACAATTACTTACATTTTTATGCGAGGCGCGCATCTGAGTGCGTGCACGCGCACGCGTCTGTATGTGTGTGTATTTATGTTTTATTTACATCTTATGCATTATTTTTGAATGTTTAATCGTTATTATAAGCATTTATAGTATTGAATATGTATTTATTGATATTATATGTACATATACATGTACGTATACGTCAGTCAGCATAGGGTTGATCCTACTTTGCAAATCATGCAGATATGACACCGACGAATATCACGTTCCGTTATATATGTGAATCCATGTTGTACATGTTCGTCCAACCACTTTCTTTTTTACTCAACATAGTATGGATTAAAACATTAAGAAAGAAATCACACGACGTACCATAACAACAGTCACAATTCGACTACTGAACGCACCAAATTTCCTGCAGCACAGATTGGCCAAGCAATGTAACGTGATCACCTGCAGCCAGTGATGGCCAAGCGGGGTGGGGCGTGTCATCATGAATATGAGTCAGGTGTGTGTCTTGACCTCTGCCGAACTCCCTGAGACTGATTCACCGAACCCCTAGGGTTCGATCGAACCCAGGTTAGGAATCACTGCCCTAATTTGATGTCCGTTCTGATGAAGTGCAAAGAATAACTGGCCACCCCTTACATTCACCCTTGTAGTTCAGAGAACTTTATTCTTACCAGTTCAGCTGAGATAAATCTCATAAAACAAGCGATTCTTCAAGAAACAGAAGGAGAACACAGATCCCAAGTGGCACGCCGACAAAGTGCTATCAGCTTGGCTGTCCATAACCGGGAGCCCATGGGAGCAAATTGGGGCTGTAATCTCAGGGGACACTCATACGCTCACCTTACTGACACTTTCAGTGAATACCAGCCAATTATGTGCATCTACGAGCTCATACATACACTTGGACGCATAGAAAGTTCCCTCTAAGGGTGTTAAGCCATCCCTGAATACACATGCGCAGCAGTTCACAAAGATACAGGTGAAAGCATCACGTCATGGACGGAGCACATTTTTGCTTATGGCCTTCCCTGGTTGGTGCTGGTCGTGTGTGATAGAGAAGCAAAGCAATACATGGTGGGTAAAATTGGCTATGACGAGGGAGAAAAAAACAGGATGGAATCAGATGGCGCACTGAGGCATACAAAGATGATGAATGTTGTGCACTTAGAAAAGACTAGATTGGAAGTTCACTAGATGTCTTCTCCACTCTTCACGTGGTGGCCAGCTGTCTGCCTAGCTGCCATCCAAATTGATAAAAACGCGAGCCGGGGATAGAAAGAGAAATGGATTACTGAAAGCCCGAAAGCAGACATCTGCACAAAGATGAGTAAACCGGATTAGACTCCCCACCTACCTCTGACGCGAGAGTCTGTAGTTGTGTGGGGTTTTTATTTATTTTTTTATATATTTATTTATTTTTTTGCATGGCAGCCTGGTGCTTCTTTTGGGAAATCAATCACTTGTCAGCCCAGTTGGCCCTACACACCATGTCGTTTTTCCTTCTCTTTCTCTTTTGCACTGACTCATTTTCCTCTGTTTACATGCGGGGCTTATAGGATGACTCCCCCTCCTTCCTGCTCTCCCATCATGCCAGAATCACTCCAGAGGAATTGCTTTGCTTCACGCAAAGCAGAGAGAAAAAAAAATTGTCAACAGGATTTTCTGTTTTACAGCTGCCTGTCTGAGCACATTACGGCGGTGCACCGTCTGCTGTTCGATTCATTACGGGCTCGCTTAAGCAATTTGTTTTTCTCTGGTGTTTTAAGGAAATGTGATTAGCTATGTGTTTCCCTCAGCCCGCTCACTGAGGTCGTGTCGAAGGTAATATTGCACATTTGAAATTGTTTGGTTGTATGTGGGCAGTCTTAAATGAGACGGCGGATCAGTAGACATTGTATGCTAATATAGTTTCTCTAGAAGACAGAGCTGAAGACAAACAAAAGGCTCTGTAGCTGTGATGCCTTCTTTGTGCTCTCTTTTTTCCCCACACATTGATTAATATTGGCAGAAAAATAGAAATATAAAGGGAAATGTAAGGTTTGAGGACATTCATCGGTGAACAAGGCTTGTGAAAGCCTCAGCCTTGTCCAGCCAGGCAGGAAAAAGGAATACTGTTGCACTCATGTTGGAGTTAAGAGGGCATATCTAAGACTGCCATGCAGACAGAGAGGCAGAACCTTAGGCATGATTGTTTGGGGTTTATAGGCTTAGACTCCGGCTGTTCTCGTTGGCCGACTGCTTGGTTTTCCTCGTCTTTTATGCAATTTCAAGCTCGGTGGGACATCTCAGAGCTTTATAAACACAGAGGAATGGTGTCAGTGAATCAACTAAATTTGTACAACCATTGCCATAAAGATTCTTGTAGTTGTGTTTTCCGTGTCTTACCAGCGTCATTGGACAGAAAATGTTGGGTGTGCTCCTATACTAGGATCTCAAGGACTGAAGGCGAGGAGGATATCGGCAATGACAGTATGTGCAATCTGATTGGAACACGAGAGTAATAAAACTCGCATGGATCAGTGGGTATCCGACTGGCAAGTTCGTCATTAACTAGCTGCTCTGTGCGTTGTGAATTTTGGCAGCTTCCGGAGAAGCACTCGGTTTCCTTGTGTTCAAGTGTTTCCTTGAAGAGAAAATGTATACAGGAACTATCCGAATGGATAAAGAGTTTACAAACTCCTACAAAGTACACACTGCTCATCAGAAAACTCGTGTTTTTCAAGGGAAACCAGGTGAAAGCTACCACAGAGATAAGGATGAAGATGTATTGTTCAGCGTAGGTAGTGGAACCTAAAGTGAATAGTAAAAACAAAACACTATTTTGGGGTCTGGGTTGCGACCATCAATGCGGAGATCACAGGTTTGAATCCAGGTTTGTGCCATAATTGGGAACTAATTGGCCAAGTTGTCACGGAGAGGTGTGTCTGGGTGGGGGTGGGGGGTTGACGACATACGTTCATCTCCTTATCGCTCACAATTATCACCATTTGTCAGTCATCCATGTCATTTGTCAATCCATGCTCTGCAGTTCATTAATATGTGGGTACCATCCTCATGTATCAGGGATTGGGCATGTGCATGCTTACCCCGCTGGTTAGTGGTGATCATATACGATATGATATGGAGGCAATGACTGGCAGTTGGGAATTGGCTATAACCCACTCCTAAATTCCAACTTAGCTACTGAGTAAACTCTTTTGCTCGGTCTGGACAGTGACATCCTGTCTTTGGCTCAATCTGTATTAAAGTCGTATTACAAATACATTGAACAGACAATATTTCCTAAACAGTTGGACGACTGATACTTAGGGTGTCCATTAGGACTAAGGTCAGCGTGGTCAGGGTTGGGATAGTTAAAATTCATTACAACTGAGTATACAAATAGTAATGCGTTCATGCTAATTTCTCCGTCTGTGTGAATTCTGTACTGGAAGGTAAGTAGCCATGTCTATAGTGTATTTTGACAGGCAGCTTTTCAGAAATGTAACTACACCTCCAGCAGCATCACGGTTCTCTCCTAAACATTTGTGGATGCTCCTTTTTCCAACTGAAAATACATAGAGATCTACTATCATGATAGAGGTCGTCTCATATAGTGAATAAAAATAAAGCGTGAGGGGTTCTAGTGACTGTAGATTATAACTAATCCTGTGGATTTAAGCAATAGTTCGCCTGAAGTGCTTTAAGTCAGTCATACTGCTGAATACAGACAAATTCAATCACTTCAGGAATGCTGTGGGTGAGAATGCACAGGGTTGGTTTATGGTCAATCAGGTGAGGGTTCTTTTCTTCAAAAACAACATTCTGTCTGTGATATTTTCTGGTTAATATTCTGATAGTGCCCCCCCCCCCCCACACACACACACACACACACACACACACACAGTGCAGCTAATTGGGTTATCAGAGGCTGGCCATGTCTCTCACTGTCTATGGTGAGAGGCATGTAATGGAACCATTGCTGTAGGTTGCATAGCCGTCAACATGTTTCTGCCCCGCAATGGTCTGGCGAGCTGTCCAGGGTGTACTCTGCCCTCGTCCCGAGTCGGCTGAGATAGGCACAAGACTCCTTGTGACCCTATTTAGGATTAAGCAGTTCAGAAAATGAATGAATGACAGTGAAACAGAAAGTGTATTTCTCTAAAATGTATAAAAGCAGTAAATTCTGCTGTGTTTCATGTAACAGCGCCTCCCCGAGGAGACATGCCCCTTAAGTTCACGTATATACAGTTCACCACGTGTGACTGTCGATGCCGTAGATTTGACACAGCATTATAAACCAACCTTAGCAGCCCTACTCTGTACGAAGCACCCATACATGCTACTAAATAATTCGCATGGTGTTGCACTACCCTTCCAACCCTCCACACATCTCCTGTGAGCCGCTCATGTCTTTCATTTACATTTCTTTGATTCATCTGTTATGCGCGCAAGAAACCAACAGTGCCCCCGTAGACAGGAATTTGCATTGTGGATTTATCAATGTCGTAGCCGCACAGCACCACATTCACATTTTGGAGTAACTAAGGCCTTTGGCGAAGAAAAAACACGGTTTGATTCGTTACCTTTCACTGCAAATCAAATCACAACCATTGATCTAATTACAGACAAACTATGCACACTGATGCTAATTGTGCGCTTTGAATGCTTCCAAAGGTCATGGACTCCCAAGTGAGGCTGTGTGTGAGAACAGCGAGGAAGGAGCCCTGATTTATTGTTTCTTAGAGTTTTAGGGTCGTTCTGAGTCCAGCCTCCATCCTGAATCTCTGCGTGCGTCCCTTTTCTTGTAAGTGTGTGAGTGCGTGCATGGACTGATATTACCACACCTGCAGAGGGTTAATGAATTGTTAATGAAACACGTGGATATCAGGTAATTAGCTTTGACCTCATTTTTTTTTCTCCCCTTATAGCTTCCTCAGACATTTCACGTCTAGCAGACTAATCCACCAGTTTTTTGTTCCCGACACAAAGAAGGTTATATAGTATTGTTATTTGGTTATACAAATTCCTGTTCACACTTGTAATAGATCATTTTGAAGTTTTTATGATGGGTCAGTGATCATGCAATGATCCTCTCGTTAAATTTTGTTAAGAATCCACGCACTGACAACACGATACAACACCCCCCCCCCTCACCCCCAACCCCGCCTATAATGGGTAAAAAAAGTTTAATTATATCTGTCAGAACAAATCTGATTTGAATGAAGTTTGAGAGATATATTTAGAATCAGAAATCCGTCCGTCCATCGGTGGTCAAGTATTCCTTTCCCCATCACATGGCCACTGCCAACCAGGGAGGGAGGGGCGTAAACATGAACTTGCCCCCTCTGTGGCATGCAATGTTGCCACGCACCTCTTTTTTAACTGCTGCGTATGCATATTTGGATGCTGCCTAACACGCTCGGAGGGAAAGTGCTATCCGGCCACTTGTATGAATGAGCTCACAGACACCCATGATTGACTTATCACTGTGAGTGACGAGCGTTTTCCATCTCTTCCTCCTGTGAGAGCTCTGCCAATGAGCTCTCATGGACTTCTGGTCATGAACAGCAGTGGCATCAACCTGGATTCGAACTTGTGATCTATGTTTTTGTGATCTATGTTGTCTATGTGATTGTCACGTACTGTCTCAATGCACCACTCAGGAGCTCGGAATGAGAAATGTTTGAGGTGACATGGGGTTGTTCTTGGGTTGTTTTTACAGGATTTTCCGCCAGGCTCGTCAGTGGTTTGTTTACATGTTGTCCCTCTCAAACGGAAAGCCACAAGCTGGAGTGAGTCTGTAAACGCATAGAAAAGCGGCCATCACATTCTCAACTTTTGTCATATATTTGACCCCAGTCTAAATTCAACATGAGGATTATGTACATTATTTGAAAGGTGGTAGTACAGCAGGCCGAGGAAGGGATGCTGATACCGGATTTTTATGGCTTGGCAAAGGTTTGCACTTAGAATGATCATCAATGTTAAGCTGTGCAATTTTTTCATATCTAAATGTTTCTCCTGTAAGAGAACAATATCCAACATCCACCCAATACAAAAATTAAGAAATGTTTATTTCCAGGTGAGGTGATCCAGTGGCACTCTTTGTCACCTTCTTATTGCTCATGTTGGGGGTTTTATTACTGACTGGAATCACATAACAGCAGATTTATACCAGATAACCTGGTGAACCATTCTGAAGAGGTGCATTTTTAATTTTCAAACTGGAAACCGCATTCTTTGGCATTACTAGCTATGTCGCCAGATTGAAATGCATCACATATACAGTGGTACCTCGACTGACGAAATTAATTCGTTCTGAGGGCGAGCTCATCAGTCGAAACGTTCGTTAGATGAAACAAAAATTCCCATAGGAAATAATAGAACACCAATTAATCTGTTCCAACCCCCCTCCCAAACTCATAACCTGACACAAACACGTATATTTCACCTAATATATTAAAGAATAACATCTAAAAACAATAAATATTTCATAATGCATGTACATTAACATTCATAATAATTAATAATAAATCATAATAAAACAAGAGAAACTGTATCTTGAATATCATATTTAATCATATTCATGCTGATAAGCTCACACACACACACACATTAGAGCTGAGGCACGTGCGCGCACACGCAGTACAGAAACACACAGTACAGAGACGAGGCGTGCACACAAACACACACACACACACAGTACAGAGACAAGGCATGCATGCATGCGCGCGCACACACACACACACACACACATACACACACACACACACACACACACACACACACGGTACAGAGACAAGGTGCGTGCGTGCACACACACAGTTTGGGGGCACGGTGTGATGCCAGGTGGGGGTGCGTATGACCCTGGGAAACATGCTACAGTAGTTGGCAGTGGCGCTTTCATTGTCATGCTATGGTGTAGGGAAAAAGCACCGAGCAAACGATATGAAGTGAAGTAAACACTATTTATAGTCGCGTGCGGGGCGCTGGGGGAGCGTGAAATTTTTTATTTATTTTTTCCTTCCTATAGGGAGCGTCACTGAAAATAATTGAGAAACACTGCACAAGGCATTCTCAGAGCGCGGAGGAATACATGTGGAAGAATATGATGCCAATCGGCCCAGAAAAGCCATTTCCCCAGCAGAGCTACTAAGTCGAAAATTTGCTCGTTGGATGGGGAAGATTTTCGGTGGAATTGAAGCTCGTATCAATGAAAATTTGTTATAAGGGACACTCGTAAGTGGAGGTACCACTGTCTGTATGTCCTTTACGTAGCACACTTGAGCTAGACATACAGGATACTGTTAATTAAAATGAAATTCAGGAACTATAACAATTTTCAGATTATTAGAGTATAAATAGCTGACTTCTACTCTTCTCTATTTATTTTTTTCACCTGCTCCCAATTATCCTGTGGCCAACACAAGTAGAAAACAATGAATATGGCATCTTTTATCTGACTTATTCTATAGCGATAAAGCAACATTTCCTGGCACAGTTCCCAGTACAAATGCACTTTATGTGCTTTCCGTAAGAAACCCAGTGTTCCCATCCTTGACTAGCTTTACCCAAAATCTGATCTGAAAATGGTTTATGAAATACAGTATGACCTACAGTTTAAGCATGTTTTTTTTTTTTTTTTTTTTTTTTTTTTTTCTGCATCTCTTTGAAGGTTGAAGTAAATGGGCTTTTACACTCCTGTCATAGGAGTGAAACATAAATGTGGTGTCAGGCCACAAATCTTTCAGTGCAGCCTTTCTGTGAACAAACCCCCCAAGTAACTCAAGATCTCTGACATCAGAGAATAAAACGCCACAACCCTCACACTTTTCAAGTTACATTTAATAACAAAATCTTTCTCTTTATTTTAGTACAATGTACTATACGCCCAAATCAGCGCCTGAAGCTTAAGTGCAGTTTCATGGAAATAGAAAACAGAATCATATTATCTCTGCAATCAGCGCTGTGTTCATTTTGACATATTTTACAGTGACTATGTACAGCATATTATGCACAACACTGCATACTATATAAATACAGCTGCAGTTCTGACAGCAGGCCTAAAAATATAGAATATGGAAGTGGGAGGGGGCAGACAAAAGCAGAGCGGTTATATGTGTGCATCGATCCACTGCCATGTCCTACTGTGCTCAGAATATCACAGGGGCAGGTGTGATGGACGGTGTCAGCATGGGACCGAGTAGCCAGAGGGAGACTAGAGTGCATACTGAACAGGAGAAAGCAGGGAGATGCGGAGAGGTTTCTACATTGACAACTCCATAGTTCAGCATTACTCCCAGGAGGTGACTGAATGTGAAAATAATGCACTGTGAATGAAAAGGCAAGTGAGTTTTTGGCATCATGCTATTGTTGAGCAGAGATCACATAGTTTTAACCCTTTATTGTCACTGTTATGGCTGCTAAAGTGAATACGGGGTCCCTCACTACTTTGCGCTTCAATTCATGCGGCTTCAGTGCATCACTTTTTTTTTTTTTTTTTTTTTTTTTTTTTTAATATTGAAATTAAGGAAGAATAGGAGAAAATATTAAGGAAAATACCACCAAAACATGGCCAATTATGCAAAAAATCCTCAAAAAACAAACCTAAACAAACACAAAACAAAAAACAACCCAAAACCTCCCATCAAAACTACTTGCATTTCTGTGAGGCGCACATCTGAGTGCGTACATGCGCATCTGCGTGCGTGCGTGCCCGCGCATCTGTATGTGTGTGTGTTTATATTTTATTTACATCTTATGCATTTTTTAATGTTTAGTTGTTATTATAAGCATTTATATAATTGAATATTATTTATTGATATTATATACGCATATGCATGCACGTATATGTCAGACGGCGGGTTGGGGGTTTGATCCTACTTCGCGGAATTCAGTGATCTCGGGGGATCTCGGTAACAATTAATCGTGGAAAGTGAGGGATCTCTGTACTAGTTAGTTATGTTTGTAATTTTGCTCATTTCAACAGTAAACGGAGATATTTTTATTTATATATATATATATATATATATATATATATATATATATATATATATATACACCCCCTTATGTACAACCACAGTTCACTTGAATATCAATACCTGTTTTTGTTTTGTTTTTCCCTTGATGGAGCTTTTACATGCGACAGTGATCTCTGGAAGTGTTCCTGAGCCTATATATAAAGCCGTACTTCCTAATACCCCAAAGATCACAGTTATCTAGTGCTTGGGATTTGCTAGTTTTCTGTCTTGTATCTTGAGCACAGAGATTTCTCCAGGTTCTCTGAATATTTTAATGACACTGTATGTATATACAGTTCAATGTCTTTGTGATTTTGAGGTGCATTTTTAAATTGTTCCACAGTTTGTAGGCACAGTTGTGGGTATGTAAATCTCTGCCAGGATTGTCTGTTTATACCCACTCATGTTACTGACCTGTTGCAAATTAAATTAATTAGTTGCAAAATCTTTCTCCACCTGTTTCTTTTTAGTAGTGCTTACTTTTCCAACATTTTGATACCTACGCTATTCTAAACTTTTCTTGAGCGATGTCCCTGCAATTAAATTCAAAATGAGCTCATTTTTTTTATGCAGTAGTAAAATCCCACACTTTCAACATTTTGATATGTTTTCTACGGTTTTTATTAATAGAATCTGGGTTATAAGGTCTACGAATCATTACGTGTTGTTTTTTTAATTTACATTTCATATAGTATCCAAACAGCCATTGGATTGCCGTCAGCTTATTTCTTGCCCTGTGATAGCCCGGTGTGCTGTTTAGGGTGTACTCTGCCCTATCCCAGAGTCAGCTGAGATTAAGATTAAGCGGTTTGGAAAATGAATGAATATCGTCGAAGCCGTATTGGAATTATTGGTTCGTTCAAGCCAGATTTGCACATTTGAGAGAGATAATTATGGGTAGAAATCATGGACTGAGTCACAAGGTCATTCAAGTTGCCTGATTAGGTGTGTGTGTGTGTGTGTGTGTGTGTGTGTGTGTGTGTGTGTGTGTGTGAGGTGAGCTTATCGGATCAACATTTTTAAAAGTTTTAGCTGGATGGATTGCGAGCAAAAAAAAAATAAAAATTAGTTTTTAGTGACATGTACTTTAGCATTATGTATAATCCTGTAAAGTGACTCCATTTCAAGGTGGAACTTCTGACAGGCTCCTTGTTGCACATGAAAGAAGGCGGTCCCGTGCACTTCTTTTTACAATGGAAGTAATTAGGGTATAAAGCCCTATAGAGAAATGTGGTGTCTTCCACACAGAGGTTTTGTATAGTTAGAAATGTGTTGCCTTATTAATAGTCAGAATATAATGTACACTGAAGTGGCCATATGCCCCAGAACCACTGTGCTACCACATTGCTCCCCATCCAGTTAGGGAGGCTTCCACGGTTATTATAACTCTCTGATTATATCGCTCCCAGTTGAATTCTTTCTGATAGGAATGCCCTGCACTTCTAGCCAGCTCCTTTTACTGAGACAAGGGCACATTGCCCTCTGTGTCACTTGGGGGTTGTGGGGAGGGGGGAGTGCAGCGGTATGCTGATTACCCACTTCTAGAATACCAGTGAGCTCAGGGTGATCACTGATGCAACTTGCATCACCATTTGTAGCATCCTCAACAGATGTCGATACCACTTGTGGGGGCGTGGCTGAATCTTGAGTTGCAAGCATAATACTCCCCACATAATAAAGTGATGAGCATATTCAGTGTATCGAGCCTCATTCCAATCATGAACTCTGTATCCCTCCCCTGTGTTAGAGAAGAAGGAGGTTAATTCTAGTGCAATTGCCATAATGTGGTCAAGCGGAATGAACGTGTTCTGGCTTGTCATCGTCTTTGAAATATGGCAGTGCCCTGATGCTAGGAGCTATATATAATCTGCATATATCTTGAAAACAGCTCTGGTGTTATTGAGAGGCTGAAAAGCAGGACTGTAATTTAAAATGGTTGTCCTTGGAAGGCGAAACTCTAACAAAACGCCTCTGCTCCAGGGTAGAGGAAAGTAATATTAAGCCTGTGCAAGTTCAGCTACTTCAGACAAGTTGAGCAGTCTTGAATAACTGGTTAAGTATGTATAATATAATATCCATTCATTCATTCGTTCATTGGCCAAAGCGCTTAAACTTAGTAGGATTGCTGGGAGGGTGATGCCTATCGTAGTTGACTCGGTGAAAGTTGTACACTCAGAACTCCTGACCAATCCATTCGAGAGCCAACAACGCGCTCGTATCTTAGCAATTTGGAGCAGTCAGTTAGCCTAATCAGACATGGGAAAGTTTCAAAATTTTAACTAGCCGTGTGGGCTAGTAAACTGTCATAGTTAAGTAGCCCACAAAAATGTTTACTCTCCCACAAAATTTAACGGTGCAATAATATTAGTCTGTTTTATAAGCATTATTTATACATAGTAAATGACACATCAGTAAATAAAGTGAAATATTTAGGTTACTGACATTTTTATCTTGGTAGAAAATATGTGTACAACTTCAATAAAGATATCGCAGGGAACTTTTAAGTTCCTTGGATATAGACTTATAATCTTTTTTAAAACTAAACTCGGCAGACTTGGCGCGTCTACAGTACTATTACCAGGTAGAATACTTACTTGCAAATCCAGTCAAGTGTGGTGAAAGGAGAGCATGTTTTGGCCAGTGCATGTGCCGACCTCATCAGTTTACCAACGCGAAGATGCTGATCTTGTGTCAGTTGAAATTGTGCTTTCCCTGCCTGCGTATCTTTGGTAGCTTTGTTTGCATGTTTTTGTAGTCGAGCGATATTCAACTAATTTTAGGAACGTAACGAATACTAACGATTCAAGTACGCTCAGAAACGTAACCGTTCTACTGAAAACTGAAACACTCTGACTCGATTGTTAACAACATGTAACATCAGCAAAAACATGAATTTCAGCCGAACAACTTCTGTGCACATGTGTAAATAGCGATCTTACGGCAATGGTACACACTCGACCGTAGCACTCGACTGTGTCCGTACTGAACATTCTGGCGACCATCGGTAGTTTCCGTATGCTGGACGAAAACACAGTGCGTACTGACCGCGATACTGCTGTGCATTATAACTGCCCAAGCAGAAATTCAGGAAATCATCTCAATAAAAATACATATACACAGGCTTAAAAACTTTTACTCGCCTCATGGGCGATCATTTTATTTGGTCGCCTGAGGCGAGTGGGCGAGTGATCTTCCCCATGCCTGCTAATACGCATGTTTATGGACTTTGAGGAGAAACTGGATTACCCTGAGGAAACCCTTTTAAAGGGTGAACATGGAAAATCCACACAAAGACTCTTGCTGAACCTTCTTGCTCTGAGGCAGACGTGCCACCCTATACACCACCATGAGAACTTGACAATAACTGATAATTCGCCCTTGGTTTTCCAAGCTAAAAAGTTTACTGACATCCATTGTCTTGAAATGGGACCGCTGCCCTTTGACACCTCTCAATAGTTTAATGGGTGTGTAGCAACACCACCGCCCCCTGTTTAAGGTTGGTGCAAGGCAGGAGAACGTTAATTCTACAAAAATGTGAAATTTCCAACGAGAGAAAAAGAACACTATATACTAGGTCTACACCAGCATCCCAGATGACTATAAAGCCATTTTTCTGCCACATCTCGGACTCTCAGATCACCTCTCTGTCTCTGATTCCTCCTTTTAAACCTAAATCTGTAGCCAAACACCAGTAGTTAAAGCAGTCCAGATGCTGACTGAGGAAGCCACTGCAGCCCTACATCATTGTTTTGACTCTGCAGACTGGGAAATATTCGCAAAAGAGACAGACCTGGAGGATCACACATCAGTTGTGCTTTCCTACGTAGACTACTGCACAAAGAATATGACCACAACAAAGACAAGACTGTTAAAGTGTTCCCAAACCAGAAACTATATTTTAAGTTTCTTGGAGTCCACCTCTCCGCTCGCTTCACCTGGACCACAAACAATCCCATCAGGTGAGAAAAGCACAACAATGGGTGAACTGTTGTCTATCAAGACTGTCTACCCCGACTCCGCCATCGTAAGTCTCCTGACCTACTTCTGTACAGTGTGGTTCAGTAGCTGTACTGCAGAGGGCATGAAGACCTTGCAGCAGGAGGTAAGGATGGCAGTGTGGGTAATTGGAACTATACTACCACTGACAGACTTCAGAGGAGAGGCAGTGGCATTATCAGGGACCCCACACACTCTGGACACGCCCTCTTTTCTCTCCTCTCTGTCTGTCTGTCTTCCTTTCGGCTTTTTTACCTTTTACTCGGGAGTCGCCACAGCGAATCATCTGACTCGCACATTTGATTTGGCAGAGGTTTTACCTCGGATGCCCTTCCTGTCACAACCCTTTTTTTAGCAAGGGACAGGAACACGCTGACGACTTTGCAGCTACTCTTTACGAATGTCAGCAATGGTTCTTCTACATGCCTCACACCATAGACAGTGAGAGACATGGCCCGCCTTTGATAACACAGTTAGCTGCACTGGGGGGGGACAGTGACAACCTTGTGGAGAGTGGGACTTGAACCCCCAACCTTTGGATCAGTGATCCAGCGCCCTATACCACTAGACCACCACTGCCCCCCCCTTTTCTCTCCTCTCTCTCCTCCAGAAAAAGGTACAGGACACTAAAAACAAAAACTAATAGACTCAAGAACAGCTTTTACCCACAAGCTGTTAAACATGTAATCCCATCACCACCACACACTGACCGAATAAACATCATTCAGCCCATCTTCATGGGCAATGCAATACTTGTGTTCAGAGCAGGTCTCAAACATCATAACATTTGCGCACCTTATAATTAAAAGTTCTACCCGGTGTATATCTTGCACCGTTGGCATATCGTTCCCCCTTCTGTATGTGTTAATAGATGCACAAGGTTGTAAATGTGTTAATATGTGAATAGATATAAAGGTGTATATCGGATATATGTATGTATATGTGTACATCTAGGTATATGTGTAGTCCTTCTCAAAAAATTAGCATATTGTTAAAATTAAACTTTCATATATTTTAGATTCATTGCAAATTCATTGAGTAATGAACCAGGCTGGGAGTTTTTAAAAGCCTCAGGAATCTTTTGCAGGTGTTTAGAGTTAATTGGTTGATTCAGATGATTAGGTTAATAGCTCGTTTAGACTACCTGAACATGATATGCTAATTTTTTGAGATAGGAATTTTGGGTTTTCATGAGCTGTATGCCAAAATCATCAGTATTAAAACAATAAAAGACCTGAAATATTTCAGTTGGTGTGCAATGAATCTAAAATATATGAAAGTTTAATTTTTATCAGTACATTACAGAAAATAATGAACTTTATCACAATATGCTAATTTTTTGAGAAGGACTAGTATACGTGTGTGTGTGTGTGGGGGGGGGGGGGGTATATATGCACATGCATACATATACCGATATGTTCACACACTTATTTTAGATTTTAGTTCCTTTGTTGTCTTTTGTGCAATTTTTTTTTTATGCTAAACAAAGAGCTGCTAATCTGATTTTCATTGTTCATGCAACAGTTAACAATAAAGATCGCTTTATTTATATACTTTAGTGCAAGGCAATTAGACTCCATGTAGGGTGTTGTACGATGGAACTGTTCTCTAGGCATCGTGCTGAAAGTGGGTTTGGCCCGCTGACTTTGTGATTCCATTCCACTTCCAATTCAGGGTCACTTTGGCATCCTATGACAGTCACCTCGGTATGCAAGACACATCACACAGAGCTGATTTTGCACGTATTAATCAGAACTGACTGATCATACCTTGCGACACATAGGATCCAAGTATGAAGAGCGTTACCCTTGTCCTGAGCAAGAGAGGTCAGTGTCTGACGGGAATGACTGTAGGTCTAATAGCATAAAAAAAAAAAAAAAAAAGTGTTATCAGTAAAAGTGAAAAAAGGGGGCAGTGGTGGTCTAGTGGTATAGGGCGCTGGATTGCTGATCCAAAGGTTGGGGGTTTGAGTCCCACTCTCCACAAGGTTGTCACTGTCCTCCCAGTGCAGCTAACTGGGTTATCAAAGGCGGGCCATGTCTGTCACTGTCTATGGTGAGAGTCATGTAAAAGAACCATTGCTGACTTTCGTAAAGAGTGGCTGCAAAGTCGTCAGCGTGTTTCTGTCCCTTGATAAAAGGGTTGTGACAGGAAGGGCATCCGACGTAAAAACCTCTGCCAAATGAAAATGTGCGAATCACATGATTTGCTGTGGCGACTCCCGAGTAAAAGGGAAAAAGCCGAAAGGAAGACAGACAGTAAAAGTGAAAAAAGGAAATCAGCTACTTGTAGAGCTGAGCTCATCTGCCTTAGTGTCCTGGGTTTGAGTTCCAAGGCTTGGCAAGGTTATCTATGTATGAACTTTGCTTGTTCTTCCCTGTGCTTGCATGGGTTTCATTGGTGTACGCCCGCCTAGCGGATTTCATCTAGCGGATGAAACGCATGCCTATTAGGCTAAGTGGTTGATCCCAACTGCCCTTAGGTGTGAATGGTAGAGTGTCTGTTACCCTGTGATAGACCTGGCAAACTGTTCAGGATGTACTCCAGCTACACCCGGAGTCGAGTGAGCTACACTCCAGCCTCCCAGTACACAAGCTAAATATGTTGTTTCTGCCAGAACCAAACTGAGTACCGGGTGTGCTATTGTAGTGTAATATTTTGGCGTCAACTGTGAAGGCAGCATGTGTTGATTAATCTTTTCGCTCCTCCTGTGTGATGTCCTTGTTAACAGAAGAGATTTCCTAACACTAATTATCGGCTTCAGCCGTGTCAAGTGAGAAGCGAGACCAATGTTTGACAGTAGAGCACTGTAAAGGACCTCTCTGTTGACTGTTTGTGCCTTCTTGTGGCTCTTGAGAGGGTTTGCTATGCATGAAGAACACCACTGTGGATTGTGAGCGATTCAGTGTATAAGTCGCAGTTGTTTTCTTGTCGTCTCCTCACCCAACCCTCAGCGCCGAAGCCCACACAGCCAGGCTGAGAAATCACTAAAGGACATGCTAATAAAGCTGTTTAAATAATTCATCTCTGCATTCTCTTTCCCCCAGACTCCCAAAACCTACTCTTGCTGCCGTGGCAGTCCCCAAGGCTGAGTGTATCTCTCTCTCTCTCTATCTCTCTATCTCTCTATCTCTCTACCTCTTGCTCTCTGTCTCTCTCGCTCTCTCTCTCTCTCTCACACACACACACACTCATTCTGTCTGTCTCTCTCAATCAATTTCCCCACATCATGCCCCCATCTTTCTATTTATTGCACTTGAGATGTTTTATTTACTGTCAGAATAATTTCCTGAAGGTAAATTCAGATATGAGAGTCATTTCCCCCTGGAGTGTGTACAGAGTGTGAGTCGTGCCACCGAGCACTGAGGCAGGCATGCGATACGCATCACTCATTTGTACCCTCCCCTCTTTCCATCCCCATCTCTTGCTCCTTTATTCTTCTTGCATTCTACAGAAGGTTCTGCATACCTTTTTTTTTTTTTTTTAAGGTTCCAGGTGGTCTGCTAACTTGTAAGGCATTTATTAGAAACAATCATGTACATTTTTGCAGAAAAGCACATTAATATCTTGTCCTCTTAATCTTCTCCGTGTGAAGGAAACCTCAGTCATTTGCAATGTTGTACTCACCTGTGATGGTCCGTGAAGAAATAGCTCATTTGAGTCAGCAAGCGAGAGTGAGCGAGCGCACTCTACAGCTCCTCATCACTCTGATTTGTAGCTGTCTAACACACCAGCAAGACGGTGTTTTGGATTTTAATGAGCTTCCTGGGCTCTCTCTCCACCAAGGTCTCTTGTCTTTTTGAACTAATGCTCTTTATGTTGCCTTCCAAATATAGATCGCCAATGGAGCTGTTCTATTGATCTGCTTGAAGACTCTATTGAGCCAACCATTAATTTGTTGCCCACTGGAAAGCCTTGTCCCAATCTCGAGATGAATAGATAATATGGTTAAGTCTGTTGGTAAAGTAATTATCGGTTAAAGCGACTAATTCATCTCGCATTCTCGTGAATGGAAAAAACCCAATGAGCTGCGAATGTTCCATGCTTAAATACCATCCTCATTTGTTCTTCTAATTTGGTGCACCTACCTTCCTCTTCCTCATCTTTCCGCATAATGGATTTTCCCACCCTCATACAAATCAATAGCAATAACCCTGGAATAAATCATCCAATGAAGTAGTAGCGATCCAATTATTGAGAAGCACTGGTAAAGATCATAAAGTTGGCTTCAGACTGTTTTGTTATGATTTCTATAAAACTCTGTGGTGCACCAGAAGCTAGTTCGGGGATCCGTGTGCTATTAACATTCCTCTTGTGTTTATTGCATGGTGATGGATGTTTCAGTCACCAGAGACATGTCCTCCGATTTAATCTTATATATGTCACCCTCTTAAGCATAATATAGATAAAGTGGCAAAGTTGAAAGTGGCGTACCTGAACGAAAATGCAATCACCAAAAATACATCCTTTAAAGCATAAGCTTCAACATGACTAAGTTCAAATATGCAGAAACACAATCTATCCGATCCTAAAATCCTTGTGGAAGAAAAGTGTCCATGTCCAAGTTGTTGTAAAATAATAGAAATAGCCACTTATTCACTTATTTGATCATCATTATCATCATTTTAATATCACTTTTGTGCTTGCTCAGGATATTTCCTCATTATCCATATTCACTACCAGAGCACTCTTCCTACTAACAGATTCCCAGAACGATTCCCTGAATTATATAACAGTGAACCAATGAGTCAATGTGGGGCCGGTGGCATAGTGGTTAGGGTGCTGCGCTCATGATCAGGAGGTTGCGAGTTTGAATCCCACTGAGACCCTCACTGTGCTAAGACCCCTGGGCAAGGTCTCAACCACAAGTGTGCCTCTGTTCACCCGGCAGTATAAATGGGTACCAGTAAAAATATACTGGGAAGGTAATCTGCGATGGACCAGCGTCCCATCCAGGGGGAGTTGAACTCCTGGTCGCTTCATGCGATGGAAACAAGGGATAAGCAACGGCCTGATGAGCCACGAGGCTCGGGTGTAAGAAACCCAACAGACTTTACCTTACCTTAAACCAATGAGACGCCTCAAAACACTCTAGAGACTTGACTCGGTGTAAATAAAACTCATCTGTTACCAGGAAGTATAATCGCGCTGATTGGTCAAGATACAGATTCATTTAGCTTTTGGTTGTTAGAGTTTTAAATGCAGAAATTCAAAAACTGGGTCTCAAACTATACTAGTAATTGCTATTTTCTCAAAAGCAGCATTTTCTGATTAGCGACATACTGAGTGACGTAACTAAAAGAATTTTCATTCTATCATGTATTATACCTCATTTTAAATCAAATTAAATTCAAATCTTTTCAAATATCAAAATATTTTGTATGCCAAATTTCTGATTTAATCCCTATTATGCTGGAGTGGGCATATATACATACTGTTTACAGTAAGTCCCTGCCCATTCGCGATTCAGCACTCGCGGCCCTGCATAGTCACGGATTAGCGCAAGGGAAGGGGCGGAACACAACCCTGCCAATAATGTGGGGTTACTGTATGTATGTGTTTTTATATAACCGTTATGCTGCTGTTTTTCTGTACTGTGCAGACGCTGCATCTGCATAGTACAGAAAACCATAGCAGCACATATATACATATATACACACAACAGCCAATCAAATTTAACGTGACATTTACTAGTCTTTCTTTTAGATAAGGTCGATTCTAACCAATCTACAGATATTTGTTACGCTTTGTACGGAAAGCCACGACCACAACTTACCGAATTTCTTGAGTACAGTGTCATGAGCCTTAATAGTTTAGTTGTAAAATTTATTAAAGTGTTGCAGTCAAAACTACCCTGTGATCAATCGACCCTGAGATTGGGTTCATTCAGTGAACACCGTTTATGTCTTTTGATTTTATTTCAGCCCTGATGAGAAAGCAAAGGTTAACTTTGTTACAGCATTAATAGGGATAAACTCTAAATTCCTGCCTTTGTAATACAGTGATGCAGTAGATAGTGTACATCTCCATTCCTTCTTTACAGGGTGTACTTCTAAGGGAAGCCTGGGGCCATTGGGAAATTTACCTTCAAAACTTCTTGTATTAAGTAACTGGTGTGTGTGTGTGTGTGTGTGTGTGTACATTTTATATATATATATATATATATATATATATATATATATATATATATATATATATATATATATATATATATATATATATATATATAATATATATGTGTGTGTATATATGTGTGTGTATATATGTATGTGTATATATATATATATATATATATATATATATGTATATGTTGTATGGCTTAGAAACAGTGGCGCTGAGGAAAAGGCAGGAGGCAGAGCTGGAGGTAGCGGAGATGAAAATGTTGAGGTTCTCCCTGGGAGTAACGAGGATGGATAGGATCAGAAATGAGTATATCAGAGGGACAGCCCACGTAAGATGTTTTGGAGACAAAGTCAGAGAGGCTAGATTGAGATGGTTTGGACATGTACAGAGGAGGGATAGTGAGTATATTGGCAGTAGGATGCTGAGGTTGGAACTACCAGGCAGAAGGCCTCGAGGAAGACCGAAGAAGAGATTTATGGATGTGGTGAAGGAAGACATGAAGGTCGTTGGAGTCAGAAAAGAAGATGCGGAGGATAGGGTGAGGTGGAGGCGGATGATTTGCTGTGGCGACCCCTGAAGGGAGCAGCCGAAAGTAAAAGAAGAAGAAGAAGATATATATAATATATATATATATAATATATATATATGTGTATGTGTATATATATATGTGTATGTGTATATATATATATATATATATATATATATATATATATATATAATATACATTCATAAACATACATACATACTATAATCAAAGGTTTACGGACACTCAACCATCAGACCCATATATAGTTGCTTCTCAGTGTTGAATGTGCGCAATTTCCACAAAGTGGTTGGAGTGGGAGAACTTGTCACTTACACAGAGCTCTGATCTCAACCCCACTGAACACATTTGGGATGAACTGAAATGCCGACTGCCTCAGGTGTCCCCCCCTGACGTCAGTACCTGACCTTAATAATGCAAAATCTACTGGACAGCCTTCTAAGAGAGAGATTTATTATAACGGCAAACAGGAACAAAACCTGGTGTCCAATGATCAGTGTTATGGTCAAGTGTGCACAAATTTTAGTCAGACAGTGTCCATATGTCAATAATTAGGTGCATAATTTTTTTTTTTGGGGGGGGGGGGACAAATACATTATCTAGAATGAGTTGGATTTGTAAACGGTTTGCAGCTTGTTCTAAGTGCCTGCATGCTTTTTCAAAATAGCAAGAGGGTGACAGTTAAAAAAGGACAGCATGAGAAAGTCAGCAGGAATTTCCATGTGCTGCAGTTTGAGAATAAACTCCATGACTCACCATGAATGTATTTCTTTAGATTTGTTTCCAATTTTATATTTTATGAAAACCACTCCAAGTTATAGTCTGAAGATCATCCTACTCCACTTACACTGATTTTTTTTTTCATATTTGAGGGATATTTTTCATTTGTTTGTTCTAATGAAACAATTCAAATACGTCTCTATAGAATCCATATACCGTATCCAACGTAATAAGCGCCCTACTCCAATCCCCAGTGTTTTTTTTATCTTGGGTCTAATAACCGCCCATGTGTACTGGGAGCAAAATCGTAGATCTAACTTACCAATTTTATTCGATCAGTTTCTGTAACCGTAAAATTAGGCATTCACTGCCTGTAAAAGTGAGTTTACACGGTATTTCAAGACCCTCCAGCCACTGGGGAATGTCTATAATGTTCATCAGTAACAACACATTTGATTGTTCCGCCATGCTTTAAAAAAACAGGAAAATATTTTGTAATTAATATTCTCTTGGTAAATGTCCAGCAACCGATGAACCAGTAGAAACTGCTACAGCAAAACTATGGGATGTTCTGAATGAATGGAGCGATGAGCCAGATTTGGACCAATCAGAAAGTGATGACAAGGATTTTCACAACACAAGCACACACATAACCGAAAAAAAATGGAGTACCCAGAAGAAACCCACACAAGCACGGGGAGAAGATTGCAAACTCCACATTGAAACACCCAAAGCCCTGGAATCGAACCCAGGCCTTTGTGCTGTGAGGCAGATGTGCTAACTGCTGCGCCACCATGTCACTCATTTGCTTAATCCTTTCAGAGTCATGGGGAGGCTGGCGTTTCTCAGCTGACATTGGGCAAGGGCAAGGTCTACCCTGAACAGCTATGGCCAATACGCACACACACACAAAGCCAGTCACACATGGGGCAATTTGGAACAACTAATCAGTCTAATGTGAACTTCTTTGGGCGGTGAGGGGAAACTGCAAACTCCACACAGAAATGCCTGAGCATGGGACCATACACACGCTCTCTCTTTTTCTATGTCTACATCCAATCACGAGGAATGGACGTCAATTCGGTCTGTCATAGAACTCACTGCATGCGCTCAGGACCACTTCCAGAGATCATTGTTTTCCATCTATCTATTTACTGAACCGATTCATTTTAATTAGCGTCGCAGGGAGGCTGGCGCCCATCTCAGCTGACTCTGGGTGAGGGCAGAGTACATCCTGAACAGCTCACTAGGCCATCAAAGGACAGCAACCCAATGGCCTACTCTTTCGAAACGATAGCAGTGGTTCTGGTACATGCTTCTCACCACAGACAATAAGAGTCATGGTCAGCCATTCATAAACCAGCTGCACTAGGAGGGATAGCAGAGACACCTCGGTAATCGTGGGGCTTGAAGCCTCGACCTTTGGATCAGTACATTTCACACAGCATACTAAATTTTAGAAATTGAGCTTGCATGTTCTATTCACTTAAACTGAGTATAGTGAATGCCTTGATGTTTAGACACCAATGTTTAGCTTGAAGTTATCAGTGATCGGGTTGAATGAGTTCCTGAGCCAACGCGAGTAATTTTTCTGTCATCTAAAATCTTTATAGGTTAAATATTCCCTCATGGGGAGAGGTTTGTCAAAGAACCATTGCTGACTTTCGTCAAGAGTAGGCTGCCATGTGAAGGCCTGGCAAGCTGTCCAGGGTGTAATCTGCCCTCACCCAGAGTTGGCTGAAATGAGCACCACCCTTCCAAGGACCCTAATCAGGATTAAGCGGTTCAAAAAATTAAGGAATGAATAATTTCATACATCAGCAACACAAGCCACAAGCGGATTCTACATAGAAGGTGGAACAATTTCTTATTGTTGTTGTATGGCAGGTGGCAGCCTTTGTTAAGGTGCATTACTACCACCTACTGTGTTGGAGTACATTCCAGAGTAACTGCAACATCGCACATGTGCAACATTGACACATAAAAGAAAGTTTTTATTTAATTTTTTGTGGAAGAAGAAAATCTGCAGAAAAATTAGAAACGTTTTGAAAGATAGTGATTCGAGCCATGATATTTGCATTTGATGTGTTTGGAACTGGCTCCTATTCATAAATTATCGATTATCCCAACACTAATGAATGCCATTTTAAAAATAAGTACAGTGGTACCTCACCTTACGAAAGTCCCAACAAACAAAAAATCCAGGTTACGAAACGCATTTACCTAAAATTTCTGTCTCTGGATACGAAACAAATTCTCGTTGCCAAAGCACCATCTCAAAAATTCAAACAATGTGCAAGTTGCTCTCCCATTGGCTATCTCCCAACATCCCACCCCACTGGGCTCCCATTGGCTTGGAGGGATGACGCAGCTTCCTCCCATTGGCTATTATGGCGCTGTATCGCCATAATACCCATGATGCTTTTCATGTAAAGGACAGAGTTACTGTTTTTTCATGAGTTTTTTGAGTGTGTTCATTGCAACTTTATTTTTTGGCTCAGTCTTTTAACCTTGCATAAACATTTGTAAGATTATAACTCTGCTAAGAAGACACGGTCAACACACGCACAGACACTCGCACACACACGTACGTGTGTGATTCCCGGTGCAAGTGAAAAGAAGAAGCGGGCTCATGTTATGCAGTTCAGTGATATCACAAAGGAATATGGCTAAACCCGTCTACCATCGGTACGATATTGAAGCAGAACGAGGCCGTAAAAGGTATACTTTTGTAATTTTTAAAGGGTTTAGGGGGTAGTATTGGGGGCCTTGGAATGAATCACGCGTTTTACATGCAAAATGCGGTTCAATTTATGAAAAATTCAGGTTACGAAATCACTCCTGGAACGGATTAATTTTGTAAGGTGAGGTACCACTGTATAACCTCAGAAGTGTCTGTGTCCATATTAAGTCTTTTGGGTTTTTTTTTGTTTTTTTTGGTCTAGCAGTTGACTTGGTATCATTCTGACACGGGGCAAAACTAAAGTAAAACTGCATGTGGTCTGGTAGTGGGGGGGTTTTAACAACAAGACTTTGGTTTTCTATGCTGTTTTTTTTCTCCTGTGATATGACCCAGCAGTTTCTTGATGGTGTGTGTCGCTATGAAATTTTGTAAGAAGAGACATCAGGCTATGAGAGAAGTGACCTGCATTTGCCTGCACAGTCCATGAGATGAAGTCTAATACATCAGGCAGGAAGCATGAAGCATGTAGTTGTCATTCATGTCTATGAAACTACATTTTAATATACAGGGAGTCTCAACCAAGAATTCCTTTTTATGTGGGAAATTATTTACAACAAGACATTTTTACATTTCTGTTGAGAAAAATCTAATATTTATGGAAATCTAGGCTTTATTTCACCATTTTATGCCACACAGCTCGTGTTTGGTTCGTATTACATTTATTTGTCTTTCATTGTGTCCTAAAGGTATGCAAACTTTTCCACTCACATTTCTTCACATTTATGCTCCTTCCATCATCATTGCTTCTGCTTTAAGATTGTTTTAAATGAATAATATTGAATAAAATTACAAAAATTCCTTCTTATATTAAACTAGAGGGGCAATGATAGTGTGCAAGGTACCACCGCCAGGCATAGATGGATTATTATAACTTTCCATAATTATAATATGATGTCTTCCTCTAGTGGGCATCAAATGAACATTTTTGTCCCATTTTGATTAAAGACAAGTATTTTTTTCAGAATTTCTGTACACCCCCCCCCAGCTTTATTTCAGACATGGATCGCCTCTAGAAATGAATTAGTTCTTTGCAGGCCCAGGTCCTCCCCTCCCCCATGTTTGATGAAAGTCAGATCAGAGTTTTTTTCATAACCTTGCTAACAGAAAAATTCTTGATAAAAAGACTTTAATAAATTACTGGATCTGACTTGTGATTCTGCACTGTGATGGCCTGGCAAGCTGTCCAGGGTGTACTCTGCCCTCGCCTGGAGTCAGCTGAGATGGGCCCCAGACTCCCCACGATCATAATTAGGATTAAGTACTTCAGAAAATGAATGGATGAATAATTTCTTATTTGTTTGTTCTCTGTGCCATAATATTTGTCCATTATAGGGACAGCCATAGCTTAATTGTTAGAGAAGCGGCTTTGGGACAGAAAGGTCACTGGTTCAAATCTGGGGGGGGGGCCAGTGACCAGCACCTTCACTTCCTCTTCATAAATGGCTTAAGTAACCCTGAGCAAGGCACCGAAGCCCCAATTGCTCTCCAGGTGCCCCCAATGTGTGTGGCAGCCAACTGCTCTGTGTGTGTGTGTGTGTTGTGTGCTCACTTTGGATGGGTTAAATGCAGAGGAAATAATTTCCCTTATTGGCTTATCATATAATATATATAGGGCAGTGGTGGCCTGGAGGTAAAAGGCGCTGGATCGCTGATCCTAAGGTTGGGGGTTCGAGTCCCACTCTTCACAAGGTTGTCACGGTTCCTCCAGTGCAGCTAACTGGGTTATCAAAGGCGGGCCATGTCTCTCACTGTATCTGGTGAGAGGTTCATGTAAAAGAACCATTGCTGACTTCCGTAAAGAGTAGCTGCAAAGCCGTCAACATGTTTCTGTCCTTTGCTAAAGGGTTGTGTCAGGAAGGGCAGCCGACATAAAAACCTATGCCAAATCAAACGTGTGAATCATTCGCTGTGGCGACCCCTGATAAAGGGACAAAGCCGAAAGGTAAAGACGAAGATATAGTTCTGTAACCGCTTAATCCTAATTAGGGTCGCGGGGAGGCTTGCACCCATCCTAGCCGACTCTGGGCGAAGGCAGAGTACACCCTTGGACAGCTCGCCAAGCCATCGCAGGGCGGAAACATGTGTATATATAAAATTTCCCAGTAGGTAACCTCACTCTGATATTTATGTGTTTGACCGTAGCACCATCATTTCAGTGACTCCTTTCATTGAGGTTCTGACCTGCAGGACTTACCTCTGACCTCAGAAATGTAGCGTCTGTGAGAACAGAACAGAGCTTTTCTCCAGATCCATAAATATGTTTATAGCAGACTGAGAAAGAGAAAAGGAAGGGAGTTTCATCCCATAGCAACCCGACAGTCCCGGTGGCACTGTGTCAAGAAGACGGGCAGTTCAGTGCCAGCACAAGCCCACATGTGCCTGCTCATTCACACATCCTCACATACATACACCTCTGTGACTGACTTCAGGAAACAAGGAAAGAGGGTGTTAAATCTGCCTTTATCGAAAATTGGCTCTCCTACTTAACTGCTCCTGACAACTCCAGTCAGGTTTCCACGGTAACCAGTCCGCAGATCTATGACCGTGAGTGTTGCTGAAAGTGGAGTCGTTGATTGGGAAAGACATAAATACAGGGTTGAGGCCTCCAACAAACAGATTAAAACTGGTTTGTATTCAGAATTAATTCAGTTCAGCTCCGTTATGTTTGTGTAGCTCATTTCACATAAACTGTCACAAAGCAGCCCTGGATGTAGGTTTCAATTCCTAATGAGCAAGCCAGAGGTAAATGTGGCAGAAAAAACCATCGCCATCAGGGAGGAGTGTTTTCATTCTCAAAAAAGAACAGCCGTGTCAGCCGATGGTTGCCGTGTAATTTATTATGAGGTCTACAAATTAAAGGCCAACAATGCTAAGTGTTTTGTGGGATATCATAGGATGGTGATGTAGGGGTTAACACATCTAACTCCCATCAAGAAGGTCCTGGATTTGACTCCTGAGCTTGGTGAATACGTTTTTGTATGGAGTCTAGATGTTCTCCCAGTGCTTACATGGGTTTCCTTTGGGTATCCCGGTTTCCTCCAACAGTCCAAAGACGTGCACGTTAGACTACTTGGTTGTTCCAAATTGCCCAATGGTACGAGCTTGCATGTGATGGTTGTGTGTGTGTCTGTGTGTTGTCCTGCGCTGAAATAGGCTCCAGGTTCCCAGTGACCCTTTTAGGATTCAGTGGTACAGCAGATGGATCAATGACTAGAATTAACGCAGGGTATTGGTCTATATCCCCTGTGGAATTTTATTTAAAACGGTATATTAATTTATACCTGCATTTTGGGGGGTTAATTTACTGTATTTTAATCTAAAAGTTTAAATCATTGCCTCTGCATGTAACCCATCTAAAATGAGTACACGCTTATACGTAAACAGTGAGCGTATACACTCTTGGAGCAGTGGGCTGCCACACCTTAGGGTGCCTGGAGAGCAGTTATGGAGAAAGGTGTCTTGCTCAAGGTTACATCAGCCATGAAAGTGTTGCTCACTCCACCACCACCACCACCACCACCACCCACTTTTAATGCTGGTTCGGGAATCAAACCCGTGACCTTTCACTCACGAACCCACTTCGCTAACAATTAGGTCATGGCTGCCTGAATTTGCTGAACCACTTACTCCTACTAGGGTCTTGGGAAGGCTGGAGCCTGTCTCTGCCAACTTTGGTTGAAGATGGGGTACACCCTGGACAGCTCCCTAGTTCAATGCAGGGTCAACACGCAACCATTTACACTCACACTCGCACTCACACCTGAAGCAGTTTGGACCAACCAGTAAGTCACGTGAAGCCACTGGAAGCATGGGAAGAACATACATACTCCACACAGAAAAGCCTTGCTTGTTCAGTAAGAGTAAATATAGTGAATAATTTTAAATTACATTCCACTCTACGTGGAATGTAGTGTTCGACACATTGCTGTGTTATTTTCTTAGCTTTAACAGTCCAGCTCAACTCATTATCGAGCTCATCATGAGCTAATTCCAGAGTGCTAACACACCAAAATCACTGTGCGGTTTTGTAGACAGCAGCTGGCCTTCCAATTCTGATTACAGACTTTTTAAATTTTCTTTTGAGATGGAAGGATATTTCCACGGAGAATATCTTTTCACCTTAGGCTGAACTACTTAAATATCTAATGAAGCGCTGTCTCATCTGTGCCGAGAGACAAACATGTCATCAAAATACTGTAAAAAAGGTTTAGTAATAGTGGGTCAAGGTGATTGTACTTTTGTTAGAAGGAATACATTACAAGATCAGTTCAAGATTGTTTGAAAAATCTGGATGATCAGAAGATGAAGATCTGGGTATGTGAACTTGCAGTGACACAGATAGCTTATCAGCAAGCAGGAGGAGCCTGAGTTCCTGATGGAGGATAAATGCCTTGCATCTAGCCATCCCTCCTAAACCGAAACTGCTGGAAGCCCTTATGTCTGCTAATAATTGGTTCCAGGCTGCACCCAGAGATTGCTATTAAACAAGCCTAAGGATGGCCTAGCATCCAGCTTTCGAATTGGCCAGAACTTTGGAACGCAAACGAAACCTCTTAACCTTTTGTTCTCCTCCAGAGACGTTGCTCTTCATTCACGGCACAGTGGAGTTGATGTTCTCTCTGCAGTTGTTTTATTTCAAGGTTCTCATTCACTTCCCAGGTATATTAAGAAAAGATGAAATACAGTGTTACCTCCTGAAAATAAATTAGAATCGGCCACAATGTATTTCTGAAACCATTTGTCAATGACCCCTGCACTGGACACCATGATATTAGTAAACATCACCATCTTTTTTTTTCTGTTGAAATCGTATCCCTTTTTCTGTTTTTTTTTTAATACTCAATCTCAGACTTTTCCACTTTCTATGAATCGATGTTCCACTGCAAGGTTATCACACATGTGCGAGAACATCCCTCAAGTCACTCCATCTTATTGTTGCCAGACCTTCGGAGTGGAGCTCCATAGGCACGGAACGTGATTTGATGGTTGTCCCTTTTCTTTGCATTCCCACCACACGCAACCTAATAAGACTGCTGCACCACCGAGTTGATGCTGATTGTCCTTTGTGTATTGCTGACTTACACAAAGATTGACAACATAAAAAGCATAATACAGTGATACCTCAGCTCACGAACATAATTGGTTCCCAGAAAGTGTGTGTAAGACGAAAAGTTCATCTTCCGAACATTTATTTCCCATAAGAAACCATTAAAATGAGAATAATCCGTTCCCAGGTCCCCATAAAACATAATTTTCGACTAAATAAGCCTTAAAACTACACAAAAATATACCTTATTTTATGTATAATAAATGTGCTATTGTATTGTAATTAAAGAAATAAACTGTACTGTATAATAAAGTCGTTTTATTTACCTTTGTGATGGTAGTTGATGGCTTGATGGAATGGAGTGGGAGGAGGAGGGAGGGAGGGATCTCCGCCTGTGGTGGGGTCTTTTTCGGTCCCATAATAGCAAAAGTACACTCAATATGGTCCAAAATGTCTATCAAACACAAACCACTTTCGCACTCAAAGAAAGGGGGTGACGAACTGTGACGCCATGAGCGTGCGTCAGCTTCTGGCTGTTCGACCGCGTGGTTTGATTCGTCTGCTGAAAACTAGTTCGTCAGCAGAGACTATATGCTCGCGAATTTAATGTTCTTGAGGCGAAAAGTTCGTGAGCTTAAGCGTTCGTCAGCCGAGGTTTTACTGTATAACAAAACTGAAACCCAAAGACACCAAACATTAAACTGGATCACAAAACATGATCTTTTTGAATGCAGGATGAAACTAACAAGACAGGTGATAAAAATGAAGACAAATTAGCGAGTGAAAGTGTAAACCTTGCCTTCTTTCACTCCAGACCATAGTTGAGAAACATTGGGCAGCTTTATTTCTTCTTCTTTCTTCTGTTCTTTTCGGCTTTTTCCCGTTTTCGAGGGTCGCCACAGCGAATCATCTGATTCGCACATTTGATTTGGCATGGGTTTTTACGTCGGATGCCCTTTCTGTCACAACCCTTTAGCAAGGGACAGAAACACACTGACGGCTTTGCAGCTCCTCTTTACGAAAGTCAGAAATGGTTCTTTTACATGAACCTCTCACCATAGACAGTGAGAGACATGTCCCATCTTTGATAACCCAGTTAGCTGCACTGGGGAGACAGTGACAACCTTGTGGGGACTCGAACCCCCAACCTTAGGATCAGCAATCCTGCACCCTATCCACTAGACCACCACTGCCCCGGGCAGCTTTATTTATTTTCTTTATTTATTAGCTCCCGCCCAGAAAGCGCCTCAGGAGCTATAGGAATTGGTTCCGTCTTTCTGTCTGTTCATCACACTTTAGTTTTAAAACATTTACTTTCCGTGCTCTGATGCTGGAGCTTTCAGACTTCCTATGCTTTTTCTATATTGGTATGTTATGAAATGGTCCTTTTGGCGGGAGCATCTGGACCTTTTCCCGATAAGGTTGAAGTTAATTCTTTTAAGAAGCTTCTATGACACAAGTCTCAAACATGTATTAACAGAAATACTATCGGATCCACTGCCTATTTATTTATTTATGCAGTTTATTAATCTGTGTGTTATTCTTACACCAAACAGATACAGAACCAAAGCAAGATGTAGAACAGGTGAATGGGAGATACTGAAGCCTGTGGCCTGGAGTGGTTTCACCATGAAACCTTTATATTCATCCAGAATGAACTGATAACAGAAGATAAAACATATCAAATATTCAGTCGTAAATGTGAATCATTGAGGCTTTTTGTACTGATATTGCAAAACAACTCAACACCATGTGATTTCGGATACGTATGTATGACGGTCGTAGATCCAAGTTTTTATATGGATCATAAACACTTATCCAATTTACTGGAAGCACTGATGGGTTGATAATCACTGCAGATCTAAGTTGATGTAATATCAGCTGAGCATAGGGGACAAGAGAACATACCACTGAGGCAGTTTTCACTGTGATAACCATTCCCCACTGCAACACCCCCCCCCAACACTTGCTAGCACACAGGGCTTGACTGTGTGAGCTCCGGGAAGGGCCACATACAGAGGGCATTTAGCACCTTGTGGTGTGTGTGTGTGTGTGTGTGTGTGTGTGTGTGTGTGTGTGTGTGCATGCCTGTCTAATGACCTTCTTGACTCTTGAGAAACAAAATTGAATTAAAGTCTCTCCACTGTGTAAATGCAGCTTTTACAGACAATAGCCCGGCTGCAGATTTCACTAGAGAGGATGTTTGCTGCTTCCACAAATAGCTAATGGGTTTCCATCAAGCGTAGCTATCCAGGAGACAAACCTGGCCTCTTTGGGTCCTGTTAGGACGCATGTCTAATGCACTGAGGAGGATCAGGAGCTTAACTTTATGGGAGGATTCTGAACGTTCTTGCTTGGGTCACTTCTGGAACAAATCTGACAGTAAATGAGTCTTGCGATATTCTTGAAGAACTTTTGCTGTCTGTCTAAGAAAGTTAATGACTTTCAAATTAATCTTTTTTTTTTTTTTTTTCCCCCTAGGCCGCATCCTCGGCTCTCAGTAGCTTGGGCCATGTCTACACAGCCATTGGTGATTACCCAAACGCACTAGCTAGCCACAAACAATGCGCCCTCCTCGCCAAGCAACGCAAGGACAAGCTGGCGGAGGCGCATGAGCTGGGCAACATGGGCGCCGTGTACATCGCCATGGGGGACTTTGCCAGTGCCGTACAGTGCCATGAGCAGCACCTGGACATTGCCAAGACACAAGGTGACAAGCGTGAGGAAGCACGTGCCTACAGCAACCTGGGCAGTGCCTACCATTACCGGCGGGACTTTGACAAGGCTGCGTCATATCATGCACATGTACTGGAGCTGGCACAGGAGCTGCAGGAGCGTGCGATTGAGATGAGAGCATACGCCGGATTGGGCCATGCTGCCCGCTGCATGCAGGACCTGGAGCGTGCCAAGCAGTACCATGAGCAGCAACTGAGCATCGCCGAGGGCCTGAAGGACCGTGCTGCAGAAGGACGTGCGTCTTCTAACCTGGGTAAGCACAAATATGAAGGAGTTGTTTTGTTTTGTTTTGGGTTTTTTTTTTTTTTTTTTGTTGCTTGAATGCACCCTTGATTATTGCATAATAATATCCTTCGCTCCTTTCTAGCCACCAAATTCAAGGTGTTGGTGGACACCCTTGTCACACCCAGACCATTTCCTGCAGCACTTCCTCACCTCTTTTCACACACACGTCACCTTTGTGATTTTGCATTAGTCTGCAAAAAGTAAGCACAGAACAAATGGAGCCCATCGAGCTCGAGTGTTTTCGAGCTCTTTCTATCCTTCACGCTGACTTCCAGCGCCTTTCTAATACTTTCTCCCGGACTGACACCAGCTCCATCAATTTGATCTGATGGCATGCATGCGCCCGCAAATGAATAGATCAACACTCGAAAGAAAAATTTTCCCCGTTGAAAAGCGAGTGAGCGTAGCAGCTGGAGTGACACCAGACTGATCCAGAATGACTGCAAGTCAATTGTTATGTAAATATGTGCTGGTGGTGTAAAAAGGGAAGGAAAATGTGTTGTGTGCTGACTTTACCATGATCATTTATAATACAGTATCTATATTGGTTTGTAGGAAAGCTGAATTTGCTTATAAGTGATATATGCTTTCCTTTAAAATCTGACACAGGAAGCAGTTTTTAGTGTGCTGGGTTTTTCATACAGCACACTGCGGCATAGTCGCAATAAAAATATTTTGCATATGATGTAAATTTGTCAGGTGACTTGGTGGCACTGTGGTTAGCACAGCTGGAAGGTCCTGTGTTCGAGTCCCGGCGATTTTTCTGTGTGCGTATTGTTTTTGTGTTTTGCGTGAGTTTTCAGGGCCTCTGGTTTTCTCTCGCAGGTCAAAGACCTGCACGTTGAGCTAATTAGCTGTTTCAAAATGCCCCTAGATATGAGTATGAAGGGGTGTGTTTGTGTGTTGCCCTACAATGGTCTAGCAAGCTGTTTAGAATGTAGCTCATTTTTGTCCAGTGTTGGGTGACCTATGCGTGTGTAGGCCTCCATCAGTCCCGAAGGACTATGGCTGCGCTCTGGCTGGTATCCCGGCTGGTGATACTCCCCAGTGCGCAGAGCCCGGGTAGGGAGTAATGAGGGACAGGCTGTTACCCAAGCAGCAAGTCCCCCGTCTCGGCGCCACCGGAAGGATCCAATGGAAAGGCAAGTGCCGATACGACTGGGTTCCGGTGCCGTTGCAGGAGAGAATCTACGGTCAATTTAGAACGGCCAATTAACCTACAGTGCACGTCTTTGGATTGCGGGAGGAAACCGGAGCACCCGGAGGAAACCCGCACAAGCACGGGGAGAACATGCAAACTCCACACAGAAACGCCCAGGCCGGGAATCGAACCCAGGCCTTCTTGCTGTGAGGCGGACGTGCTAACCACTACGCCACCAAGGTGACCTATAGGCACCAGCAAATAAATCCAAATTCTCCTTGGGTGTGAATGGTAATGGCGGGGTACGTAAAAATGTGCTGTACTGTATTTGATTGGTGAGCTGTTCAGGGTGTATCCTGACTTTGCCCAGAGTTGACGGAGATATGCCTCACCCTTCCCGTGACCCTAGTAGGGTAAAGCGGCTCGACAAATAAATGGATGAAAAAGATAGGCTTTAGGCTTATGGTACACTGCCTCTGTGGGTGAACTTTGGAAATGCGTTCTGTCCTTCCATCCATCTGTATGACTTGTTACTGCGATAACTTCGGAATAAACTGACTTAAGATCACCAAATTTGGTATTTTCGTTCCCCTCGGGGCAAATAGGTTGGGATTGTACTAGTATACGAGTCATCGTAACCTGGTTTCAAAATCACATGGTCACTTTTTATACATTGTTCCTGCTAACGGGCGTGTCATTGTAGCATTAAGTCTCCTATTATTTTCAACATTACTTATCAACCTGATTGTGCAATTAGCTTTTTTTGTTCTTTTTCTGATGAGCTACACTTTAATAACTGTCCCACTAGTCACTACACTTTCGCTCTGTTTGGCCTCGTTCTCTCCCCACCTACTGTGCACATGTGCACATGAAACTTTATTGATTGAAACTGTCAATAATGGTACGCCGGGAAAGAATGGCAGCACTTATAAAATTAATGACCGCACGCTGTGCCCAGAGCTCGCCTGCTCGGCAACAGTAATGAACAGATCGATTGCAGCGTCAGAGGTAAGATTTAGTAGAGAAGAATAAAAGCAAAATATTTATTGACATCACAGCGAGAGTCGCTGGGATAGAAACTAAACCCCTCCAGGTGCTATTATTTGCTTGGGAATACAATTCCAGTGTATGTACATGAGCTGTGTGCTGTACAGGTCCATGCACTGCAACTATGAAGCATCCCTGATGTGTCTAGCCACTGTTTATAAGCGGAAATCCTTTCCAATGTGACCTCAAGCCCCCCCAAGGCTCTTGGTTTATCTCTAAAGCCCGAACATTAGCCACTCTAACAGTAGGAACTCCTTATTTGCTCATTCAGGTAGGCAGTATGAGGAAGCGGCTTTCTTGTTCTATAACCTCTCATGTTTTATTCAGAGGTGCTTTGGGTTCAGTAGGATAAGCGATATCCGAGCCCTGAGTGTGGAGAATTGGATCCCTGTATAGTATTGCTGAGTGGACAGTAACTGGAGGCAGATTGAGAGCTGGCAGGCAGCAGACGCGCCGTTATCACTGTGCTTCAGTCTCCACAATGTAAAAGGATGCAGCTTTGATTGAAATTGGTTGGTGGGTTTCATTGGGTTTCCTTCTTGGCATCTGTAATGTTCTGTGGGCTGGTTCCGACACCCTCTGATCATATTTACAGTTCCTATTTTAAATACTTTGAGTTTTTGTTTAATTTAAACATTTCGAGATGTGTTTTTCCAAGTATAGATGCCGTACCATACGTTACAGAGCACCCATATATACTGTACATCAGAGGGTGTCGGCTTCCAAACGACCGCAAACTAATAAAAACATTCCTCCGGGCAGCATCGTGGCGTAGTGATTGGCACATCTGCTTCACAGTAAGAAGGTCCTGGGTTCAAATCCCTGGTTTCTGTGTGAAATTTACATGTTCTCCCAGTGCTTGCATGGGTTTCCTCTAGGTAAACTGGTTTCCTCCCACAGGCCAAACACATGCACTATTGTTCAGTTCATCAGTTCATTTTCTGTAACTGCTTAATCCTAATTTGGGTCGCAGGGAATCTGGTGCCCATCCCAGCCAACTTCGGGCGAGGACAGAGTACACCCTGGACAGCTCGCTAGGCCATCACAGGGTGGAAACACCCCGACGGCTTTGCAGCCTACTCTTTACGAAAGTCAGCAATGGTTCTTTTTCATGCCTCACACCATAGACAGTAGGAGACATGGCCGGCCTTTGATAGCCGTAGTTAGCCGCACTGGTGGGGGGGGGGGACACTGACAAGCTTGTGGAGAGTGGGACTCGAACCCACAACCTTTGGATCAGCGATCTAGCGTCGTATACCACGAGACCACCACTGCCCCTGATGCACTATTGTGATGTGGTGATTTGACCTAAAAAATAATGTCTACCTTTTTTTTGTTTGTTTGTTTGTTTTGCACTGATTTTTAAAATCTGTATAAGAACTCGGGGTGTTCCATGAGTGCTGTTAGTCGCTATTCACTTCACGCTCTTCTTCATGATCAGTGAAGCGAAAACAAATTTGGCTGTGGGAGGCAGGTGGGAGGGTAGGACTGAATGAAAAAAATACACTTGTAAGGAATAACGAGACGTTACTTGCTTTTATGATTTAAATTGAAATGTTTTTGTTTGTTTATCTGGAGGGAAGGTTTTAAGTCTGGCAAGTTTGATGTCTAGATGAAGCGAAGCTACTTTGTTAAAAGTCTTTTATTCCTAGCTTATATCACAGGTGATTTTTATTTAGCATGATAGTTCGTGTTTTTTCAGGAAACACAGTGGCACAGTGGGTAGTATGTTCCACATGAAGGCCACAAAGGCCTGAGTTCAATTCCTAGACTTAGTGAAATCGTTTCTGTGTGGAGTTTGTAGGTTCTCCCTGCGCTCGTGTGGGTTTCCCCTGGATACTCCGGTTTCCTATCACCATTCAAAATATGCACAGTAGGTTAATCGCTTGTTCCAAATCTTTTGTAATTTGTGTGCGTGTGCGTATGCGTGTGCGTATACTGTAGTGGTAAAAAATAAAAAAATAAGAAAAACACTTTGATATACGATCTCGCAAGGCAAAATAAGTGCATACATGCTACATGCTTGCTATAAGCATGCTCATGTGTATGCCGGACTACAGCCCTGTCTGTGTGTGTGTGTGTGTGTGTGTGTGTTGGTCCTGCAATGGTCTGGTGAGCTGTTTACCCTGCCTTCGCCCAGTCAGCTAACATAGGCGCCATCCTCCCAGATACCCTAATTAGCATTAAGTGGCTTAGAAATGAATGAGTGAATAGATGTTGTGTTTCCTCCAGTGCGTTTCTGGGCACCAAATCTTTAGTGAAATAAAACACCAGCATATCTGTAATTTTTTTCAACCGTATCCTGTGTTATCATATACTGCACTAATTGAAAAAGATATATTTTTTGTTTTATGCACATTAGATTTAATCCTGCTATTTGGCTGTGTGTGTCTGAGATGCTGAAATAAATTAGTTGTGTTATTACTATTAGTTGCATCAAACATTACAGCAGAGAGTGGTTTGATTCTGGTCTTTTCGTAGGCGAACCAATATTTACATTATACAGGAGTGTCACTCGTTGATGCTCGGGCTGATATCATAGTACTGTGTTGATGGGCGGGGACAGGCTTTTGTCTGTTGGTGGCAGTGGAGAGCACGGTCCGAGCATGAGGCAGGAAAGAATCTTGGATGGGTCTCCAGCATTGTGCAGAATCTGTGGACCCACTGAAGTAAAAAGTAATGTTGTGCATTAAAACTATTTCAGCTTTAAAATGAATCGTGATGTTCATCAACTTGAACACACCTAATTCCGTGATCAAATTAAATTGAATAGAATTGAATATCGCCCAGCACTAGCATGCACATTAAGTTAATTGGCTGCTTCAGATTGACATTGTGTGTGTGTGTGTGTGTGTGTGTGTGTGTGTGTGTGTGTGATGGACTGGAGAGCTGTTCTCAGTCGAGCCTGCCTTCACGCAGGGTTGGCGTAGGCTCCAGCCTCCCCGCAGGCTTACTCGCATTAAGCGGTTCGACAAATTTAAATAAATGAATGGGAGAACAGCCACTCGACTTAAAACAAGGCACATACAGTCTGATGACTCATTCTTATTGTTCGGTTTAGGACAAACCCACACAATCAGCCATTTTGGGGAGTTTAAAGAAAGCGGTGTAGTGGTGACTCATTGCTAGCACCACTGCTCAGCATCTATTTCTAATTATTTCCAGTTTGCCATCCATCAATAAGAAATCCAGAACTACTTCCTCTGCTGTTAGAGATTTTATTTCTGTTTTAAATGATACTCCTGTATGCCAGCTAGGTCTACCTCCCAAATCTCATGGCTCAACACACAGACTGCATGCAATCCTGGTTGAATTCTGACTAAAAATTTAGGTCAGGTGATGCTTTGGTTAATATTCATACTCCAGTCTAGGAGGGTTCCTGGCATTTGAATGTGAGGTTTTTAAGCCTACTGGAAAATTAGGGCATTATGAATGGTTCCTTGGACACTTTCTGTCTATATTTTTAATAATTGGTTTAGACTAAGTTTTAATTATATAATTTAATATTTAAAACCATTGTCATCATCAAGGTCCATAGCTGTTTGGCCATAGGCCAATTTATTGTCTTCCTAATTCTTTTTGGTGTAAACATGGTAAGTGTTTTGATAGGCTCTCTGTAGTACGAGACGTAGCTACGTAGTACACTGACGCAAGCAAATATGGTTGGTCAGAAGTGTAAGCCTACTAGTGATAGTGGTAATCAGAAAAAGCAGCAAGACATCTCGTTAGAAAAGAAGATGGCTATTATCAAGAAAATGGATGCTGGTGAAAAACATGTGAATGTTGCATGGCTCCGTTGACCATCGGAACCATTTCCAATTAGAAAGATCGCATCACAGAGCACGTTAAAGGTTATATTTGATACTGTATTTGATATTTGATGAGTGATTTGATTAAAATTTCAGTTCAGTTCATTTTCTGTAACCGCTTCATCCTAATTAGGGTCACGGGGAGGCTGGTGCCCATCCCAGCCAACTCAGGGCGAGGGCAGAGTACACCCTGGACAGCTCGCCAGGCCATCGCAGGGCGGAAACACGCTGACGGCTTTGCAGCTACTCTTGTCGAAAGTCAGCAATGGTTCTTTTACATGCCTCACACCATAGACAGTGAGAGACATGGCCGGCCTTTGATAACCCAGTTAGCTGCACTGGGAGGACAGTGACAACCTTGTGGAGAGTGGGACTCGAACCCCCAACCTTTGAATCAGCGATCCGGCGCCTTATACCACTAGACCACCACTGCTCGCTGATTAAAATTTATCTATTTGAAATTATTTTGCTTGAATTTAATTTATTTGAAATTAATGTTGATATTATTTGATATATTTGATATTATTTTACAATTTTTTTTCTTTATAATAATTGATTTAGGGGTGTTTTATGAGATACGGTAATGGAATTATGGATGTATAGTACAGTATGAACGTCATAAGTCACTGGAACATACAGTAACAACTTACGTTTTTTTTCAGCTTATGTGTCGCAGTTCGTAACTCAACTAAAACGTATGTTGGGGAGCGTCTGTAATTTACTTATATTTAATAATGTAGGGCAGTGGTGGCCTGGTGGTATAGGGCACTGGATCGCTGATCCTAAGGTTGGGGGTTTGAGTCCCACTCTCCAAAAGGTTGTCACTGTCCCCCACCAGTGAAGCTAACTAGGTTATCAAATGCCGACTATGTCTCTCACTGTCTATGGTGAGAGATTCATGTAAAAGAACCATTGCTGACTTTCGTCAAGAGTAGCTGCATAGTCGACAGCATGTTTCTGTCCCTTGCCAAAGGTTTGTGTCAGGAAGGGTATCCGACGTAAAAACCTATGCCAAATCAAAGATGCGAATCAGATGATTCGCTGTGGCGACCCCTGAAAAAGGAACAGCCGGAAGGAAAAGAAGATATTTAATAATATAAGCTTGTCTAAATGTAGAACATTTTATTTTTAAATTTTCATTAATGTTGGATTTTAAAACTTATTTATAGAAATGGGTTCCATACGTCTGTCTGTCCGTCCGTCACACTTTAGTTTCCGGATATTTACTTGCAGCTGGCTGAAGTTGGCGCTTGCAAACTTGCTATGCATTTTATATGTTGGCATATTATGAAATGGTCCTTTCGGCGCACGAAGCTGGGCATGTGTGGTCTATTTCTAATCATGATTTATGAAGGATATAATACCACGTCTACTACTAACTAATAAGCTTCAGCTAAAAACGAAGAAGGCGTAGTGGTTAGTATGTAAAATCTCAGCACAGTTGCTTTTACTATGTAAAGCTGTTTTATGACAATGTCAATTCTAAGACGTTCTATACAAATAAAACTGAATTGAATATTTCCATAATTTAATTGTGACAGAAGCTGTTCAGGTAAGTTTTGTGCTTTGATATAAGCTAACATAGTGCAGCAAGGCCTTATTGGTGCTGTTCAATGAATAATTTAATGACTCATTTAGTGCAGTCCTCTGTATGTTTTTCTTTATTATCATTATTGATTTCACCAAACCTATTTCTAATATATTTGTATTGGGAATAGAACAATCTTGCTGGAGAAATAATTTAAACGTTGTATTCTCTCTTACCCTCACATTAAATTCACGTTTTTATAATATATTTGAATGGCTGTGGAAATAAGTAGTTATTATTGGAAGACTTGAGGCAGCTGAGAGCAACTTCTGCGATATTTTGAAATGGGTCACCGTTTACGAATGTACAGTGGTGGTAATGTAAGATTAGCTGGGATTTAATAGATAATAAATTATAACAAGGGCCGGATTGTTATTCTGTATGTGGAGTGGTTATTTACTCCAACAGCACCTGGAGTCATGTCCAGATGAGACAGTGTGTAGGTTGTGTTGTTTTGAAGCCGAATTCCAGGCTCTAAGTCGTTGAGGATTCGATCTGTGTGGCTAGAAGACAGCGATGTCAGTCAAAATGCAATTTACCATTCCATTTGTCTGAAGCCAAACAAAGCTCAGCCATATAGAGAATTCAATGTCAATAACATCTGCTATTTGTTTGTCCTGGTTTCTGCCTTAAGCTTTGCAGAGTATTAGGAGTCACATGGTGGAATATAGCGGCTTGTTTAATGTCTGGATTGTCAGGAGACGAGACAGGAAGTGGTGAAAAAGGGCAGGAGGGATAACAACGGAAAAAGAGCATTGAGTTCAGCGCACTGTCATTTTTATTTATCTCTTTTCTCCTGTGATTGTGAAATATTGATGCTTAGGTGAAGTTGTGAGGGGATTTGATCAAAGGCGTAGCGTCCACAAGATACCTGTTACCTTCGTGTCTCTGGTAGATTCCAGCAACTCCCCATAGAGGTTGAAGAACCCAGTCTTCCCTCTTGAGTGCTCTGGGACACCAAACATGACGGCGCAACCAAAAAAAAAAAAACATACACAAGGGAGGTGCTGAGTGCAGCCTTTGTCCTCATAAAATTGTCTTTGGCTGTGCCTCTTGGAAGAAAAACAGACTAAATGTTATTTCAGGGAGAATTTCAAGAAATATGCAAATGCTCCAAGCAGTTTAATAATGCAAACATCCTACATTATTAAAGGTGCGGTATTAAACATTAAACATGGGTCGCAAATCAAATTAGAATTGGTTTTGGTTTTTTCTTTGTAAAAGTTGTCAAAACCGTGTCGGGAGAAGCGTAATGCTTTTGATGCGGAGTTTAACTCTGGTTCTAATTAATTCTGAACATGGCACCACTTATGGAGAGATGATGCTCCGAATGAGACAACGATGTAATGGGTTCAAATTAGGAGATTTGCTCTGAAAACTGAGTCTTTCAGGATAGAATTCAAAATGTAATATATATATAGAATAGTGCTGAGCTAAAAGCAGAGCTCCGGATAGGTTTCTCTTGATCAGAGTCCGATCCTGGGTTTACTTTTACTAGGCCTGTTGTAATAATCCGTCAGTCTCCCCTTTGTAGATCATAATGCAGATTTTTCTTGATCGGGGCAATTAATCTCCGCAGTGATTAGCACGTCCGCCTCACGGAGTGGGGGGCTGGGGGGCTCTCACCAACATTAGCAGTAACAAACATGACGCAAACAACAGCGGTACTGAAGAGGGAGTTTACAGTAGCGTGCTATGATTATACAATTGTTAATTGTGACAAAAAGTGCTGCAGTTATCTGAGCTCCGTGTTTCAGCACATACTCAATGGATATTTATTTTCCTTCAAGTTTTCCTACTAATTTGAGTTAAGTTCTTCTTCTTTTCCTTTCGGCTGTTCGCTTCAGGGGTTGCCACAGCAAATCATCTGCCTCCATCTCACCCTATTCTCTGCATCTTCTTCTCTTACGCCAACTACCATTATGTCACCCTTCACCACATCCATAAATCTCCTTTTTGGTCTTCCTCTAGACCTTCTGCCTGGTAGTTCCAACCTCAGCATTTATTTATTTATTTAAGGGACAATGTACAGAAACATTAAGCTCATAGAGACAGAGATGTACTGTACCAGATTATAGCTTAATAGCTAGTTTCCATCTGTAGTCCCTAATTTAGAACGGCCAATTAACCTACAGTGCATGTCTTTGGATTGTGGGAGGAAACCGGAGCACCCGGAGGAAACCCACACAAGCACGGGGAGAACATGCAAACTCCACACACAAACGCCCAGGCCGGGAATCGAACCCGGGCCTTCTTGTTGTGAGGCGGACGTGCTAACCACTACGCCACCGTGCCGCATCTTACTACCAATGTATTCACTATCCCTCCTTTGTACATGTCTAAACCATCTCAATCTAGCCTCTCTGACTTTGTGTCCAAAACCTCTTACATGTCCCTCTGATGTACTCATTCCTGATCCTATCCATCCTTGTTACTCCCAAAGAGAACCTCAACATTTTCATCTCTGCTACCTCCAGCTCTGCCTCCTGTCTTTTCCTTAGTGCCATTGTTTCTAAACCATACTACATCGCTGGCCTCATCACCATCTTGTACACTTTCCTTTCATTCTTGCCAATACTCTCCTATCACACATCAACACCGGACACTTTTCTCCAACCATTCCAACCTGCCTGCACACACATCTTCACCTCATTTCCACACACTCCATTGCTCTGGACTATTAAGCCTAAGTCCAGTAGGCCCTTGACTATTCGCGGTTTTGCGCACTCGCCCCCGCATGTTCGCAGATTGCTGTTCTCCCTCCAGCTGATTGATTGAGATGATGTATATGCCCCCCTTTTTTTTCATTCATGCACATGTTGTCAATGTGCATTTTTTTTTAGTGCGTTTTAATTACCAGTTAAGCTCTATGATTCTACTCAAACACCGGCTAAGCGCCAGAAAAAAGTAATGACGTTGGATGTCTCTTCTGAAGAAATAAGACTTTCTCGTGAAGAAACGACAGTTTCCTCTGAAGTGCCTGAAGAGGAATAATCATCTGAACTGTTGTAAAGCACTGTAGTATTAAAGTCTTTTTCGATGATTATTCCAGTAGAATACCTAAATTAATGTTTAGAATGTTTGTGTGTGTGTGATTTTATGTACTGTGGCTGTAGCATGTTTATCCTTTTGTTTTCATTTCATTTCATTTTCTGTAACCGCTTAATCCTAACTAGGGTCGTGGGGACTGGCGCCCATCCCAGCCAGCTCCGGGCGAGGGCAGAGTACACCCTGGACAGCTCACCAGGCCATCGCAGGGCGGAAACACGCCGACGGCTTTGCAGCCTACTCTTGTCGAAAGTCAGCAATGGTTCTTTTACATGCCTCACACCATAGACAGTGAGAGACATGGCCGGCCTTTGATAACCCAGTTAGCTGCACTGGGGGCGACAGTGACAACCTTGTGGAGAGTGGGACTCGAACCTCCAACCTTTGGATCAGTGATCCAGCACCCTATACCACTAGACTACCACTGCCCTTCCTTTTGTTTATCCAATTTATTACACTTCATGTTCTTTTATGTTCTTTTTGTTATGGTGTTATTGTGTTTTTGGGGGACTGTGATTTTGGCGGCTGTGCCTCTAACTCTGTTTTCTGTCGACTCCAGCTGAGGGATGTGATTGAGCTGCTCGGGTGGCTCACACCTGAATTCAGTCCTTTCATCTACTTAAAATAAACACAAGCGCACTTACCTCTGCGTTAGTGGATTAACTCACATCACGTTCCTGTTTCCCTGTGTTCTCTAACTGTTCTCTCTCTGCTCCGGCTGAGCTGCTTGGGCTTGACTTGAGACTCATCACTCTGTCTGACACTCTTTTCACTTCTAGAACATTCCTGACAAACCTATTCTTCAAGATGACCCCTTCTCCATTTCTCTTTCATCCACACCATGATAAAACAACTTAAACCCCACTCCAAAGCTTCTAGCCTTGCTACCGTTCCACCTGGTCTCCTGAACACACAGTATGTCCACCTTCCTCCTCTGCATCATGTCAGCCAGCTCTCTATCTTTTCCTGTCATAGTTCCAACATTCAAAGTCCCTATTCTCAGTCCTGGACTCATGCCTTTCCTCTTCTTTCTTAATTTGAGTTATGCTGTATTGTTTATTTGGTGTGAATATGAGCAATGGTGCATCTATTTTTTATTTTTTTAATAATTAATGTTATATTATGTAATTAATTTCATCCGTCTGTCTGTCGCACTTTAGTTTCTAGATATTTAGTTGGCGTGAACTGAAACTGAAGTTTTTAAACTTGGTTTGCTTTTTCACTCCCATGAATGCCAGGATGAGTTTGTGTGTTAGTGACCTTGACTTTCTACTTTTCAAGGTCACAATGGCAAAACTGTAGATTGGGTTTCTGGACATTTACTTGCCGCACCTTGAAGCTGGGGCTTTCAAACTGGCTATGCTTGTACTGTATTTATATATTAGGAAATGGTCCTTTCGGCGGGAGTGTCTGTTCCCCTCTTTTCTATTTTTACTATTGCTGCCTGGCATCATGCAAGTCAGCGACAACTAACAACCAATCAACATCAACTCAGCAGCCTTATTATGTTTCCTGTGGTTGCTCGATGTGGGCAATGGACGGGACATGGGACATCCAAGCTATTTTCTTTAACTATGGTAACCCTTTCAGGAGCTTCACTGATAGAATTCTCAGTGTGCATCTGTTATAGTTCAATGCAACTGATGACAAAATTATTGATACTTATTATATTATATTATATTATCTTTTTATGTTTGTTTGTTTGTTTGATCATATTAAATTGCTTGATATCAGAGCGTAAGCTCTAAATGTCACTTGTCACAGAGATGATTGATTTTATATATTATATTATATTTGTCTCTCCCATTCTAATGAAAGGCGCCAGTGATGCTGGAGCTCCCAGTTCATTACATTACATTTCAACATGGCTATTTGAAGTGAAAATTATATTTCATATTCGGTCATGTGGCGCTATTGCCTGGGGCACGCAGTCATCCTAATGAGCATTTGAAGGAACCACTCAACATCCGAGTCCTCCTCGAGTCCGAGCTGCTTTAGGCCTCTTCTCCACTGCGAACAAAATGAAGATGCTCAGCATTTGTATTCTCCACTTGTGAGGTGGTGCATTTCACCTTGTTCAAGAGACTTTGATGTTCTCGTTGGCCTCTGGTGAACTTCTGAGCCTGCGCTAGCTATCTGCTGCCCCTCTGTCTCCAGATGTCAATGACCGGAGGATTTGCCCCTGCCCTGCTGTAATCCTTGAAAGGAAAGACGCTTTTTACTTTCCAGCCATTCATATTTCTTATAGACTGAATGTGCCAATGCTTGAGCAGCAGTGTGTGATGGAGAATTCAATTCAATGTATTTCAATTTACATAGTTTGTAACACTGTGTGTGTGTGTGTGGGGGGGGGGGCAACTTAAGGTTTGGATGTTAAACATATGCATTTATATAACTCTCTCTTTTTCTCTCTCTCTCTCTCTCTCTCTCTCTCTCCCACACACACACACACCCACACACACACACACACACACACACACACACACATCCTCCTTTCCTTCAAAATACTCTATATTTCTGCATAGTTATGATTACAAATATAAGGTTATCACGGGTGGCAGCAATACATGGCACAGAGGGAGCATGGGTATGCTTATGTCCCTCCCTGGTCTTGGTCATGTAATAGGGTGGGAATTGGATATAACTAAAATTATGTTAGAAAATTGGGAGCGGAGGGAGTGTTGTAATAATGCTGGGCTATAGGCCTTAAGCTAACCAGCTAGCTTTATGCTGATCAGATAGCATCATGCTAACCAGCTCTTCAAGAAAAGCCACACAATATCGAATGAAAATAACAGGATTTTTTTTTTTGTTTGTTTGTTTGTTTGTTGTTTTTAAGAACTTGTGTTTTTGTAACCAAATACTATTTTATTTTCCTATAGGCCTAAATAGCTAGCTTAATACAGAAAAGCTAGCACCACATGCTAACCAGCTCCCCATGAAAATCAACAAAATATGGAGTACAAACCTGGAAAAAAAAACATTCCCCCCCCCCCACTAAACACTAACCAGCTTGCTCAGTGATCACCGATTCTTCTGTTAAGAATTTAATAGTAAGAATATGTATACTCTTAATAATTTGGGTAATTTGAATACAATAATAAGTAGTCTCTATTTGTAAAGCAATTATCCCATTCTCTCCTGTCTTGTATAACTAAGAGCACATTTGGTTTCTATGAGCTCTCTGGGGCTATGAGATAATATATGATGGAATAACTTTATAAGAAGTGTTTTAGTTGTCTCTGCAATATAAAGTAAAATACAATTTTAAAAAAGCATTTGAATTTATCATTTGTAACATCCTACATGCGCCACAGGAGCAGTGAAACAGTTTGCCTTTTGGGACACAAGCAGCACTCATTGATTTGACAGTGTTCACTGTGCCTTACGGTACATGCTGTGGACAGAGCATTAGCGAAATGTATATCCAAGAGCAGTCGTGCAGAAACAATTCCCGATGGGCTTCATGAGTTGAGCTTCTTCCACTGAAACACAATTATGATTGTCTGGCACATTTTGCTGAGAGCAGTGCCAAGGGAATCCTTCACAATCCAGCCTTTAACATGAGCTTTATCTTTCACACGAGGAACCGTGGGGTTAAGTAATAATAATTGGTCACAGAAAACTGAAGACCATTAAAAAAAAAAAATGAGGAAAAGGTGGCGTAAAGGGCCTTCGGTGTCCAGGTTTTATGTTGGCACTGGCCCTAATTGGATTTTCCACATACTGCTAATTTTGCTTTGGCTTACTCTGAGTGACAATGAGCAGATGGGTGTCTATTTCCTCCATCCATTCTTATGGCCTCTTCCACCTCAGGCTCACTCATGCACACATGGTTCTGCTGCTGCTTCCTGTTTGTAGGGACCTGATTACGGTTAGAGGAGTGCTGATAGAATTGAGAGTTTTCATGAAATTGTATAAATATATCACAAAGTATCTTTTAAAAAAGCATGAATTTTTGAGTTCAAAGGTGCCTCACGATTTATTTTCATTGCATTCCTAAAATTCAACAGCAGTGGCTTCAGTAGAGCAGTAGGTAGCAATTTATATACTGGTATATCTCGACTTAAGTCATTTCAATTTAAGTTGTTCTCAATTATATGTCGGTTTTAAAAAGATAATAATAAATAAATAAAGTTAAAAAAAATAAATAAAGGTTACTTCATTATAATCATATATTATATTATATAGATTTCATATCTATATATAAATATGGTAATATATATATATATATATATATATATATATATATATATATATATATATATATATATATATATATATATATATATATATATATATATATATATATATATATAATATATTCATATTTCATATATATATATATCAAGTATTTTATATATAATCTCTTCTTCTTTTCCTTTCAGCTTATACACTATTTCAGGGGTCGCCACAGCAAATCATCTGATTTGCATGTTTGATTTGGCACATAAGATTTTATGTCGGATGCCCTTCCAGACACAATTAGCAAAGGGTAGAAACACGCTGACGGCTATGCAGCCTACTCTTTACGAAAGTCAGCCATGGTTCCTTTACATGCCTCTCACCATAGACAGTGAGAGAGATGGTCGGCCTTTGATAACCCAGTTCGCTGCACTGGGGGTACAGTGATAACCTTGTGGAGAGTGGGACTCGAACCCCAACCTTAGGATAAGCGATCCAGTGCTCTTCACCACCAAGCCACCACTGCCCTATACAGTGGAGCCTCAGTACTCGACCATCATTCGATCCCATTGGCTGGTCGAATTCCGATTTGGTCGAATTCTGAATCCGCTTTTCCCATTACAAATAATGTAAATGGTCTTAATCCGTTTCGTCATCTTTTGAACAGGAGTTAACGATACCGTGTGTGTGTGTGTGTGAGAGAGAGAGAGAGAGAGAGAGACAGACAGCCGCCAAAACCAGAGTCTCTCACAACACAGACCATAACACAGTAGAATAAAAACCACAGTGCATTTGAAGCATAAGAACAATAAAGATAAGAATTTTAACCTTTGTGGTGGTGAGCAGTTAGCATACGTAAAGTTGGAGAGGGAGAGAAGAAGCGGATCCCCTTTCATAACAGCTTCAGGTGAATCAGCCAAAGGTGTTTTTTTCTCTTGCTACTTGCTTGTTGATGACCATTCTTCAGGGTGTCCCTTTCTTTTCTTGAAGAACATTTGTAACGTGGTTTGTTTCTGCCTTCTTTTCAAAACCTTACGGAAGTGGCTCATGACCTCATTGTTAAAGGTGTTCACAGTGATACATAGTATCAACAACTTCCAGACTTCCCCAGAAGAGTGCTAGCTTTATCAGGGTGATACATAGTATCAACAATTTCCGGACTTCCGGAAAGCATGCATTTTCCCTCCCTCTCTGCCTCATTTTTTCTCGCGATTTTTTAAAGTTGGACTTCCAGATTTTGGTCGACTTCCAGGACAAAAGTTTAGCGTGCTCTCTGTAGTACGAGACATGCCTACGTAGTACCTTGACGTAATATACTACTTCCGCATGACGCTGTGTTCATTGTTTACAAACGACAGACTGAACGTGCCCTCCTTCTTTCCAGTTCACTGCGTGTTATCCTAGTGTTAAGATATTGTCTCAGTGATCTTTGTGTTTACACTGTTTTGCGAACTTTTGTAACCCTAAGCAAATATGATCGGTCAGAAGCGTAAGCCTACTAGTGATAGTGGTCATCAGAAAAATCGGCAAGCCATCTCATTAGAAACGATGATGGCTATTATCAAGAAAACTGGTGGTGCTGGTGAAAAACATGTGAATGTTGCACGTTTCTTCCAAATGGCTCCGTCGACAATCAAAACCATTCACAAGCAGAAAGATCGCATCATGGAAGGTTATATTTGATACTGTATTTGATATTTGATGAGTGAATTTGATTAAAATTTGTCTATTTGATATTATTTTGCTTGAATTTAATTTACAGTCGGCCCCCACCTTACGAAGACCCCTGGGTACAAAATCCCCGGGTTACAAAGATCATTTTCCTAAGTTTCCGTCCCCGGGATACAAAAACAACCCCCTCTTATAAAAAGAAATTCAAAATTCAAATGCGCCAATCAAAATTTCACACGATGCGTGAGTTGCTCTCCCGTTGGCTGTCTCTCAACATCCCGCCCCGCTGGCCTCCCATTGGCTAGGAGGGATGATGCAGAACCAGAAGGATACCTTAAAGTAGAAATACAGTGAGGACCTCTGATCTTTCAAACAGGTACTGTAATTCCGAGAGAGAAAGAGACAGAGAGAAGCTAAACTCTTTAGTTTTTAGTTTAGTTTTTTAAGTTGTTTAATTTAGTAAATGTTTAATAAATGTGGGTCCATTTGAGCTCATCTGGAATTCAGATTCCTCAAGGAATCAAGTTAACGTTTAGTTTGATCGTCCAACTGTCAAGCAGGGAGAGAGAGCGAGAGATAGAGAGGGGTGTGTGTGTGTGTGTGTGTGTGTGTGTGTGTGTGTGTGTGTGTGTGTGTGTGTGTTAATAAAAAATGTTTAATCATGGTTTAATTAATAAATATGTTAATTAAATGGTTTAATATGTTAATAAAATGTTTAAATGGTTTAATAAATAATTTTCTTTTACTTTTAACACATATTTCATACAAAATTGGTGTACTTTTATTATTTTTCATAGCCTTTTGTACCCAGGGGGTTTCATAAGTAGGGGACCAATTCCTGTTTGTTTGTTTGTGTTTGATATAACTCAAAACATGAAGCATAGTTTAGGATGAATTTCTTTTCTAGATTAGGTTGTGGTACGAGAAACAAACTACTAAATTTGGAGGTAATTCATGCATAGCATCATTTTGAAAAAACCCCACTAAACACGTTCTAGAAATGTATAAATAAATTTCATTAGAGTCCCAGTAGGAGGAGTCATTTCCTAATAGTGACACCAAATTCCAATGAAACCTGCAGTCTTCTGCATATTTTTTTTAGTTTAATGTCAGCATAATCCATTTGTCCCCGGCCGAGGTACCTTGCACTCTATGAATAACCCTCGAGTTGTGAAAATAATTAGCAGGATTTTTTATTGTAGTGTAGTTGTTAAGTAAGTTCCAATTAAAATTGCAAATGAAAAAGTACTGTAAATTAATGTGATTTATGTAACAGCATAAAAATAATTGTTGACAAAGTAAAAAAAATATGAAATTCTATATATTCACGGCATCTCTGATTAAATCAAGGTTTATAACTGAGAACTATAAACATAAGCGCAGCACAGTGCGTAGCTTTGCTGTTTCACAACTTCAGGTTTTTCAGGACAATCCAGAGTGCTCTCAATCCTGAGAGTTATTGTCTCTGGGTGGGGTTTTACTTTTTATTTTTATGTCTTTATGGGCTCCCTCTGTTTTTGCTCTACCTTCCAAAAATGCCATTGTACAATATCCCCACAAGTTATGAATGTGTGGTCACCCTGGTGGTACCCACGCTCGGACTGCCAGGGCGTATTTCTGTTTCATGCTTTCTCGATGTAGTGGTTAGCACGTCCACTTCACAGGAAGAAGGTTCTGGGTTCAACTTTTGGCCTCAGCGAAGGTGTTTCTGCGGCAAGTTTGCATGTTCTCTTCCAGCATGTACTGGTTTACTCTGGGTACTCTGGTTTCCTCTGACATTCCAAATACAGTACATGCACATCAGACTTTTTCAAGTAGTCCCAAATGGTGAGCGTTAATGTGACTGGTTGTGTGTGCTTGGGTGGTTTTTTTCCATAGGAAGAGCTGGAGAGCTGTTCATGATATACAGTGCACTTTCCTGCTTCACTGTGCTCTGGTAGGATTAAGCAGTTCTGCAAAGGAATGAATGGAAAATCTGATAAATCATTAGTGTGAAAGTGCATTTATAGAGTGTGTTTGTGTCACTGAACTTATAGTAAGTTACTTCATTTGTAGATATCTTCATATTTAGGATGCTTTGTAGTTTGTTTAGTTCCTCGAGGAGGCTAGAATCAAAACTCACTCATTGGAGTATGCACGAAACATCCAGTGGCTTACACAGCGCATCAGTGTTGTCCGCTAATTCAATGCCATGCCGTCGAGACGACACTGACTCCTCACTTCCTGTAATAACTGTTTCATCTCAAAGTGTGACTGCCTTTGCATGAATTTCTCATGGCTTTGGGCTCCCCAGTGACAGAAATCACTATTCGGTTAGTATGGATATACCAATTACACAAGCATCCCAACCAGCTGCCCGGCTCACGAGTTGTGTTTTCCACTCATCCCAGCACTTTTCCTGATCCATCTGCACTTAACAGATGGCATTTTGGGTTAGTGGAAGAACGGAACCGATTAGAACATGCTGAGATCTGGAAGCCAAATCTCATGAACCTAATATTAATGTCTCCCACCACTCGTACACTCGGACCTATTTTCCACTGTACATATTCATTAGACTTCCCACCACAGAGCTTCACTACTCTAGCCACAAGATCCCATCATGCACTAGGAGCAGAGTGCCAGGTTTTCAGCACGACAGTGATAATGATTTTCTGATGGAAAGTTACAAAGAAAACAATTGGGAAGTTGGGAGTTTTCCCCGGATGCACAGTAGTCCAATGTTTTAACTTTCTTTATTTCAAATCCCCCCATCCTTTGGGTATGAGTAGCTTAGTCAGGAAAAGCCTTGAAGACAGCAGAGCTAAACCTTTATTATTCCAAGTTATTTTACAAACTTGTTCATAAATTATTAAAAACAGTTTGCTTGTTGAAAAGTTGTTTCCTGCTTTTTCAAAGCTGGGGTAGCTTCAGATGTACTCGTGTCTCATCCCAATGAATATTGCAGAATATTTCTTCATGCTAATTTCCAGCATGGTGTTTATGAAGCAAGCAACAAGTCCTGTGCTGTTTTTTTGTTTTTTTAGATGCTTCAACGTGCTTTGCTATGAGATGGCAAAAAAATAAAAAATAAAATATTAATTTACTGAACAGCTTAATTCTGCTAGGATCGCGGGGAGGCCAGAGCCAATCTCAGCCAACTATAGGCAAAGGCAGGTTACAGCTCACCGGTTTATTGTAGGGTCGAAACACATCGACCATTCACACTCACACCAAAGGGCATTTGTAAGAGGCAATTAACCTAACGTGCATGTATTTTGAATTTGGGGGGAAACTGAACTACCCAGGGGAACCCCAATTCATCGCAGGTCCAACGCACACTTACACCTAGAGGTGTTGTAGAACAGCCAAGTCGACCAGCATGTTTTTGGACTGTGTGAGGAAACTGGGATACACGGAGGAAATTCATGCAAGCACAGGGAGAACATGCAAACTCCACACAGAAAGACCTTTACCAGACTCAGACCCTAGAACCTACTTGCTGTGATGCAGACATGCTAAACGCTATGCCACTGTGCAGCCCCAGAAAAAAAACAATTGTTTTAATTAAATGCTAATTATGACAGTTATAAAATTAAATGATAGTTTACACCAAAAAACTTTTGTTTCTTAAGTCTTGAAATTTGACGAGCATCTTATTCCTCTTCCATGCAGGGATCATTCACCAGATGAAAGGAGATTATGAGACTGCTCTGAAACTGCATAAAGCTCACCTCTCCATCGCACAGGAGCTGAATGACTACGCTGCCCAGGGCAGAGCATATGGCAACATGGGCAATGCTTACAATGCCCTTGGTATCTTTGACCAGGCTGTACGCTACCACCGGCAGGAGCTGCAGATCTCAATGGAGGTTAATGATCGCGCATCACAGGCCTCCACCCATGGTAACCTGGCTGTTGCTTATCAGGCCTTGGGGGCACATGACCGAGCCTTGCAGCACTACCAGAATCACCTGAATATCGCCCGTGAGCTCCGTGACATCCAGAGTGAAGCCCGTGCTCTGGGGAACCTGGGAAACTTCCACTGTTCACGAGGGGAGTTTCCTCAGGCTGTGCCCTATTATGAGCAGTATCTAAGGCTTGCACCAGACCTGCAGGACATGGAAAGTGAGGGCAAGATTTGTCACAATCTGGGCTATGCTCATTATTGTCTCGGAAACTTCCAGGAAGCGGTCAGGTACTATGAACAAGACCTGGCTCTGGCAAAAGACCTTCATGACAAGCTGAGCCAAGCAAAAGCTTACTGCAATTTAGGCTTGGCTTTTAAAGCTCTTGGTGACTACACTAAGGCTGAAGAGTGCCAGAAGTACCTTCTGTCCTTGGCACAGTCACTGAACAATTCACAGGCCAGGTTCCGTGCTCTAGGAAACCTAGGTGACATCTTTATTTGCAAAAAAGATGTTCCTGGTGCTGTGAAGTTTTACGAACAACAGTTGGCACTGGCACATCAGGTCAAGGAGCGCAAGATGGAGGCCAATGCTTATGCTGCTTTAGGTGCTGCCTATCGGATGCTGCAGAAATATGACAAAGCCCTTGGTTACCACACGCAAGAGCTGGAGGTTTACCAGGAGCTAGGGGACATCCATGGTGAATGCCAGGCTCATGGCCACCTTGCAGCCGTGTACATGTCTCTGGGAAAATACAGCATGGCCTTCAAATGTTATGAAGAGCAGTTGGAGTTGGGTCAACGATTAAAGGACCCCAGTGTGGAGGCCCAGGTTTATGGCAACATGGGTATCACCAAGATGAACATGGGTGTGATGGAGGAGGCCATTGGCTATTTTGAGCAGCAGCTGGCCATGCTGCAGCAACTCAGTGGCAACGAGGCAGTGCTGGACCGCGGCCGTGCCTATGGAAATCTGGGAGACTGCTACGACTCGCTGGGCGACTACGAAGAGGCAGTCAAGTACTATGAGCAGTACCTGTCCGTGGCACAGAGTCTCAATCACATGCAGGACCAGGAGAAAGCTTACAGAGGGCTGGGCAATGGACATAGGTATGATGTTTGATTTTTTTTGTTGTTGTTGTTATGTTTAATGTAAAACTTTATAATTAAAAATATAATTTACTTCCTTGTTATTAGTCACTAATTACTATTTATCCTGTGAGCAAGAGTCACGTATGAGTTTATAAACTTAAAGGCTGTGAGGTTTTATGCTAAATGCCCGATTAGTCATATCTGACCAAAGGGAGAAATATGACATTGTTTGTGAGAACACACATGACGTCAACGCTTGTAGATGTCTAAAAATGTGATGCACAAAAGTGACCCTCATGTTCAGAGGTAAATGACGCTGCGTGAGCTTATGCTGGTCACTCATGAATATTGGGCAGTGGTGGCTCAGTGGTTGAGGCTCCAGGATAGTAATCCGAAGGTTGAGCGTTTAAGTCCCAGTACCACCAGTCTGCAATTGAGCCCTTGAGCAAGGCCCTTAACTCCCAGTTGCTCAGTTCTATAAAAAGTAAAATGTGGAAGTCACTTTGGGTAAGAGAGTCTGCCAAATGCCATTGTACTGTTTTATTATATCCTGTGACTTGTAAAAAAAAAATACAGCATTTTAAGCTCCCAGCCTTTAGGGATGTGGCTCGTACGCTCGTCCACCTGTCCGTCACACATTAGTTTCTGGAAATGTACTTGCAGTGCACTGACACTGGGGCTTTCGAGCTTGGTATGCTGGGTTATTACTATGACTGCTAGGATGAGTTTATGTGCGAGTGACCTTGAACTACCTTTTAAGGTCAAAGAGGTTAACCAGTATAATGGGTTTCCAGACATTTACTTGCCATGTATTGAAGCTGGGGCTTTCAAACATGCTATGCTTGTTTACTACTATGGCTGCTAGGCTAGCATTGTGTGTGAGTGCTATTGACCTTCTTTTTCAGGGTCACCGAGCCAAAACTGTCCATTAGGTTTCCAAACATTTTCTTGCCGTACACTGGAGCTGTGGCTTTCACACTTGGTGTGCTTGGTCACTACAATGACTGTTAGGTTGAGGTTGTGTGGGAGTGACCTTACCAACTTTTCCTGATCACAGAGCCAAAACTGTACTTTAGGTTATCGAGATATTTACTTGCTCTGCGTTGAAGCTGGGTCTTTCAAAACGTGCTATGCTTGTTCTGTATTGGCGTATTATTAAATGGTACTTTCAACAGGAGCATTGTGACTTCTGTGGTCTATTTTTATTATTGTATTGAAATTATTTAAATAACAATATGTAGATACTTTCTTAACATAAAATGCTTCGCAGAATAGCCAGTTAGCACGGAGCTAGCTTGTTAGTGGAAGACCTGTCTAAAAATATAAGTCATGTCCATTTTCTTTCTTTTTTCTTCCTCTTTTTCTTCTGTTTAATGACATTTCAGCTCACAGGATATGACCTGGTATCCGAGGAGTAGACTAGCCAATCAGAGCACACCATTCCTAATTCAAGTGACACAGGATAATAAGTTAAAGGAATTAATATAATCATTCATTCATTTGCCAAACCGCTTAATCCTGCTCGTCGCTGGGAGGCTGGAGCCTGTCATAGCCAACTCTGGGGAAAGGCGTGGTGCATTCTGAACAGCTCGCCAGTCCATAGTAGGGTCAACATGCACACAACCATTCACATCAAGAAGCAATTTGGAACAGTTCATTGGCTTAATCTGCATGTTCTTGAGCTGTGGGTTCCGCTGTGCTTCGTTTCTCTCGGAATCCAGCTTGTTCTTTCCTTAACATTTGGTCTATTCCTTTTTTTATCCTGTCTCCTGATATTCTTCCAAATATCTTGCTCACTACCGATAACAAATATTCATCATGCGTAACATAATAGAACAAGCAAATGAATGGAGGGTGACAGTCTACATACATTTTGTAGATTTTGAGAAAGCATTTGACTCCATACATAGGAATGGATTGTGGAACATCAGTGCATACAACATTCCAACCAAAATAGTCAACACGGTGAAGGTTCTATATGATGGTTTCCAGTGTGCAGTAATAGACGAAGACGAAAAAACTGAATGGTTTCACATCACCTCTGGAGTTAAACAAGGATGTGTAATGTCAAGGTTTCTCTTCCAGCTAGTAATTGGCTGGATAAAGAACAGGCATAAGATGGCACTTCACAACAACGCTAGAAGACATTGATTTCGCAGATGACATTGCATTATCATCATCAAAACAAGAATATATACAGTCAAAAACAAACAGACTTGTAGAAGAAGTTAAGAGAAAAGGACTGAAATTGAATCCAGATAAATGCACGACCATGAGAACAAACACAAAAAGACAAGAAAGAGTAAGAATAGAGAATGATAAAATTAAAGATGTGGATGAATTTGTTTACTTGGAAGCCAAACTAAAGAACGATAGAGAAGGAACAGAAGATATTCAACATCAATTCAGAAAAGCTAAAGGAGCCTTCCGAAGTCTGTGGAAGATTTGGAAAGACAACACAATTGGCAGAAAAACAAAGATCACACTGTTCAAGACCTTAGTGGGGTCGGAACTGATATATGGAAGTGAAGCATGGAAAATGACTAAAACAGAAGAGAACAGAGTAGATGCCTTCAGAGGCAATTCAGGTGTCTTAGAAACATACTGGGAATCAGATGGCCTGAAAAGATAAGAAATGAAGAGATCATGAAGAGATGGGTTTAAATAGGATACGTGATGAATTAAAATGAAAAAGATGGAATTGACTAGGACATATTATGAGGAAAGAACCAGGAAACAATTATATGGTGGCAGTAACGTGGAAACCAGAAAGGCGAAGGGCTGTAGGAAGGCCAAAACCAACATGGAGTAGAATAGTAGAGTAAGAAAGAAACAGCATGGGATGGAACACATGGGGAGAAGCAAGAAACATAGCAGGAAACAGAGAAGAATGGAAGAAGCAAGTCAACGGCCTTACATGACTCATGGCGCAGAGAACACTAAACTAAACTACACTGAGCTGTGGGAGGAGACTGTAGTTCCCAGAGGAAACCCATATTGATATTGGGACTCAAAATCTGGACCTTATTGCTGTGAGACAGACATGCTAACCTCAACACAGGATAGAATAAGTACTAATGTGTGTGTGTGTGTGTGTGTGTGTGTGTGTGTGTGTGTGTGTGTGTGTGTGCACGCGCATTCAGTTAAGTGAAAAAATTAGGACACCCCATGAAATAAGTCAACTCTTTAATAAGAAATGTTCACATAACAATTATTTGTGGATAACAATAAACATAATAATAAACAACATAATTTAACATATTTTTACTCATCAAACAAAAGATATGAACATCAATGCATATTTCACTGGAGGAAGACATTAGGACCCCTCTACATCCTACTTAAAATGGCTATAAACACACACAGGTGTATCAGATCAGGTGCACATGAGAAGAACATCGTTACCCAGCATTTTGAAGAAGACTCGCCCTATTTAAAACTTAGGCATTTAGTTTGGCCTGCAACTCTCTGTTGAAGTGAGACTGAGCATCATGGTGAGATCCAAAGAGCTGTCTGAATCCCTCTGAAAAAAAAAACTGTGGCTGCTTATGAGTCTGGTAAGGGATTTAAAAGGATATCTAAAGAATTTTACATGAGTCATTCCATCATCCGGAAAACTGTTTGCAAGTCTAGGACATTCAAAACAGCAAGAACCTTGCCTGGGTCTGGCTGTCTAAGCAAGTTCACCCACAGAGCAGACCATGAGATGCTAAAAGAAGTCATTAGAAGTCCCAAAATATCATCACGGGAGCTACAGCAGGCTCTCGCTACTGCCAATGTGAAAGTGTATGACTCTACAATCAAAAATAGATGACACTGGTTTGACCTTCATGGGAGGTGTACAAGGAGGAAAGCTTTGCTCTCTAAAAAGAACATTCAGGAAAGACTGACGTTTTCCAGAGAGCACATAGACAAAGATTATGTCTTCTGGAATAATGTTTTTTAGACGGATGAGTTTAAAATTGAACTGTTTGGACGCCAGAGCAGAAGACATGTTTGATGGAAACCAAATACAGCATTCCCAGGAAAGAACCTCATACCAACTGTGAATCATGGAGGTGGAAGTGTCATGGTTTGGGGATGCTTTGCTGCAGCAGGAACTGGCCAACTCAGCCTCATAGGATTCACCATGAATTCTACTGTGTGTCATAGGAAGCCTGAAGAACATGTCAAACCATCTGTAAAAAAAAAAAAAAAAGAGAGAGAGAGAGATAGAACTGAAGTGGAACTGGACACTGCAACATGACAATGACCCAAAGAGGTAGAGAGTCCTGCAATGGCTCAGTCAAAGCCCGGACCTTAATACCATTGACATGCTCCTTTGGGGTGACTTGAAATGGGCTGTGCATGCAGAAATCCCTCAAACATCTCGGAACTGAAAGAATTCTACATTGAGGACTATAGAAAACTTTCCTCAGATTGATATCAGAGACTGGTAGATGCTGCAAGAAGCGTCTCACTGAAGTTATTTCAGCCAAAAGGGGTGACGCTAATTATTAGGGGGTAGAATGTCCTAACTTTTCCTCCATTGAAATACACATTGTTGATCATATCTTTTGTTTGTTGAGTAAAAACATGTAAATTTATTATTTAATTACAATTAAATGACTATTTTCCAGAAATAAGTAAAAACAACATTGGACATTATGTAAACATTTCTTAATAAACAGTGGACTATTTAATGGGGTGTCCTAATTTTTTTTTTTTTTTCACATTTTTCACAAATTTCTTTCAGGTGTGTGTGTGTGTGTGTGTGTGTGTGTGTGTGTGTGTGTTTGAGATGATAATATAAATTAAACTATTGCTTTATTAGTGATTATTAATGCAGTGAAATTCTCATACTCCTATACATCACACTGGTGCACAGTGCATGATTGTAAATTGACCAGAAAGTGAAAATTAATTAATATTATCTCAAAAATGGCCTTATGTACCGTAAGATGCACAATCTTACCATGTAAGTAAGTGCACATTTTATAATTAACATCCGATCATCTGCCTTAGAGCTCCAGCACTGTGCCAGAGCCCTCTGTCCGTTCTGCTCACCCTGTGTTCTTTGTGCACTAAGTATATTGACATGGGGAAAGGGTTGATGAATGGGCTTCTGCAGTGGCTGATGGGAGGAATCTGCCAACTGGGGAGTTGTAACGGCCGGGGGAAGAAGAACCCATTTTTTGGCCTACAGTAAACTAGTTCCATTGAAACAATCATTCATCAGACACCCCCTGTCACCACTCTGTAGCCGCACAGGAAGGTAAATTATATTGTCAGGAGGGACAATGCGCCAGGTTTTTCTCCCACTGAAAGAAAGCTTGCCCTCGATACCCATGACGCATGCAACAAGAGACTCATTAAGGCCAGACATTTAAGGCTGTTTGTTTCATTTACATTTGACAGTACTGATGGCAGTGTAATTCCAAGTGACTGCACCACAAGGCGCAATGATGCATAGCATCTTAAATAGCAAATGTGTCCCAGCAGCCGCCTTGCATGAATCCAGTCAGGCCTTCTAATTCCTCAGAGAGACAGTGTTGGATGATGTTTTCCACATAAACCTGCGAAGATGCTTCTTTCCCAAAGGACTCTGAAATTATGTGGTGATAGGCTATATTTTTCATTTGGAATAAGGCTATGGGTAGTGAATCCCATATCCCATAACATTTTATTTTTCAAATAATTTATTTTGGTGATCTGGTGTGAGGTCTTGTGAGACTTGGGTCTCTTCATATTGTGAAACTGGAGCGATATTACTTCTGTTCTTTAAGCCTCACAGCAAGAGGTTCCTGGCTTTGCATCCCGGGCTTGGCGAGTGTATTTCTGTGTGGGGTTTGCATGTGTTCCCTGTGTTTGTGTGGGTTTCCTTTGGGTACTTCAGTTTCCTTCCACAGTCCAACTGCATTTACATTAGGCTAACGTGCCTTTTCCTTAAGTGTGATCTTAAGTGTGTGTTGGCCTTGCAGTGGACTGGCCAGTTGTCCAGGGTGGTGGTACCTCATTTTCCTATCTCAGCTGACTCTGGGATAGGGTTACACCATGCACAGCTCGCTGCTCCGTCTCAGGGCCAACACAAACTTACACAGAAAAACCAGCATGCATAGCCATCTCAGGGCAACACACAAAACCATTCACACACACGTACTCAAAAGGGGCAATTTGGGACCGCCAACTAGCATAATGTGTCTTAGTTTGGACTGTTAGTTGCATGTATTTTCCAAAATAATAAACAATAATTCTTGGACTGTCCCTCTGTGCTCTCTGTGTCCTTTTAGGGCGATGGGGAACTTGCAGCAGTCTTTGGTGTGCTTCGAGAAACGCCTAGTGGTGGCCCATGAGCTTAGAGAGTGCAACAACAAGGCACAGGCATACGGAGAACTGGGCAGCCTGCACAGCCAGCTGGGCAATTATGAACAGGCTATCTCATGCCTGGAGCGCCAGCTAGCCATCGCCCGTGACACCTCTGACCCATCACTGGAGGGCCAGGCCAGCTGTGGCCTGGGAGCGGTCTATCAGCTCATGGGAGAGTATGACACTGCGTTGCAGTTCCACCAACGGGACCTGCAGCTTGCTGAAGAAACAGGAAGCGCAAGCTGCCAGGGCAGGGCTTACGGCAACCTGGGTCTCACCTACGAGTCGTTGGGGAACTTTGAGCGTGCCGTGGTTTACCAGGAGCAGCACCTGAGCATCGCAGCACAAAATAATGACCTGGCAGCCAAGACGCAAGCTTACAGCAGTTTGGGACGGACACACCACGCCCTGCAGAATTACTCCCAAGCAGTCATGTACCTGCAGGAAGGTGAGAGAAAGAATCACTGATAAGTAGATAATCCTTTTTACTTCAATCCTGTCAGAAATGGTGATGAATCTATTCGTTATGCCAAACGGCTTTTCCTGCTGGGAATTATTCCATTTGAGAGCAGGCAGCTCGGACGGAATCTTATTATTGTAACCATAACATGAAAATATGTTGCTCTAGGCTAAACATTGTTGAGAAATTATTTAAGGAGACATGTGACAACTTTCATTTGGGTTTTGCTGTGTTCACTCTCTGCTACCTTTTTTTTTTTTTTTTTTTTTTTTTTTTTGACTGTATCACTAGAAACATCTGCCTCACAGCAAGAAGGGCCTGGGTTCAAGTCCCAGCCTCGGTGAGGGCATTAACGTGTGGGGGTCTACATGTTCTCCCCGTTCTTGTGTGGGTTTCCTCTGGCTATTCTGATTTTCTTCCGACAGTCCAAAGACGTGCATATTAGGCTAATTGGCAGTTTCAAATTGCCCCTAGCTGTGAATTTGAGTGTAAATGTTTGTGTGTGTTGGCTGTGCAATAAACTGGTTAGCTCTTCACGGAATAACCCATCTTCGACTAGAGTTGGCTGAGGTAGGCTTCAGACTCCTCGCAATCTTATTAGGAGGAAGTAGCTCAGCAATTGAATGAATGAATGCTTTGTCTCACAGCAGCCAACCAAATTACTGTTCTAGGATAATTCACCCATTTCCACAGACATAAAACTCAGTCACTCACTCACTCATTTACCCAACCGCTTAGTCCTACTAGGGTCACGGGGAGGCTGGTGCCTACCTCAGCTGACAGTGGGAAAAGGCAGGGTTCACCCTTAACACCTCGCCAGGACATTGCAGTCCAAAATGCACACCATTCACACTTACACTTCGAGTCAATAAGGAACAGCCAGTTAGCCTAACGTGCATGTTTTTGGACTGTGTGAAGAAACCGGAGTACAGAAAGGAAACTCATGCAGACACGGGGAGAACAGTACACCCTCTTTCGGGGCGGCACAGTGGCAAAGGGTTAGCAGGTCCACCCTACAGCAAGTTCCTGTGCTCAGGTCTCAGGTTTGGCGAGGGTGTTTCAATGTGGAGTTTGCATGTTCTGTCTGGTTCTCCCTGGTTTCCTCCTACAGTCCAAAGACATGCACACTTGGCTATTTGGCTGTTCCCTAAATGTGGTTATGTGTGTTGGCCCTACAGTGGACTGGTGAGCTGTTCAGGGTGTAGCCCATGCAAACTCGACAACCCAGGATTTTCTTTCTGTGAGGCGGACGTATGGACCACTACACCACCATGCCGCCCTGAGGAGGAAGCAGGGAAGACAGAAATCCTGATTTATTTATTTTTAATTAATTTATTTTTTTTGTCATACAAAAGCGTAGTTTTGCTTTGACTTTGACAGCCAATTAGCTCAATGCGTGTGTGCGTGTGTGTAGAAGTGTGGCTGCATGTGTGTGAAAGACAGCAGTTGTAATTAAATGTGTATAGTGCACAGAGTCGTGTTTGTATTGTGTAAGAATGTGCAAGTAGGCGTGTGCAGGGAAGAGCGCTTACTCTTTCAATGTGTCCTCATGGAGTGTGTGTGTGTGTGTGTGTGTGTGTGTGTGTGTGTGTAAGTCCTTGTGCATTACAGCCACATTGATCTGTAGAGTCTATAAAAAGGTTTACTTGTTGTGAGCCTTTGACTAGAGTGTGCACCTTTGTTTGGCAAGGGAATAAATTTAAACAAATGTTAATACAACACTCGCAAGCTAGCACAGACTGGAGTTTCCTCGTTGCTATGTGAGTCGCTACTTAGATACACTGTCTGTAGCTAAGGCACTTGGATAAGGAAGCTGAGCTGATGTAGTTTATCTGTTTGTGAAAGGATCGGTGCTGCGGTCTGCCTGTGTGGGTATCCTGAAAACTGATGTATTCATCATCTGTTTATTTATTAAAGCTCGTTCAGGTGCATGGTTAAAAGGAATAGACAGGTATTAACAATGACTTGAACACCCATCAGTCGTCAAACCGCTTAATCTTATGAAAGTCGCAGGGGAGGCTGGAGCCTATGTCAGACAATACTGTGTATGGGCACTTACTGTACATACACTTTTACTATACATACTCGCCCATCTACTGTACATACTCATGCACTTACTATACATATGCACATACTGTACATATACATTTACTGTACATATACACTTACTGAATATACTCACATACTTTACATATGCACATACTGTACATACACACATAGTGTGTGTGTGTGTGTGTATATATATATATATATATATATATATATATATATATATATATACTTACTGTTTATACTCACCCACCTACTGTATATATACACTTACTGTACATATACACTTACTGAATATACTCACATACTTACTGTACATATACACATACTGTACATACACACATAGTGTATATATATATATATATATATATATATATATATATATACACACTTACTGTTTATACTCACCCACATACTGTACATATACACTTACTGTACATATACACTTACTGAATATACTCACATACTGTACATATGCACATACTGTACATACACACATAGTGTATATATATATACACTTACTGTTTATACTCACCCACCTACTGTATATATACACTTATTGTACGTACACACATACTGTACATATACACTTACTATACGTACATGCAATTACTGTATGTACATATACACTTACTGAACATATACACTTACTGTACATATACACTTACTGTATGTACTCACACACTTACTGTACATATGAACATACTGTACATACACAGTGCATATATACACTTACTGTACATACTCACCCACCTACTGTGTGTATATATATATAAACACTTACTGCACATACTCACCCACCTACTGTACATATACACTTACTGTATGTACGCACGCAATTACTGTACGTATACACACACTTACTTTACACACACATACTGTACATATTCACTGTACATACTCACCCATCTATTGTATATACTCATGCACTTACTGTACATGTACACTTACTGTACATGTACACTTACTGTATATACTCACACACTGTACATATGAATATACTGTACATATACACTTACTGTATATACTCACACACTGTACATATGAATATACTGTACATATACACTTACTGTATATACTCACACACTTACTGTACATACTCATCTACAAACTGTACACACGCACTTACTGTACACACGCACTTTGTGTACATATGCACATACTGTACCAACATACGTACACACTGTACATACACACATCGTGCACGCTGTACCTACTGTACATACACACACACACACACACACACACACTGTACATACACACTGTACACAAGCGGTATATATGACATATACTGTACATACACATATTGTACATATTCACATATACAGCACAAAACTACATACTCTGTACATACAGATACATATCCTCTCAGAAAAATGGTTATTGATGATTACTAGTAAAGAATAAATAATAATGTGTTGGGAGTGGTGTTCATTTTCTGCATCCGCTTAATCCTAATTAGGGTCGCGGGGAGACTGGTGCCATCCCAGCCAACTCGGGGCGAGGGCAGAGTACCCCCCTGGGCCATCGCAGGGCGGAAACACGCTGACGGCTTTGCAGCTACTCGTGATGAAAGTCAGCAATGGTTCTTTTACAGCATCTCACCATAGACAGTGGGAGACATGGCCAGCCTTTGATAACCCAGTTAGCTGCACTTGGTGGGGGGGGCAGTGACAACCCATGGAGAGTGGGGCTTTAACCCACAACCTTAACATCAGTGATTCAGCACCTTACCACCAGGCCACCACTGCCCCATTTGGGAGTTGTTTATTGTTGAAACTTGTATGGATGGAGATTGTGTGTTCATGTTTGATTCTGAATAGATTCAATGCTCCTGTATTGCAGCGTCCGTTAATGTTGCACTCGAAGTTTTCTACGACATGCACATTAGATTAGCTGACTGTTCCAAATTGCCCCTAAGTGTGAGTGTGAATGGTTGTGCGTTTTGGCTCACAATTTTAAAGTTGTCTTTATTTATTTGTTTGTTTGTTTATTTATTTTTAACTGAAGGAGAGTGAACTTTCTTTTTCCCCACAGACTGTGAGGTTTGTTTAATGAAATATATTGTGAGCGTTTTATAAAATCATTTGGGGTGTGTTGGGTACAGTACCTGAGACAGACCGACAGCTCTTCGTCTCTGATCACATGCTTACACCTTTAAATACTTAACAAGTTGCTCTCTCTGTCTCTCTTTCTGTCCTCTCCCTCTATCTCTCTTCATATTTCTTTCATTGTCTTTCTCTTGCTCTCCATTTCTCTATCTGTCTGTCTTTCTCTCTCTCTGTCTCTCCCTCCCCCTTTCTCTGTCTCTTTGTCTCTGTTTATCTTTTTCTCCCTCTGTCTCTCTCTTTCTTTCTGTTTCTTTCTGTCTGTCTCTATCTCTTTTGCTATCAGGCCTTCGTCTGGCGGAGCAGCTGGGTCGGCGTGAAGATGAAGCCAAAATCCGTCACCGTCTGGGCCTCTCACTGTGGGCCAGCGGTAACCTGGAGGAGGCCCAACACCAGGTATATACACACACACGCACACACACACACACACACACACACACACACACACACACACACACACACACAAAGAGTCTAGTGATCTGTTCAGCGCCACTGACTTGACTCAAGTGGCCGTAAGTCTATTCGGACAAAATTAGATCTTCCCAGTGTAGTATAATGAGTAGCCTGTAGTCACTGTGTGTGTGTGTGTGTGTGTGTGTGTGTGTGTGTGGGGTGTGTGAGAGAGAATCATTGTGGAATTGGCTCTAGCAGCACCATGTTTTTCAGGAGTGCACTACAGGGCAGTTTGATGAGCAAGGAAAGCAGGCTACCCCACACCCTCCCACTTAGCCCTTAATTGATCTGGTGCACTCGGGTGCAGAGTGCTCAGTACACACCCCCGGTCCTGTTTGTAAAGAGATCGAAAAAAAAAAAACACTTTTCAAGCCAGGTGTCTCTCATTCACAGACATCCCTACATACTTCACATTAACTTGACCTGGAGGACTTTGGGCTTTTATCCATTCGGAGCTTTTTAGGATTGCTTTTTTGCCGTCTGGTTTTGGGTATCACCGGGGCGGACAGGGTCGCCGAAGGTTGAGATTGTTTTCAGGCTGCTTTGGTTTCGATTTTCTTGAAAGCCAGATGGAGCTGTGCTGACTCTGCAATCATCTAGTCCTGCCTAGTAAGGTACGAAAGAACTCCGTAGGGAGCGCTGTGGTTCTTGCGTATGATAACTTTTTTCTGGGTGTGTGTGAGATGGCAGTGTAGTTACTTGTGTACTGAGTGTCTTTGGGGAACGTGGCTACATTGTAAGGTAATGTGTTTATATCATTACTCAGCCTGATTGTAAATGAAACATTCTTGTCAGTGGAGATGGATGTCCTTTAGCCGCAGCCGAGAGGTCATTACTCTGTTCATCTGTGAAAGTGGCTGTCAATCAAAGAAGCCCGCCTCACATGAGCGAATGCACGAATCCAGAGGAGATGTCCTCACTCGGGTTGTTAATGATTAATTGATGATCAGTTAATTGCACCTACGAATCATATCTTCAAAGTCTCCATACTCTTTTTGAATCTTTTTGAGTGGAGGAATGCTGCAGTAGTTTGCACAGCCGCCTCACAGCAAGAAGGTTCTGGGTTCGAGTTTCCTCATTTTTGTGTGGAGTTTGTGTACTTGTCTGGGTTTCCTCTGGTAACCTGGTTTCTTCTGACAGTCTGAAGACATATGCATTTTGCTAATTGGCTGTTCCAAATTTACCCCCGTCTGTGTGTGTGTGTGTGTGTGTGTGTGTGTGTGTGTGTGTGTGTGTGTGTCTGTGTGTGTGTGTGTGTTTTCCTGTGATAGTCTGGAAAGTTGTTCAGGATGAACCCTGCCTTCAGAGTTGGCTGAGCCTTCCTGTGGCTTGTGATAAATAAGAAAATTAAATAATTATTTTGCTTAATCCTACTAGGTTTACGGGAAGGCCGGTGCTTATCTCAGCCGACTACAGGAGAAGGCAGGGTACACATCGAAATTTCAACACATTATTGCTAATGTTATCTTTCTAGGAATTTGACTAGTCAGTTAGTGAACCCTTATTTTTATCTCCACCAAGGACTCGGTTGGTCTGTGCTTGTAAGGTTGATTATCTAAAGTTATGTAAAGATTTTCCTGAAATTTCTACCCGAAGCTAGGATTTGGATAAGGGAGATTTCATTAGAATTTGGAGATAATCTGGATCAAATTCTGCATTCAGGAATTTTTAAAAACATTCTTCAACATTGTGAGTGCACTTAGCACATCTGCCTCACAGCAAGAAGGTCCTGGGTTTGAGTCCCATGCTTTGCAAGGGCGTTTCTTTGTGGAGTTTGCATTTTTTTCTTGTGTTTGCATGGGTTTTCTCTGAGTCCTCAGAACGTCCGAAGACATGCATGATAGTCTTGTGTGTGTGTGTGTGTGTGTGTGTGTGTGTGTGTGTGTGTGTTGCCCTGTGATGGTCTGGCAAATTGTTCACCCAACCTTTGCCAAATGTTTGCTGATATAGGCTCCAGCCTCCCCTTGACTCTAGTAAGAGGTTAAGCAGTTTTACATTGTGGGATAGGAAGTATTTTTGGAAGTGTCATATTACAGCAAACCCAGCAGAAGTTTTAGTTCATATGGGGTACTATGTGGGCTTGGTGGAGGTTTGCACTGTCAGAGTGCTTTTGTTTATTTACTTTGAGCCATCTTAGAAGCTCTTGTAACTAACATGGAGCAAATATCAGCTTCCTGTCTGTACTAAATTGCCACAATTCTTGACTTTCCTAGCTGTTTTGATGACAGAAACTCCCCGGCTTATGTTTTTAATTGGTTCTAGACGGCCGAACGTAAGTTCAAAGTGAACGTAAGTTGTTACAGTGACGTATGATGTGTGACGTATGACGCTCATACTGTACTATACATCCATAAATACCATTACCGTATCTCATAAAACACCCCGAAATCAATTATTATAAACATAACATTGTAAAATAATATCAAATATATCAAATAATATCAACATTAATTTCAAATAAGTCACTTATTTATACCGAGTCACTTTACATGAAGCTTAAAACAGCCAATCAACGCTTACAATATGTG
>CM045743.1:22228939-22238939 GCA_024760905.1 Plotosus lineatus
TCAAACTATGCACAGAATGCTTCTTATTTGTTTGCCTGTTTATTTATTTATTTTGCATATAAGATGTTATACGGTTATAAATTCTCAAATTATTTGTTTTCTGCCTCCTGTAGTTGTATCGTGCCTCCGCTTTATTTGAGACCATTCGACATGAAGCTCAGCACAGCACCGATTACAAACTCTCCCTGTTCGACCTCCAGACCTCTTCTTACCAGGCTCTCCAGAGGGTCCTCGTCAGCCTTGGTAGGCATGTTCTTTAGAACCATATACTGTACCTATCATGTATTTTCCACAGATGTCTATTAATGTGTTCATTCATTTGCTGAACTGCTTAGTCGTACTATGGTTGCGGGAGCCTATCTCAGTCGACTCTGGGTGAAGGTGGGTACACCCTGAGCAGCTCGCCAGACCACTGTACGGCCATCATATATACAATCAATCACACTCCTGGGGTAATCTGGAACATTCTATTTGTATAATGTACATGTCTTTGGACTGTTGGAGGAAAACAGAGAACCTGGAGGTAACCCATGCAAGGACAGAGTGAACATGCAAACTACACACAGAAAGATCTTGGGACTTTGTTGTAACATATTTATGTTAAATGGTAATTTTGCGTAATCTAGCATCGTGCTGGTTCCCAACCTTGAATGTTATCTACAAGACGTCTCCCAGCCGACAAACACGGCTTCATTCTGAGTCCACGAACAATCAGCCTGGAATAAAAGAATAGGTTTGGAAAATTTCCCATGACCTTTTAAAAGGTTCCTAATTTAAAAAAAAAAAGGTTCCTGCTTTATAAGACATTCAAATCTTTTCACCTTTTTCTCGTCTGTTTAAAATATCTGAGTAGTCGATACAGATAAGAGAAGCGCGTGCAGTGTTCCATTTTAAAGATTTAATAAAAGAAAATCGGCACTGGAATTGCAGATCACATGGGAGGCACTAACCTCATTAAATCTAAATACAGAGGATGAAGAGTTTGTGCTCCTTAATGTTATTAGTAGTCATCAGCTTCATCACATATTCATGCCTTTTCCAGATTCATGAGCAAAATGTTTGATCAAAGCACATTTCAGTTTCACTGATCCAGAACTTGCGGTGTAGTATCAGGCATAACACCAGACACAGTCCGTGCATTCCTATTACACATGATCGCATGCGCAAGAGGAGCTCTTTCACTTCCTGGCTGTTACCTCACTCTAAAATCGGCCAGGTTGTCTTTAATTTTGTTTGTATTCATTAATTTTTATTTCTTACTGTTTTTTTTCCTCTTCTTATTTTAGTCATAGCCAATTCCCACCCATTAGGCATTGAATCCCTATCACATATGACCACCACCCACCAGGGATTGGCATAAGCATGCACTGGCCCAATCTGTGACATGTGATGCTGCCCTTTGTGAACTCCTGAGCATGCGTGGAAGTTTGGATGTGTAACACACTTGAAGGTGAAGTGAAGCGCTGTCTGCCCCTTTTGTACAAATGAGCTCACAGACACCCATGGATTGGCTGGTGATTAGACGGCGTTTGCCATCCCTCCTTCCAGGGATGGCGTGCAAGTACGTCTACCAGTCTACAGCAAGAACCTGGATTCGAACTCCGGAGTGATAGATGCACATCTTGTCAACACGTCACCTGGGAGCCGTAATGTCTCTCTGAAACCATTTGTTTACTCCTATACATGAGTGTTAATAACCCCTGCTCTGGGCTATGTGATATTAACCTTAATATCACGGATTAATATAACATCGGCACATTAAGGCAAACAAGAGCCCAGAACATTGATCTCAGACTTTTCCACTTTTTATGAATCACTGCCAAGTTATCACTCCATTCATGCAGTCTTGTTGTTGTTGATGTTGTTTAAACAGATGCAGAACCAAAACAAGATGTAGCACAGGAGAATGAGAGGTACTAAGCTTGTGAGCAAGGGTGGTTTCACCAGGAAACCTTTACATTCATCCAAAATGAACTGATAATAGAAGATAAATCACTGACCGGATCCTCAGTAGTGAGTGGGAAACTTCAGCATACTTTATTTTATGAATACGTAAAGCTCTGCATGTGGAATATCCCGGGGTGGTTGCGTCCCTCTTTGTGATGCCATCATGTAGGCGGGATATGATGCCATAGAGACAGCGGGATACCCTACCCAGGTAACGCATCACTAAATGGTCTAGAATAATTGTACAGAAATTGTCCAGCGTTTTGCTCGTAAATAGATCCGGATACACACGTACAGTATAAACGAGATAAAGGTGTTGTGTTTCCCATTCATTTTTTTTGCTTCTCACAAGAATGAACATCCACCTGCACCTCCACCAAGATCTCTAAACACATGACTGATTAACTTTTCATATAATCTGTGTTTGTAATACAAAATCAAAGAGGCTCTCTGGAGACTTCCTTCACTAAGTAGTGACCAGAACACGAGGGTTTATCTGTTTCTGGGAAAGCATCCAACCAGAGCAGCATGCTCACCTGCTGTACTAAGCGTCCGCTCCAAGGACATTTATAATATGTCGTATAATACAATTATACTGTTGTAACATCGAAAAAGATGTTCAGGGTCAGTAGGCTCTGGCAAATAACTCGCTAGCAAAATAATATACAAGGAGGAAATAGGGTGCAAGATGCTGATGCTATATTCGTATGGCTACACTGTTAATCTGAGTCTGTGACTGATCGCAGGTCACCACGACGAGGCATTGGCGGTGGCAGAGCGAGGTCGAACGCGGGCGTTCGCTGATCTGCTTGTGGAGCGGCAGACAGGCCAGCAGGACTCAGACCCATACACGCCCGTCACCGTGGAGCACATCCTGGACACAGTGAATGGGCAGCGTGCTCTGGTGCTTTACTACTCAGTGGCAGCTGGATATTTGTACAGCTGGTTATTGGCCCCAGGTTCAGGTGAGAGTACTCATGGGAGCTGTACTAATTTGTGTTATTTTGGTGATGCTCTATTCTGAGAGTCTGTGGTGAGAGTCATGGTTCATTGTGTTCAATGGTTATTTTTCTCGTGTTTGATAGTAAAATGTCAAGATAAATCAAGTGGTTTGGTTGGATGGAGCATATACTTGGATGAGTGTACAAAGTGATTTGAGTGGTTGAAATGATGGAAGGGCAAATAAATCAATGGGGCAGGTGAATAAGTGGCTGAGTAAGGAGATGGGCGGTGGAGTGCAGTGAACGGATAGGGTAGTTAGAGAGAGGCTGGATTGGGTGGGTAAATAAAAGGCTGCGACTAAGAATAAATGGGTCAGGAGATGAATGGGGCAGGTAGATGCATGGGTGGTGGAATGATCTGTTTGGAAAGACCAGGTGGGTGTAAATATGGAAGTTCACGAGTAGATTGGGTGGGTGGTTCCAAAGGTGAATAATGGATAGGTTAATTAAGTGGAGGTGGGACTGGAAAAGTGACTTGAATGGGTGACATTTAAGCATCGGCCAGACTGGGGTATTGGATCTTGAGTTAGAGGGTTGGAAGGATGGATGGATGAATGGGTGGGTGGGTTGGTTGGTTGGTTGGTGGATGGATGCATTGGACAGATTAATGAGTAGATGAATTAGATAAGTTAAATAAGTGGATGGGTGCAGAATGGACAGATGGATGGATGGATGGATGAATGTACATATTGAATAGGTAGATGATGGAGAATGGATTGTGTAGGTGGATGAGTGTTTGAGACGGTGAGTCTCCATGAGGAACATGGAGGTGTGAGACAGACACTACACAGAGAAACAGACAGACCCCAGACAGTAGACACTCTGCACCCTTGTCTGTCCACACACACACACACACACACACACACACACACACACACACACACACACACGCTAACAAATTGGTAAGGCCTTAATTGTATTTTTATGCTTTGTCTGATCTCTCTCTCTCTCTTACACATAAAGAAAACACATACACACACAGTGCTGATCGTTTTGTGTGAAGCAGCCAGATCCCTCAAACCTTCTGTTCCCTGCAGCTCATTGTCTACTGCCTGCTGCTTGGCGGTAACTAGTAAAAAGCTGTGAATTAACGCAAAGCGGCAGTGCCACCTGCCTCCTTATTCCTGATACATCCTGTCACTAAGATAGATACACACATACACACACACACACACACACACACACACACACACACACAGACAATGCCTGAACTAGACATTTCAATATTATCTGACGTACACACAAACAAACTCTCACTCCAGAGACCCAGCTGTCTGGGTTTCCTTTATTTTCTCTGACCTCGTTCTACTTCTCGTCCCGCAGCACTCTGTCCTTCAGTACGATGACTTACAACTCGATGTTGACTGTTTTAAATCAAGGAAGTCAGAATAATAAGCTGTTTAATCAGTTATAGCTCTGAATAGCTATGTGTTCTTGATGTTCTCTGTGACCTTATAAGCAAGGAGACTTACATCGACACACTGCACCACACAGCATTTATTTATTCTCTGTGCAGAGTACAGTCAAAATGACCTTTTATTTGTGTGTATTTGGCTAAATCAGTTCTTTGTGCTTTGTCAGGAATTCTCAAGTTCCACGAAGTTTACCTTGGTGAGGGGGCATCAGAGAGCGGTCCATCGGACTTCCAGGAGGCTGGAGGTGGGTCTATGCAAGGGGTTGGAGCTTCATCTCTGGAGCAGCACATTGCTAATGCACGAGAAGCTCTTGGCGTGGACGCCTACTACAGCAGGTGAGCGTCCTGGATGCTTTGGACAGTGTACCAGAGAGAGAGAGAGAGAGAGAGAGAGACTAAGGCTATGGGTATGAGCTATTACCAGGTTACAGCAACACAAATCTGATTTTATGCCCTAATATGAAACAGATCTGATGGTCTGATACCAGAGCAGCACAGTGTTTAGAAATATGTTCTTATAATCTGTCAGAAAACTGAGCCAAGTTTATCAGGGGGTCAAGTTTTTGTAAGAATTTAACAACAATGTAACCATAAAAGGAAATGAGGTTCTGTTAGATGTGCAACCTCATTTCCTTGAGAGGTTGCACGTTCCCTTCGTGTTTACTTGGTTTTCTCAGGGTACTCGGGTTTACTCCGATAGTCCATGGATATAAGGCTAATTGGATGTTCCAGATTGTTTGTGTGTGTGTGTGTGTGTGTGTGTGTGTGTGTGTGTGTGTGTGTGTGTGTGTGTGTGTATGTGTGTGTGTTGCCCTGTGATAAACTGGTGAGCAGTTAAGTGAATCCCGCCTTTGCTCCAGCTTCCACACCACCCTAATTGAATTAAATAGCTTGGCAACTTATTCCACAACCACGACTCTGACTATGAACTGATAGCCTGTGAGGTGTGATGTGATTGGATCAATACAAATAATAATTTTTGTTATTTTAATCATTCCTGCAGACTAAAACACATGCTCTTACCATCCACTACTTAACAGAAAAGCCAGGTAGCATGGAGCTAGCTTGGAATCTCATTACATATGAGGTCAATGGCATCAGGGAACCCCAAGGACTGGCGGTCTGTTCCTTGAAGTAGGCTGGTTATGTTGCATTTGGTGGGAAAACAAAGTGTCTTATTATTGAAAAAAAACAAACAAAAAACCAAGCGTTAACATGCTAAGCCTAAATTCTACGGTGCTGTCTCACCCATTCATCGGCATCATCACTCAGAAAACCTTCACCAATTTCTGCTGACATATGCCGCAGGAGATGGAGGCACCATATTGGAGCTGGGGTAGGTCATTCAAGACCCCCTCTGCTATTTCCAGCTGTTTCCTCTAATCCTGATGCTGTTTCCAGTTCTTGTTATCAGTGAGGATTGCTCAAATAGATGCCATATTGCTTTTCAGGGTCACTGTTGTTCATAAACTAATAAATTAGGATACAACATGATTCCTGATCTATCTTGAAAGGCTTTTAATATGTTAAACGTCTATACTTGTACACAGGAAGAAAAAATGTTGTTGTAATGCACTACTGACTTGCTGGTTTTGGTCGGATACAAAAACCGGTTTACTTCCTTCCGCATTTCTATAAAATATTGTAAAATTATTTTACTAATATGAAATATATATTTTATTAACATAGTGATCGGCAACTGATGTGAATGGCAATTAGTGGCTGCCAGTTTTCATTGTGAAAATACTCTCAAGGCGCATTAACACGTCGCAAAAAATTTCCAACATTTGAAATTTCTGTGAATGTCGACAAACAACTCTGAGTATTCTCAAACCCTTCTAAAATAGTCCACACATTTTGTGAAAAGGTCGTAAAACTTGTTTTGCTTGCATATTATTTTTTTGTTGTTCTTCGCAAGGAAATGCAAAAAGTCGAAGAGTTCCATACAGAAAAGTTATGAAAAGTTTGCGACTTGCTGGCATCCTCCACATTCCGTGTATTCTGTCATCATTTGTGTTTTACTTGCATTTTGTTTATGCTAATAATGTGTGAATAAAAAGCGAACGGTTTGAAAACAAAAAGTCAACAAAACATGACTGATTTGCGACAGAAGATTCCCAAATATTTGCAAACCCAATCGCAAATTACTCACAAATCAGTTGCAAACTGTTGTGCGACTTTTGCATGATGTACGTATTTAAACTGCAAAATAATTGCTTGCATGTGGAGTAGCAAAACATCTTGACATGAATTTCATAATTCACAAAAAACTACACAAATTTCAGAATTCACAAAAAATGCACAAATTTTAAAATTCACAAAAAAACTACACGAATTTCAGAATTCACTAAAAAAAATTACACAGATTTCATAATTCACAAAAAACTACACAAATTTCAGAATTCATGAAAAAAACGACATGAATTTCAGAATTTACAAAAAAACACACGGATTTGAGTTCACAAAAAACCCATGAATTTTAGAATTCACACAAAAAAATGAATGTGCGTCAGTCTCTTTTCTAGCACACCTAGTGTGAGATCACTCTCTATGAAACTCGGATTAACATTTATCTTAGCACGAGTTGCTTTTTTACTGTGGTGAGGTGCCTAACTACTGGAATATGGCCTGATATTCTCGAAGTGATTATCCACTTACTCTAACACATGATTGTTCAGATGCAGAATATTTCTGATTATTTGAGTGTCTCTTTATGAAGGCAGTACAGCATGGAATTGGGGGAAAGCACTTTTAAACTTAATTTAAATCAGAATTAAAGCAGTGGAAGTAAAGGGAGGACGAGGGCACGATGTCGGCTACTCCAGTTCAATTGCATGAATCTGTAAGTGTTAAAATAAACTCAGAAGATGGTGGTAGAGTGATGCAGCAGGATGGAGCGTCTTGTGTTTGTGTATGTGCTGGAAGTGTATCCAGGAGGGACCAGTTCTCACCCCACACACTGAAAAATCGACCATGACGGCTGGACAGGGGGGCATCCGGTCTCGCTGATAAGTTTGTGACCTAAGGCACACAGGTTTATTTTAAAGGGGCTATTTGTGGAAATTGCCTTTTCCTGTATTCTGGGGCCTTTTAAGACTAAAAGGGGCTGGCGGTACATTTAAAGAATGAAACCTAGTGCAGCAGCTTGAGCTCACTAGTAATAATCAGTGATCAGGATTCAGTTCAGGCACAATCGTCTTTAGTGTAGTGAAATACAGCTTTCTAGTGCCAGACAACACGATGTAACGCCAAAATGCCGGATGACAAGATGATCCAGAGCCGTTTCCGAAATAAACGGCTTATGATTTTAAACATGACCCAAAAAGGATTAAAGAGCCCATTGTAGGCAACTTCCTGCTATACAGTAGCTTCAGAATATGCTATGCTCAGACATTCATCAATCCATTCATTCATCAAACCGCTTAATCTATGAGTGCCACAGGAAGGCTGGAGCCTATCTCAGTCAACACCGGGTGATGCATGGGTTTCCTCCACATATTTCGATTTGGTCTCGCAATCCAAAGGTGGGCACATTAGGCTAATTGGCTGTTCCATACTGCCGGTAGGGTTTGATTGTAAGTGGGAATGTTGGCCCGTAGATGGACTGGAGAACTGTTCAGGGTGTACACTGCCTTTTACTTTCGCCCAGAGTAGGATGAGATAGGCTTCATCCTCCCTGTTGACCCTATTAGGATTAAGAGTTCTGGCGAATGAATGAATTAATATTACATAATTATACATTCTAGTTCATTGTTATTTATGCATGCAGAAAATTGCACAGGATGTTCTACCTAATGTTTTGGCCCTCACAGTACACACCACTATCTGCAGTAAAACAAAGATGGGGTTTCAGAACTACTGTACACTCAGTCACTCATTTACTGAACCGCTCTCCTTTTAACTAACTCTCTTCCATTGCACCCAGCAGGCTATCAGTTCATATTCAGATTCGACGTTTTGGAATAAGTGTGAAAATCCAATGGTTTATTCATTTGCTAAACCACTCAATCCTGTTAGGGTTGCCTTCAGTGTTGTGAATGTTCTAATCACTACGAGTTGCTGAACTATAGGACTTGATAAGTTCTAGTGTAAGTAGTAGCTACCGATGAATAAAGGTGCCATCAGTCAATTAAGTACTTGTGTGTTTTTGAACAGTGCTTGGTACCATCCAGGTTTGACTAAATTTGATGCTTGTGACATGGAAATCAGGTCAAGGTAACCTGTTTTTTAAAGGTTAACACGGATGTCCATAGGCATATCTGGTCCAAATAATAAACATTGCTGTGCTAATTTTTACATAAGCAAATTTCATGTGGTGCCTGCGACCTGAAATTTGATCAGGGTAACCCAGTTTCAGTAGGTTTGAAGATACTGACACTAAGTGTAACAGGTATGAGTCCAACAAAAACAGCACCCTCTGGGGTGTTAATGGGCATTCTTGATTAATTGACCTCTATGACCTTGAGAAATAAGTCAAGCTGATCCAGTTTCAATAGGTTGGCAGGACATGCTGTAGGGAACTTCTTTTCCTTTTGGCTTTTTCCCTTTTTCATGGGTTGCCACAGTGAATGATTCACATGTTTGATTTGGCATAGGTTTTTACATCGGACAGAAACACGCTGACGGTTATGCAGCTACTCTTTACAAAAGTCAGCAATGGTTCTTTTACATGAACCCCTCACCGTAGACAGTAGACATGGCCGGCCTTTGATAACCCAGTTAGCGGCACTGGGGTGGGACAGTGACAACTTTGTGGAAAGTGGGACTCGAACCCCCAACCTTAGGATCAGCGATCCTGTGCCCTTTACCACCAGACCACCACTGCCCACGATGTGCTGTAGGGAACATTCAACATGAATGTAATTAAATCCATAAACAACGAGCACTACTGGAGTCTTAATATGAAATGTCTGCGAAGGCAGCGGATGCAGATGCTGCCAGAACCTGAAAACATTACGTTTTTTCGATTTTTTTTTTTTTTTTTTTTTTTTCCTAATTGTCACATTTTGAGTTTAGACGTACCTACTTAGTACGCTCACATAATGATGTAATGATGCTGCGTCCATTGTTTATGAACGACAGACTGAACGTGCCCCTCCTTCTCAGTTCAGTTTTATATATATATATATATATATATATATATATATATATATATATATATATATATTGAACTGAACTATATATAGTTCAGTTCAGTAGTGTGTGTTACCCTTGTGTTAAGATGTTGTCTCTGTGATCTTTGTGTTTACACTGTTTTACGGACTTTTGTAGCCCTAAGCTAATATGGTTGGTCAGAAGCGTAAGCCTACTAGCATGGGTGCAAGGCTCATACACAGAGATGCATTAACTATGTGCTCGGATCGGCGCAATCTACCATGCATACTCAGTTAACAAAGAGAGTTTTAAAATGAATGAAAACCCGAATCCAGAAAAGAAAGAGAACTCTCCGCTCTGCTGGTGATTCACACCAGTGCAGGCTGAGTACGAAACGAGTATTCAACTGCACCCTTGCTCACTTGAAAGACCGGAAGTCCGTATAACCCGCGCTTTGTCTCAAGCACAAACAAGTAAACTACTTTCGGTGTTGAGCGCCTCACATATTGTAAGCGTTGATTGGCTGTTTTAAGCTTCATGTAAA
>CM045743.1:22243939-22283939 GCA_024760905.1 Plotosus lineatus
TCATGAATTGAGAATTTATCCACTGTACGGTATAAAAACGTATATAATATAGAGAATAGAACTGCCTCAAAGTGAAGCTCAAATATGATTTTTTTTACCTTTTGTGGGAACTTTCAAATCCACATCTGTATTCTACATATATCAAGCTTCCTTCATTTTAATAATTTGTTACAAGCAACCAAACATGTAATCTTAGTCTCAACATGTAAAGTACACCATTTAGAAACCGTAATGTTAAAGAACATTTCAATAACACAAGTTTTACATGATGTGATTCAGGTACAGGGTGCCCATGTGTACATGCGCGCCGGACCGCTGGACATATGGGGACAGACCCTAGAGGTTTCTCTTGATGTTTCAAAAGCAACTCAACTGGTTAGATGCTTTTTTTTCTTATTAATGGTGCTTCGCTACGCTATACTGAATGTATATTGAAATGCATGGCTAGTTTTCTGTGCGGTTGAGTATACTGTATGGCTCACAGTCACAACTTATTTCACATGTATCAGGGTTTGCATGGACAGGATGGTGTGTTATATATGAACCTATGTAATAACAAGTGCTATTGTATACCACAAAGCATATAATTTTGTATGATTTTAATTTATTCCTATGCACTGGCCTACAGCGTTATATGATATTGAAAATGTGAATGACTAGATATATTGCAATATATTACCGTATACATATATACCGTATTTTTTGGACCATAAGGCACACTTAAAAGCTTTTAATCTTCAAAAAAAAAAATGACAGTGTGCCTTATAATTCGGTGCGCCTTGTGTGTGGGTGAAGCCGCGCGACTCCATCTCACTGATACCGTCAAAACCCAAGTGAAGCAAACTAATCCAGAGTTTACCATAATTCTGGTGTATTAACCAAATAGCTCCAACTGATATTGGTGTATACAGTTTGTAAGTTAGATGTATCCGTGCTTTATGCCCAAATACTGGCATTACTGCTATCCTAGTCAGGTGACTCACACAGTAATACATGAGTGGTTTGTCCACGTAATCTCCGTCTCTACGGACCATCTGTCTTGTTATGAGGATGCTTCTGCATCTCAGGACGCTCAGCTGGCTTAATGAGAGTCTCGCATTCATCACCAGGATAAAGCACTGCCACAGGTATCCTCCTGAGACCTAGGATTAACCTTCTTGAATTTAAAGTTACACTGATACGGCTCCTTAAGAGTATGATCTCCATTCTCTAATGAACACAATGCTCACGCTGCAAATGAGCGCCACCATGTTTGTAACTGTGAATGCACCGTAGCTTTCAGGGGGTGCTAAGAGAAGTTTAGGTCACGATACGGAAGACTTCTAATCTTAGTCTCTATTGATCTGTGCGAGGGAATAATAGATAAGAAAATATTATAATATAATATAAAAATAAAAAAAACAATAGAGGGATCCAGGCTTTATGTCCAACTCGCGCAACTATTGAACTCTGAAACTGAAGATGAAGAATTTTATGGATTTGTGGAAGGGGAATGAACTGAGAAAGTGAGTTTATTGTTTGATATTGTTAAAGCTGAACAATGTTGAGTAATTGTGAGAGTTGAATCAAGTTTGAGTTATTTGACTTTTGTTTCGCTTAATGTGCCTTATAATCCGGTGCGCCTTATGGCCCGCACAATGCATTGGTTTATTACACTTTTCTATACAGGATGTTCTTATAGCATGCAGGTCCATACCTCATGTCTCACCAGTGTACTGCAGGAGATCCTGAATGTGTTACTAAATAAAGAGATTTAGAGATCAAAGTGGAATGGGACCACGCAGCAGTGAGTCAGTTCTGCGTCATGGACTGTAGGGACAGGGACATGATATTTGTTCCTCTCTTTCTTTCGCTCTTGTGTCTCTCTCTTCTCTTTTTCTCCATGTTATCGCTTTCTCTCTTTCTCTCTCCTTTTCTCTTTATCTCAGTTTCTTGTGTCAGTGGAGACGTGTTCTCTTCAGAATGTAGCCAGCTGCATAATCAAAGTGCTGACTGGCACATTATGGCCCTCTGTCAGCCATTTTGACTATCAAATTTGTGTTGCTCATAGGAAATGTGCAGATCTGAAAAAATCTGACATATGTAAGATTTACATGCAGGAGATACATGATTTATAGATGTTCATCTGCACAGTGGTGTCTGTTATTTATTTATTTATTCATTCTCCTAATTTAGTTGTAGCCAGTTCCCACCTGTCAAGTGATGACCACCACCAACCAGGGAGTGGTGTAAGCAAGCGTGTGTATCCCCCATAGCATATAATGCTTTTACTTGCATTTAATGAACTGCTTGTGCATTCGGGGTGGCTTAACACTCTCTGTGGGAAATCCTTTTGTGTCTCTTGTACATGCGAACTCACAGACACCCTAGAATAGTTGGTGAAGGCTTGAGAGACAGGGAAGTGAACATATACCTTTCCTTTCCTCTCCTTTCCTCCTTTGAGTGCTCAACTGTTTAGCTCACATTAACTTCAGGCTGTAGACGGCTGCAATATCCACCTGGAGTGACGTCCGTTCTGAAGGCTGTTAAAAAGACATGTCTGGAATGAACATGTAGGAGTGATGATGTGTTGTTTTTCTTTTGCAGAGCGTGTTCCAGCAGTGAAACAGAGAGCGAGGCTGGTGATCTTCTGGACCAGCAGTTTGAAGAGCTCAACAACAAGCTGAACTCGGTCACAGACCCAACTGGCTTTCTCAGAATGGTGTCCAGAAACAATCTCTTCAACAGGTTCAATAACACACACAGCAGGTTCAAATTTCTGTACCAGTAGTCCCAGGGGTGATACAGTTCCACCTTATGTGATGTAAGCCTGGGTAGAACCGAGTATGCCTTCTAACCAGATGGAAATCAAGAATTCTGCTATGTTTTTCATTTCATGAAATGACCACAGTCAAGCAGATTCTATCTGCAAATCACGAGCCCCCATAGGATCACAATAGGGAAGAAGGTCTATTTAAGCTCATTTTTGTGTTCCATTATAATAATAACAGTTTGGGTTAAAGCTGTTGCAAGGAATCATAAAAATATTGTTAGGAACACAAAGCTAGATCCAAGAATAATTTTTCACATTATGACTCTTCACAGGCTCTGTAGCCAGTGGCTTGTAAACTTAAAAATATTACTTTTTCAACCAGCAGCAGAAGTGTGTAAGATGCAATGTTATTAAGAACAATTGATTCATCATCATGGAGCCTTATTAATAATAATCGTTGCCTGGTGGTGTAGTTGTGAACACATCCTCCTCACTAAAAGAAGTGTCCTGGTTTAGAGTCCTGGGCTTGGCAATGTTTGTGGGTTTCATCGTGCTCTGGATCTTTGCTCTGGATTTCAGATCAAAGAGTTGTTCCATATTGCCCCAAGTGTGAGTGTGAATGGTGTGTATGTTGGTGTATGTTTCCGCAGTAATGATCTGGTGAGCTGTTCATGTTGTACCCTGCCTTCACCAGGAGTCGGCTGAGACCGGCTTCAGCGTAACAAATGAATGAATAATACAGTGGTACCTTGTCTGTCTTCCTTTCGGCTTTTTCCCTTTTACTCGGGAGTAAAATTCTGAGTGGCCACAGCGAATCATCTGGTTCGATGTTTGATTTGGCAGAGGGTTTTACGTCGGATGCCCTTCCTGTCACAACCCTTTTTAGCAAGGGACAGAAACACGCTGATGACTTTGCAGCCTACTCTTTACGAAAGTCAGCAGTGGTTCTTTCACATGCCTCTCACCATAGACCGTGAGAGACATGGCCCGCCTTTGATAACCCAGTTAGCTGCATTGCGGGTAATACAGTGGTACCTTGACTTATGAAATTAATCCATTCCGAGGGCAAGCTTATAAGTCAAAATGTTCGTTAAATAGAACAAAAATTCCCATAGGAAATAATAGAAAACCCATGAATCCATTCCAACCCTCTCCCGAACTCATTTAACCTGACAAAAACAGATACATATGACCTAATATATTAAAGATAAACATGTAAAAACAATAAATATTTTATAATAATAATATATGTACATTAACATTAATTAATAATAAATAATAATTAAACAAGAATAAACAATCAGTCAACTAACCCTTCCGATCATCGACTGCGGCAAAGATGTCACTTGGGCGCGAAGATGTTATGTGGGCAGGCATGAGGCAGTGCGTAGCAGAGGAGGAGGAGGAGGAAAATTTTGTGCATGTGCACGCTACGAATGCCAGTGAGGAAAGGTTCATGGTGAGCTCCCTCAAGGCCAGTGCTTCTCAAATAGTGGGGTGTGTCCCCTCTTGGGGAGCACAGTGTGATGCCGGGGGGCACGTATGACCCTGGGGAACATGCTTTTATTGCCATACTATACTAGAATTAAGTGTAATTGCACATCCTCTACAATAGATGGCAGTGGCGCTCTCACTGTGTTCCCTATTGTGTGTGTGTGTGGGGGGGGGGTTTTCTTCCTATAGGGGCCATCACAGGAAAAAAAGCACTGCACAAGGCGTAATTGGAGCAAGGAAGAATACAAGGCTAATCGGCCCGGAAACGCCATTTTCCCAGCAGAGCTCTTAAATCAAAATTTTGCTCGTTGGATGGGGCAGATTTTTGGTGGGATCAAAGCTCGTATCATGGAAGATTTGTTATAAAGGACACTCGTAAGTCAAGGCACCACTATACTGTATTTCAGGTCCTGCTGTAAGGACGTTCCTTCCCTTCATCTCAATGCTATATTGATGGTGGTCTTTGAGGGTCACTTAAAGAATTGTTTGACCCTCCAATCGATGCAAAGAAAACTGAAAACTGTACTTTTTTGAACATATCCATATACACAATCTCTTCTTACAATTCAATTAACCTGATCAAATGTGATTATGGCATTTTGCCATCAGATATCTTACAGGACACCCGGTTAGCATACAGCTAGCTGCTTAGGAAAATACGTATGCAAGTAAAAGGGAGGACTGTCAGAAATTAATTACCTCGTAGATGTATTGTATGATGCGTAATTATAATCTGACAACCCATTGATCGTGGGACTTGAACCCCCGACCTTCAGATCAGTAATCCAGCACCCTACCACCGGGCCATTGCTCCATCTGTCTACTTCTTATAAATAAAAATTATTATTCACTTACGAATAATGTGCTTTTTATGGAATTGGTATAAATTAAAGAAACAGAACCAGAGGCACTTCTGGGTTGTGTGTGGCATGCTACGAAATACCATGAAATATATACAGACTAATTCCAATTATCTGATGTATGACACATCGGCAGGCCTTATTTAACAGCACTTTTTTAAAATGCCAAATAAGGACCCTACTTGGGATAACGGCACATTTTATCCGGGAAAAGTGTGCAGTTGTGCTCTAGTGACAGCCAGCTGAAACAAAATAACAACACAAAAGGAAGTTGCTGAAAGTAGCAAAGTTTAGGGCGTTAGATAAGGCTTTGTACATTTGGTTCAGGAGTTAGCATGCCGGAGGGAAGCCTGTTAGCGGGCCTTTGATTATAGAGAAGGCAGCCAAGTTGCATAACGACCTTGGTATTGAGGAAGTGTAATTTTTCTATTGGGTGGCTGCATAGTTTTAAGGCGAGGCATGGTATTCGCGAAAATAGGGACAGCTAGCATAGTCTTTGTTTTTTTGGTCTTCTACTATCTTGGTAAGTAATCTTGTACAGTAACCCCTCATTATTCGTGGGGTTTGCATTCCGCCCCTTCCCACGGATCCTGAAAATCCGCGAATTATTGATAGTTTTAAAACCCTATATATGATCTTATATATGCTAAAATATGCTTCTATAGACAGTCTTACTCATTAATACAGTAATAATGTAGTCAAATGGAGTAATGATTCAGTAAAAACCTCTTAATTTTGTACTGTGATAATCTTCTTTTCCTTTCGGCTTTTTCCTTTTTTTCACATTGATGGCATGTGTGCGAAGGAGGAAAAAAAAGGTGTATGCATCATCTGCAACCAATCAGCAGGAGGGAGGGAGAAACAAAGCTATTGGTTAAATTTGAATCACGTGCCGATAACTTCCGGGTTTGCCGCTAATTTTTGAGTATGCGGGGCCGCGACCGCTGAACCACAAATGGCCAAGGACCTACTGTACACAATTTTTTTTTCTTTTACTCCAGATTTAATTGAATTAAAATGTATTTGTGGGAAGGTCCTGACACATCAGCAAATTTGATTTTCTGGCACCTGCTTCATCCTGAAGGTGCTGGATAATTGGAACCAGTCTATGTATATATAAACATTTATTCTTCCCTAATAAATATGAAAGTCTCAACCAGCGGTCCCCAAACTACGGCCCACCTCCACATTTGGCCCGGCCCCCTGAACAATACCAGAGACAGATTATGATTTTTTTTTTTCTGTCTGGCCACGCGATAGACTATTACACACGTAGAACATGACACCCTATTCCACCCTTCTGCCGTCTGTACACCTATCTGAACACACACCCCACCCCGAAACAAAAATCTTAGACTCTCCCCTGTCAAATCGAGTGGAATAATGGTGAAAAGGTTATGAAAAATAAAAATTGATTGAGAATGCAGGGTATTTAACCTGCAGTGGACAAACGTTTTTTTTTTTTTGTTGTTCAACGCAAAGAAAAGGCTGTTTGTATCATCTGTCAAGAGGCGGTAGCAGTATTCAAAGAATACAACCTGCACCAACACTTTGAATCCCGTCACAAAGATGAGTATGATCACTTGCAAAGCCAAATGCGAGTAGACAAACTCTCAAAGCTAAAAAGTGGACTGTTAGCTCAGGAGAATACGTTTGTACGCCAGGCTCGGCTGAACCAGTCGTCTGTTCGGGCAGCTTTCGGGTTGCTCAACTGATAGCAAGCAGTGTTTCTTTCATTATTTATTTCCTGACTTTTTTTCTGTGAAGGTCCCGGAAAGGTTTACTGTTATTTGGTTATGCATAGCTTACTGGAAAACAATAAATGTTTATGCTTAGGCAGCCCGATGATCATCATACTTTTTCTGTTACAAACAGCCCCCCCATCGGAGAAGGGAAAAGTTATGTGACCCTTGCAGGAAAAAGTTTGGGCACCCTTGGTCTAGACCCTTTTACACTGATGAAGATTGCAAATGAGAAGCAGATATAGTACAAACAAATATCTAATAATAGTGGTGTCTGTGGTTCAAAACCATCTTGGTCATTGTGTAAACCTTGGTGACATTTTTCTCAGCTTGCATAGAATGTGTTTGACTGCCACTTGAGGCCATTAAGTATAACTGGTGTCATTACAGTAGGCAAGGTCAGTAAAGTCTGTTGGGCTTTTTACACCAGAGTCTATTAGCTCATTACAGTTGGAGCTTATCTGTATCGTGACGCAACTAGGAGTTAAATTCTGCGTGGATGGTTTGCTAGTCTATAATAGGTTATGTATTTATGTATACCAGTATTTTTACTGGTACCCATTTATACTGTTGGTTGGACAGAGGCACACTTATGGTTAAGACCTTGCCCTGTTCACACCCCCATTATAGTGGGGTCTAAAAGGGATTCAAACCGGTGACCTCTCTGATACCTCTGACCTGAGCCTACTACATTAACCTCTACACCACCATCTCCATAGGGTGATTGGAGTTAGGGGGGCTCATCTAAGAGTGCTATTTCATTATTGTAATTAAATGGCCATCTCTGCATGTGAAATTCTAAAGCTCCTGTAAATTTAAAAAATACATAAGGAAATCGTCTTTTTATATTTAATATAAAGTATATCTTTCATATACAAGTTGGAGAGCGTCTTTATTTATATTTTATTTACTTCTTATGTTATTTTTCAATGTTTAATTGTTATTATAAGCATTTATAGCATTGGATATGTATTTATTGATATTATGTACACATATACATGTACCTATACGTCAGTCAGGGGTGGGGGTGATCCTACTTCGTGGATTTCGATGGTAGCGTGGGGATCTCGGTCCCAATTAACCATGGAAAGTGAGGGATCCCTATGTATGTGTATATATATATATATATATATATATATATATATATATACACACACAAAAGGACAGGACAAAGACTTTCTATTGAAACTCCATTTATCACTACAGATCTGTTTCGAGGGGTGGTGAAACCATCCTCTCTCTTCAGGTGATTATAGAAGGATTCTTCTATAGTCACCTGAAGAGAGAGGATGGTTTCACCACCCCTCGAAACAGATCTGTAGTGATAAATGGAGTTTCAATAGAAAGTCTTGTCCTGTCCTTTTGTTATTTGCTCTACCAAAAAGTATTGAGCACTCTCCTACGGAAGGATCTACTCAGAAAATCCTATATATATATATATATATATGTGTGTGTGTGTGTGTGTGTGTGTGTTTGTACATATGTATATGTAATGCATGTGTGAACTGCAGTTCTATGGGCCCAAGTAACGTGTAACAAAACCTGAAAGCATTATATAGTATCTGTTTAAACCCTTCACATGGCAAATACTGACCTTTGACCTTTGGGCATGGTGGGAAGTACAGAACTGGGTTCTGTCCTTCCGTCCGACCTGTTAGTGTGAAAACTTAGGAAGAAAATTACATAGGATTTCCAAATTTGGTGTATGGGTTCCCCTCAGAGGTGAATAGGATGGAATTTTATATGGATCAACTTGACCTCATTTCAAGGTTATATGATCACTTTTATATATATATATCATATGTATGATACCTAAATAATTTCACTAAAAACGTTTATATCACAAAGAGTGAAAATTCATCGTCACAGTTTGAGACTGTATTTGGGTCCACAGCAGGAGTGAGGGGCTTCTTATATGAGAACTCAAAAAAGTAGTAACACATCAGGACTGATCACAGGATTCAGAGAGCAAAAGGATCAGGGTCACTGGCATTTCAGAAGTAGCATGTGTACCTCAACAAGCACTTATTAGATTAAAGTATACTTATAACAGTGTAATGGTGAACGAAGTTTATGAATGCTGAGTACAATCAGGAACTCCAGCATGACTATGGCAATATAACTAAAAAGAGAGAACCAGAAGGAAGATAGGCATGAGGGCACCCAGTAACATAAGGCAATTAACCACTCCACTGGCGACAGAACTGGGTGAGCATGTGAGAGTGAGGTAGTATATGTCATAACTCGCTATACCTGAGAACCCCCAGATTTGCTCCTTTACATAATAAAATGCTTGACTGAGCAAGAAAGTTTTCAGCCCGATATTAAAAACAGAACCTGTCTGAGACCTGAACATTAACTGGAAAGCACCTGTTTCTGAATCTGGATTTTTCGTAAATAGAGGCGCATTTTACATGTAAAACGCGTGATTCATTTCAAGGCTCCCAAGACTACCCTTTAAAAATTATTAAAGCATACCTTTTAAGGTACTTACTTTGTGTTGACCATGGCACCAGGAATCACTTTCACCAGGAATCACACGCTCGCGCGCGTGTGTGTGTGCATGCGTGTTTTGACCATGTCGTCTTAGCAGAGTTATAATCTTATGAATGTTTATGCAAGGTTAAAAGCCTGAGCCATAAAATAGAGTTGATATGACACACAAACAAACATGAACAAAGTTCACACAAACATGAACAAAGTTGGAATGACAGCATCATCCCTCCTAGTCAATGGGAGGCCAGCGGGGCAGGATGTTGAGAGATAACCAATGGGATTGAGCTGCGTCATCCCTCCTAGCCAATGGGAGGCCAGCAGGGTGGGATGTTGAGACATGTAGTCAATGGAACAGCATGTCTGAATTTAGGTGGAGGTGCAGACATCGCTTTACCTTCCTCTCTCTCACACACAGTATGGATCAAAGAGCATCCAACATTACAGCTCACTTTTTTCCCCCCCACCTATTGTTTGAATGTCTGATTGGTACGTTTTAATGTTTGAATGGCGCGTTTGGTGCTTTTTGTAAGAAAAATTTGTTTGGTATACAGAGGAAAAAATGTAGGAAAATGTCTTCCGTATACTGGATTTTTCGTATTCTGGGGATTTCTTATGAAGAGGGCCGACTGTATATTGTTTGTGGTCGCTCATAAACAATAAGAAGTTTCCTCAGATAATGTGACGCAAGACCATTAAGTGTTTTAATGGTTAAAAAATATTATTTTATATGTGAGTTAAATTGAATTGACAGCCAGTGCAGTGCAGATAAGATCTGGGTGATGTGCTTATTCATGTGCTTTTGGTGCTGTGTTTGTAAATCACTTGGGATAAAAGCTTCTGAGCGGTGTGTGCTTATAATAACAAAAATATTATAGTAATCTGTTTATTAGTTTTATATTATGTGAAGTGTATCGAATGACCACATTCATCCAATCTAAGAGAGAATCAGGTCAGTGTTGTGGTATAACGCTATGTTATTTAACTGGGGTTATAGATGATCTTACTGAGTTTGCTGAAATTTTCTCTGTAATTTAGTCCGGAGTGAGAAACGATTTTTTTTTTTTTTTTTTTAAATCCTCGTACAGCTGCACCGGTCCCTTAAGGCGTGATTTTAAACATTGCAGCCAGAGAAACACGAGGAGTGATCGATCACTAAATCACTGAACAATTAGCAAACGTTTGCGCTACTAATAGGTGTAGGATGGTCCAGTGGCAAAGCTTTCAGGCAAGGTTGATCGTTCAGGAGTCGGTGTCAGGGTAGGTTTGCCATGCAGCTGCTTATCGCATTTCCTCATTTATTTAAAGTGAGGAAAAGAGACAGAGGAAGGAAAAAACATTTAAAGGAGTCATTAAAGGGAAGGAGAAAGGTAAAGGGATGTAAGAACATTCTGCAAAATTCTGTTCATACCATATTTTAATGTGATGAGCACTAATGATGTAACGAGACTGAGCTGTTCTCAGGAGTCGTGAACGCTCTTGGCTTTATTCGCGTAGTACGAAATCCACAATCGATACTTTCTCTCAGACAGGGAAACATTCTGGTGATCATATCCAATCTATTTCCGCATAATTTAATCTACAGTATTTAGTTACAATTCACCACTCGGTAATCCAATTATTTTTTTAAGTTAATGTTTTTTTAAGCAATGTCATGGTTGTGTAAAGAAAGCAGCATAAATGGCATTAAAGGAGCGCATTCTCTCCCCAGGGTATAATAAATAAATAAGAAATGTAGTGGTATCTCTTGGAAACAAAATGGAATTGACCATAATGTCTTTCTGAAATAATTTATTGCCTCTTGTACATGAGTGTTCATGATTCCTGCATCGGGCCCCATGATATTATGATCATTTTTATTTCTTTCGGAATCTTATCCCTTCTTCTGTTTCCTAACACTTGATCTCAGACTTTTCCACTTTTTTCCAATCACTGTTGAGCTGCCATGCTATCACACTTTCAGCAGATTGTTCCTTGAGTAACACAGTCTTGTTATTGTTATCATAAACAGACATAGAACCAAAGCAAGATGTAGAACACGACAATGAGAGAGCTTGGGCTCGATGCCAGGTAGTTTTATCTGGGGGTCACGCCAATAGAAGGTTGGGTTGAGGTGGCCTTTGCAGACTAAATTGTGTCCGAAAAAGAAAACATTTCAGAGTACAGCCTTTGCCAATGTTATGTTTCCCATGATTTCTGGGTTGTTGTTTGTGCAGCCATACGTTTTGCATGCCATCATTTTCCTGGTGCCAAAGCTCAGCACTGGGTGATAATATGTTATCCCAGACTGCACACACCACAGCCAATAGGACAAAACAACAAATTTACATCATTACCAGTGCTAGAACAGTCAATGAAGAAACATACATGTCATTGTGCATGTCAACTGGTACAGTGATCCACGAATAAGCAGGGGTTGGTTTCCAGAGACCCCCCCCCACACCCAGGGATAGTTTAAGAACCACAACATAGAAAGACCACCCCAAAAGTCATCTTTTTTTATAGTTTAAGCCTTCAAATCCTCATTCCAACATAATTTTTAAACATGCTGCAAACATAATTGAACACAATAAAATACATTTGCAAGCATAAAATGTAAAGAAAATAAGTATAGTAATTATAATAATAGCCATGGCGTTGGGTAACTTCGTCCTTCTTCTGATGGTCAGGGTCTTCCTCTGACACGCAGGCTCATTAACAGAAGGATTAGAAGGTGCGGGGCATATGGGCAGAATCATTGGCTTGAAATCAAACTTAAGTTCACAAACAGCCAAACGATAAACAATACACATGATCCATGAGAAACGTAGCAATACAGGATGCTTCCTGCTGTTCTATCTGAGATGGCCAGCCAGTGCCCAAGAGTAGCACGCACTGTTTGGCTGAATCTCCTTTTTCAGCAATAGCATGGTGATTTTAGCATCCCAATTCTTGTTTTAACATTTAGTGATACAGGAGACCATACTAACTGCTGAAATACATTTGCATTGTTTATCATGTACGTATTAGAGCCCCGCGCAGGCCAAGGTCACAAGCCCGCGCCCGCCCCGCAAATTAGAATTGTGGCCCGCAGCCCGCCCCACACATTTACCCTTGAAGGTCAGCCCGCCCCGCCCCGCAAGTGAAATTTTAACCTGGCCCGCCCCGCCCCGCAATGCGTTTCTGATTCTGAGCCCGCACCCACCCTGCAGCCCACTCAACACATCTTAAAGCTTAAAATAGCCAATCAACGCTTACAATGTGAGGCGCTCAAAACCAAAAGTAGTGTACTTGCTGTGGGTTATGCGGACTTCCGGTCTTTCAAGTGAGCAAGGGTGCCGTTGAACTCGTTTAGAACTCAGCCTGCACTGATGTGAATCACCAGCAGAGCAGAGAGTTCTCTTTCTTTTCTGGATTCGGGTTTTCATTCATTTAACAACTCTCTTTGCTTAACTGAGTATGCATGGTAGATTGTGCCAATCCGAGCAGATAGTTAATTCATCTCTGTGTGTGAGACTTGCACCCATGCTAGTAGGCTTACACTTCTGACCAACCATATTTGCTTTGAGTCCACAAAACAGTGTAAACACAAATATCACAGAGATGACATCTTAACACAAGGGGAACACGCTATATAACTGATAAAATGATATATATATATATATATATATCTACTTTTTTTTTTTTTTTTTTTTAAAGTGCTCTTTCGCCCCACAACAGCCCTCATGAATCCGTGACATAGCCCGCAGCCCGCCACGCAAAACTTGGATCATTCTCAACCCACCCCGCCCCACATAAGTTTCAAATTGACCCGCCCTGCCCCGCAAACTAAAAGTCTTGACTTTAAATTTGTGCCCGCGGGGGCCTGTGGCTGCGAGCTGAAACCCGCCCCGCCCCGCGCAGGGCTCTAGTACGTATATCATATTAGTGATATTTTTTTATTTTTGTGTTTTTTTACTGCAGATTTATTCAGTATACCGAGAATTTCTGGGGCAAAAAAAGATATGGGGCATGATGAGTGAACGGCCTTATAGAGGGGGATTACTGGAATCGTAGTGTGGCAGCACTCAGATGTACTTTACAGGAAGCAAGGACTGACGTTGCCTGACAGAACCACTGATGCCATGCGTGGTTGTTTTAAAGAGCTAATAATACAAATTTTCTACAGGTACCCTTTAAAATCATGACACGGCTCTTTTAATCAGCTGAGAACAAAGGTTATGCATTCATTCAATCATTTGGTGAACAATTTAATCTTATTATTGTCACAGGGGGTCTATATCACCCAACTCGGGGAGAAGGATAGGTATACCCTGGACAGCTAGTCCACACTCACACCTTGAGGCAATATGGAACAGCTACGTATTCATTAATGTGAATGTCTTTGGATTGTCAGATGAAACCGGAGTACCCATGCATGCACAGGGAGCGTGTGGAAACTCCACACAGATTGGCCCTCACTAAGCTCCGGAACTCGAATAGAGGACCTTGTTGCTGTGAAGCAGATGTGCTAACCACTACGTCACCATGCCACTATGTATTCATTAAACATGAATTAATCTTTCGTTCACATAAAACAATAAGGTACAGCTAGCATAAAAAAACAGTAGCTAACACTGAAACACACTTATGTTTCAGAAGATATAATATTATCATATAGTCATTTATATCTCCAAAACATGAGAGCCAGTGCTCTGATACCATCTCCTGGTCTGACTGTTCCTGTATACATATACTACAGATACACAGTGCCATCTAGTGGCTATATAGTGTAACATATATCAGAACGTCTGTACTGCTCTTCTCATCCTGCCTGTATGTTATGTTCTTTATGATCTCTTACCTCAGGAGCTGTCAGAGTATGACGAGTCTGTTCAGTAACACGGTATCTCCAGTGAAAGAGGGGAGTTCTTCTCTCTCGCGACGCTCCAGCACTCTCAGCAAGCCTCCACTACGTGCCCTCTATGACCTTCTCATCGCTCCTATGGAGGGGGTGAGGCACTGTAACATGCTTCTCATTACATCTGTATTCATGAGTTTGTTGAATCTGATTTCCATTCATACAAGGTTAAGCAGAGGAAAAGGATGTTTTGTCTGTCCGTTTTCTCCACCCCTTCATGTCTCAGTGACAGGATGAAGAATAACCGTGTACACACTAGTCAGAACCTTGAATACGAGTGTATTTTTAGAGTGCTGTTTAATTCTATGGGCGTTATCACGTGCATGTTTAGATACATGTTGCATATGTTTGTTTGGGCAAATCCACTGTCATCCCATTCTTTTGCAGCAGTCTGTTGTTAAAAGCTTCCAAAATGGTGGTTAGTGCATCCGCCTGTCAGCAAGGTCCTGGGTTCCAGTCTCGGGCTCGTCCAGGGTTTGTTTTGTGTGGAGTTTGCATGTTCAAGTGCTCATGTGGGTTTATTTAAAGTACTCTTGTTTTCTCCTACAGGCCAAAGGCATACACATTAAGATAATTGGCTCTTCCAAATTGCCTCTTGGTGTGAATCTCCGTGTGAGGGGTTGTGAGTGCATGTTGCCCTGCATTGGACTGAGCTGTTCAGGGTATACCCTTCACTCAGAGTTTGCAGAGATTATCTCAGCAAAGCGGTTTGCAAAAATGAATCTATGAATGAATTAAATATGCTGGGCAGTGGTGGCCTGGTGGTAAAGGTGCTGGATCACTGATCCTAAGATTTTGGGGTTCAAGCTCCACTCTCAGTGGGTTGTCACTGCCCCCCCACCCCCCAGTTCAGCTAACTGGCTTATCAAAGGCCGGTCATGTCTCTCACTGTCTATGGTGTGAGGTTGTAAAAGAACCATTGCTGGCTTTCGACAAGAGTAGCTGCATAGCTGTCAGCGTGTTTCTGACCCTGCAATGGCCTGGCGAGCTGTCCAGGGTGTACTCTGTCCTCGCCCAGACTCGGCTGGATGGGCGCCAACCTCCCCACAACCCTAATTAGGATTAAGCGGTGACAGAAAATAAAAGATGCGTTAAATATGCCAATTCCCAAACAGCCTCCTGTTCACTATAAATGCCCCCTATATAGGGTGTAATGAAATGGTATTGCAGTTTTGGAATAACTGGTACATGAGTTCCAAATTAATTGTGAATATGTGGCGACTTCTTTGCTAGCGATTATTAATTCTTACTTTGTCTCTCTATCCCCGGCTCTTTCAGGGTCTGATGCACTCCAGTGGGCCGGTGGGTCGGCACAGGCAGTTGGTGCTGGTTCTGGAAGGCGAGCTCTATCTCATCCCGTTCGCTCTGCTGAAGGGAAGCTCCTCCAACGAGTACCTGTACGAGCGCTTCAGCCTTATAGCCATGCCGTCCATCGGCAGCCTGGGGGCCAATGCCAAGGTTTGAGCCTTTACTGGCTGTCAATCATATATTGAATATTGTGGGAAGTACAACATGTTTTATAGAAAAGGAACTTCAGAAATAAGAGTCATAGTGGAAAATCAAATCAGTGTGTGTCACATTAGGCTTGATTTATCAGTGTACGCATTATTTTTAGCATATTTAAATACCGCTGTCTATATTTGGGAAAGATAAGTAAAATAATTAGGGCTTTTTTGCCTTTAAGCCTGCTTGATTAACAAAACCTAATCATGATATGCCTGTACAGTTCCTAGGTAAATATTTTAATAGTACATTAACAAATAAACAATAAATTATTGGAAATAATAATTAGAAAATTAGACAGCTTTTCAGGCAGCGTTGGCTGATCGAGGAGTTTGCATGTTCTCTTCAGGCTCGCATCGGTTTCCTCGGGGTGCTCTGGTTTTCTCCTACAGTCTAAAGACAGGCATTAGGCTTGCTGACTGTTACTGATTGTGTGTGTGTGTGTGTGTGTGTGTGTGTGTGTGTGTGTGTGTGTGTGTGTGTGTGTTCCTGCGATGGACCCAGTGTTGTTTGAGAGGCTTCAGCAAATAAAGCAGTTTGGAAAATGAATGAGGGAGATGAGTGAGCTTTCCAGGCTTTAAAGACTTGGATTGTTTGCACCGTGTGGTGCAATCGTTAGCACGTCCACCTAACAGCAGGAAGGTCCTGGGTTCAAATCCCGAGCTATGTGTAGAGTTTGCACGTTCTTGCTGTGCTTGCGTGACTTTCAGCTAATTGGTTGTTCCAAATTGCCCCTTGGTGTGAGTTTACTTCACCTTCACCCAGAGTCGGTGCTTATAGGCTCCAAGCTCCCTTTGAATCTAATAGGATGAAGCACTTTTGTGAGTCACTGACTGAATGTATATACACTAGTCAGCCATAACAATAAACATTTTTGACCACTGACAGGTGAATAATAACTAAGGAGGACTGCTTAAACCTACTATAGTTGCAGGGAGGCTGGAGCCTATCTCAGCCAACACTGGGTAAAGAAACATAATGTTGGTGATATTATCATGAGATTTATACACGAAGTGTAACTGTGTCGGACATGAAGCATATTTTACAGAATTCTCATTTTCTGACAGCCTATCTCTATTTTTCAGGTTCATCCTCGGCGTGCCGGCCCGGCATTGTGCCCAGGAGGCAGTTCTGCTGCCGTGGTGGGAAACCCCCGCCTTCCCACCTCAGTGATGGAGCGTTGGCTGTGGGGTCCGATGCCTTCTGCCGAGGAGGAAGCCCACATGGTAGCAGAGCTGCTTGGCTGTCAGCCTCTAAGCGGTTCTGGTGCCACCAAGCAGCGGGTCATGAGCGCCTTGAGCCAGGCTGAGTGTGCCCACTTCGCCACACACGTCTCCTGGAAGCTTGCAGCGCTAGTGCTCGCACCAAATCAGGATGTGGGAGCTGGACACAGTGCAAATACTTCGGGCGGGGCATCCGGAGGCACCGAGGGGAGTGTGAAGTCTAGCTACAGTATCAAAGATGACGCCAGCGACGCTGAGAGCATGTGTGACAGCCCACCTCTACAGGAGTTTCTGCTCACAGCCGCAGACATACTGGACCTACGTCTGCCTGTCAAACTGGTGGTGCTGGGGTCAGTGTGTGTGTGTGTGTGTGTGTGTGTGTGTGTTTTAAAGGATACCCAAACAGATGTAGACCTTGGTATATTTTTGTTATTAAGTTATGATGTAGTTTTCTCTCTTTGTCCTAAGTGCATTTCAAGTAAATGTGTTTTCCATGATTCTCTTAATACAGGAAAACATTCAAATTATTCAGTGTAATCACCCATACTCGACATACGCCGTTAGCGTTCAACAGGCCATGCTCTGCTTCCTTTGTTCTCAGTAGAGTTACAGAACATTTCCAATTGCCTTCAGCTGTATCACCTAACAGTCTTACTTTGAGGCTAATGCTAATAGCGCTAATGCCTTTTTTCCCCCCATCCAGGTCTTACCAGGAATCAGACTGTAAGGTGACGGCAGACGGAGTGGTGGGACTCACCCGAGCCTTTTTAGCCGCGGGAGCTCAGTGTGTGTTGGTATCTTTGTGGCCGGTTCCTGTGGCTGCCTCCAAAATGTTCGTCCATGCTTTCTACACAGCCCTGTTGAATGGCACAAAGGCCAGTGCCGCCCTCGCCGACGCCATGAAAACGCTTCAGGGCAGCAAGCAGTTCTCTCATCCTTCCAACTGGGCAGGTTAGGCCGTGATTTTAAATCGACAATGCCACTGGGACGATTGCTTTTTTATAGCTGCCTTCATAGTTAAAACCTCTCATCTTTCTGCATCCTTTATAGGCTTCATGCTGATCGGCAGCGATGTGAAGCTGAACAGTCCCTCGTCTCTGATTAGCCAAGCCCTGGCTGAGATCCTGCAGTATCCAGACAAAGCCAGAGATGCCCTGAGGGTCCTGCTGCATCTTGTGAGAGAAACACAAACCGTCCTAGGCATTAGAGTGTGATGTGAATTATAATATCACAGTACAAACGTTACAGCCGTGGAATCTGTTTATTTTTGTTCCATGCAAGCTGCGCGAGTCAAAAGTCTTTGTTTATTTTAGACACAGGTGTTTGACTCCAGTTCTCACTTTCCTTTACCTGTCAGTACATTTGGTTAAACTCGTACTTGATTGTTCACCCGGCAGCACAGACAGTTGACACCCATGTAGAGTGAATATTTTAATGTTACCGGTCTCTCTTAACACCTCCCCACTCCCAGGTGGAGAAATCACTCCAGCGGATTCAGAGCGGTCAGCGGAACTCCATGTACACCTCTCAGCAGAGTGTGGAGAACAAGGTGGGCGGCGTCCCAGGCTGGCAGGCTCTGCTCAGTGCTGTAGGCTTCAGGTTGGATTCGGGTGGTGCCGGTCTCCCCGCTGCCGTTTTCTTCCCCATGGCGGACCCCGGAGAACGACTCCAACAGTGCAGCGCCACCCTGCAATCTCTGCTAGGTACGCTCATCAATTTTAACCAATCACAGTGAATCGACAGGAGTTCACTTTGTATATGAAATGGAACTGCTGACTAAAGTGATGCACTGAAACAAAACATGCAGTAATGAAAAACGAGTGAATCTTGGAACATGGGAATTGCTTCACGACACGATTGAATCGTGCTTTTGCCCAGCTCAGGTTGTGCAAAGTCATTAAACTTGTATTAGTTGTTTCCCTGCGGAAAATGGTTTGCGGATCTCAGTGTTTGGTGACACCTGCTCTGATTGGTTATTGGCACTTCGCATAGTTCAAGAAATTTACACCCTCCATTTCTATTGGTGTCCATTGAGATTGCATGGTCGCTTGTCACTCATCACGCCCCTTTGTGGTCAATTTGAGTGTCAAAGTTTGATAGATTATGAACTATTGGGTACCATTAAACAAAAGACCAATTAAAGGTTCGCTCCACCAAGGACAGCCAGAAAATTCAAATTCAAACAGCTCACTCGGGCTTTTTATACTTCATCACACCTAATTTCATTCATCATTCATAATTCACAGAGTTGCTGTATATTTACATTTATTTGTTTAGCGCATACTTTTTATCAGGGTGGCACGGTGACGCAGTAGTTCGCACGTCTGCCTCACAGTAAAAAGCTTTGGCTCTGTGTGGACTTTGCATATTTTCCTCGTGCTTGCGTAGGTTTCCTCTAGGCACTCTGATTCCCTCCCACAGTCCAATGACATGCACAATAGGCTAACTGGGTATTCCGAATCATCCCCAGGTGTGAGTGTGAATGGTTTTGTATGTGTGTACTGGTTCTGCAATGGTCTTGTGAGCTGTTGAGGGTGTACTCTGTACTCTCCCAGACTCAGCGGAGATTGGCCCCAGCCTCCCTATGACCCTAATTAGGATTAGGTGGCTTAGAAAATAAATGAACGAATGCGTGTTGTCCGCTAACTTACTCACGTACGTCTTAAACCACTTAATCCTGGAGTTGGAGAGAGCCTATCTCAGCCAACTCTGGGTGAGGGCTGTGTACACTGTAAACAGCTTACAAGGCCAACACACTCGCAACTGTTTACATTCAGCCTCAGGTGAGTACAACTTGGAACGTCCCATTAGCCTAATGTGCATGCCTTTGCTTCAGGAGAGGAAACCCGAGGGCCCGGTGGGAACTCACACAAGCACGGGGAAATCATACAAACTCCACCCAGCGAGTCCCTCGTCAAGCTCGGAACTCAAACCCAGGACCTTCATGCTGCGAGGCAGATGTATTAACCATTGTGCCATTGTACTCATTAAAAGGAAATGTGTTGCAATGATCTCGTCCTATCATGGAACGCATCAAGTCAAGCCTTAATTTTAATAGCGCACACGCTTACCAGAGTGAAGTGCCTACATGGACCTCCACAGGTTACATAGCGCCCCATGTAACACCACCCACTGCCATGAGGTCAGACCTACTTCCATTTACGGCAAGGACTCTTAAATATGCCTTTTGATTTTTCCTTATAAGAAAACACTGCTTGACTGATGAATTAATACAAAACATTGATGCAAATGCATTACTGCACGCTCGTCTGAGGGAGGACTCCTGAAGTATCCTTTTTATTCACTTTATCCATTGAATCGACAGAACATTTTGAATTTCATGATTGATTTCCTTTAAAATGGCTTTTGGAAGATTTTAGATTTGATCCAGTCATTACTACAGAACAGAAATACACTGTGCTGTGCTTCCCTGAGCTATAAAACATCAATCATTTTATGCCCCCCCACCCACCCACCAGGGGGGAAGTGGGGGGGGGGGGGCAACACTGGCTAGTTTGACATGTAGAGTTTTCTCCGCCTTCCCTTTTTAAATATGGCTTCCACATGCAGGGATTTTCCTGGTGATCCATCCTTATGCACAAGGGCATGTTTATAAAGCATGCAAATTACTAGGTTAAGGCTAGCATCTGCTCAACATCTGTCAAGTCATACAGTAGTGAGTTTGATCAAAATATGAGATAAAATAATTTTGTTTTTATTACAGTAAATACCTTAAAGGCACCACGGGGCAGGCTGAAAGGTTCATAGGCTGAACATGATGCAATAGTTGAATTTGATCAGATGAAGTTCATTTTTTAACACGAGCATCAGCGTGGTCTAAAAATGCCCTCCGTTGGGGTTGCATTGCTTGGATCCTTTTGGTGTCGAAACTGTAATGTTGTACAGTATTGCTGCTTCATAGTCAGCCTATGAACTTTCCAGCCTACGCGTGGGTGTGTGTGTGTGTGTGTGTGTGTGTGTGTGTGTGTGTGTGTGTACATACACACACATTGGGATTACTGTCAGAAATTAATTACATCATAGATGTACTGTATGATGCTTAATTATAATCTGAATATACCTCATTCATTTTTGGAACCCATTAATCCTAATTAGGGTCGTGAGGAGGCGATTTTAGCTGACACTAGGTGAGGGGGAGACCCTGAACAGCTCGCCAGGCCATCGCAGGGTATAAATACGCTGATGGCAGCCCAAAGGCCTCCCATTTATGAACAAAAGCAATGTTGTTGTACATGGTTCTCCACAGACACTGAGAGATATGGATGGCCTTGGACAGCCCAGTTAGCTGCACTGGGGGACAGCACTGACAATAGTGATAGGTGATAGTAGGGTGTGAGCTTTTACCTTTGGAGCAGCAAATCAATACTTTAACCAGTGGGCCACCAGTGCCTCTGAATATCATTATACGTATTTAATTTTAACTCGGTATAAACGCAAAGCAAGGTCAGGTACAGGCTTAAACGTAAGAAAAGGTTTGTAACTTGAATATACGTTGATATTTGCATCCCGCTCACCCGACACTTTGTGGTGAAAGAGCCGCTGAAAGGACAGAAAAAACAACGCCTTCTGGTCCCGTGTGTCCTCAGGTCTTCCACCTCCTGCTCTCCAAGCCCTGTGTAAACTCATTACAGCCTCCGAGACTGGAGAGCAGCTCATCAGTAGGGTGAGGCATTGCAACCGATTACAAACACCTGACTTCACACAGCAAACATGGCTACAGATGTTTAAAACAGAGGCATTTTACGGCATGCATATTATTCAGTCACTAATGCTTGCTTCACGTGCCATTAAATCCTTTCTCTTCTCTTCTCTTTTTCCTAACCTGCCCTTTGAAGGCTGTTAAAAATGTAGTGGCGATGGTAAGTGCTCTCAGTAATCGCATTCAGCTCCATTGACCTGCCTTTTTGTTCTGATCAAACCCTAATGATAAATCAGGCTTCTCTGATCAGTCGCTATCAAGTTAACGAGAGCTGTTTCTAAACAATAATATGCATGATAAATCTATATCTCGGCAGCTCCACCAGGTACTGGTCCAACTGCAGTCTGGGGAAAAGGAACAGGATTTCTCACTGGCCCCTATCCAGGTGTCCATCAGTGTGCAGCTCTGGAGGCTCCCTGGCTGTCATGAGTTCCTGGCTGCTCTGGGTAAGAGCGGAAGCAGACTCAACAGGCTGTCTGAAGCCTGCTGTCTTAAATTCTATGTCGTGTGTGTGTGTGTGTGTGTGTGTGTGTGGACTTTGTGGAGTCTTTCTGTCTCTGTATTCCTCCAAAGCGTGTTGTTTCTCTTTCTCATAGGATTTGACCTGTGTGAGGTTGGTCAGGAGGAAGTGGTGCTAAAGACTGGGAAACAAGCAAACCGCCGCACTATGCACTTTGCTCTGCAGTCTCTACTGGCTTTGTTTGGTAAGACTAATGGCCAATGCCATTTTATTCCATGGTTATTAACATATTCACGGTTTTCATGACTGTAAAAACGAGAAGAAACATCCTTGGAAAAATAGGTAACTGGTACATCATCAGTAGAAGACATATGAGCACCATGAGCATTGTATGGGACCGCCGGTATTTGTCAATGTTCACACGTTGTTCATGGTGGTCAATGGCACATTTTCGGTCTTTGTGCAGAAATTTATTGGGGAAGTTATCAAAACCCCAAGTTCACCAGGAATCAACATCCATACTGTACTGTACGAAGTGGGACCAGCTCAGAGTTCAATATCACTCAATCTTTAGCCTAACCCAGTGCTTCTCAATTATTTTCTGTTACGCCCCCCCTAGCAAGAAGAAAACAATTCACGCCCCCCCACCACCCACTTTCCGCCGCAACTATAAATTATAACTTTTTTCTATAATATAGTTACAGGTATATCTCTTCATTATATCGTATCCTTGTTAACATAAATAAAACAAAAAGAAAGCGATATAGTTCAACTTACAAGAATAACTTTTTTAACATTTTTTATTAGTCTGTAAAAGAAAGTGCGTCAATTTGCCTTAAATTTAAAAATAATAATATCCTTGTAACACTTTTGACAAACTTACCACACCATTTGCTGCTGAAAATAAAATCAATAAATAATTAATTCAAATTGACTTCAGAAACATTAACTCAGGAGCACAATATATAAACACTTTAACCCACAAAACAAGAACAAATAGAACAATTTGTGCTGATTTTTTTTTCTCAAAATGAGGAAGCCAAGATTAATGGCTACAATGAGCACGTTTTGCAGCGCACAGCTTCTCAAAGCGAGGTTTGAAGCAGTTGAAGAGTTAATACTCGCTGCGCACAATGGGCAATGAGGGCGCCACTGCCAACTACTGGAGTGGATGTGCAATTACACTTTCTTGTAGTACGGCGGAAAAAAAGCATGTTCTCCTGGGTCACACGCGCCCCCCTCAGCATCCCATCGTGCCCCCCCAGGGGGGCGCGCCCCACTATTTGAGAAGCACTGGCCTAACCGCTTAATCCAACTAGGGTCACAAAGAGGTCGCTCATCTCGGCCAACTCTGGGTGAAGGTGAGGTACACTCTGAACAGCTCACCATACCATCACAAGGCGAGCACCCACAACAGTTCACATTCACACTCACACCAAGCGTCAGTCTGGAACAGCCAGTTAGCGTAATGTGCATGTCTTTGGAATGTGGGAGGAAACCTGAGTAATCTGGAAACCCAGGCAAGCGCAATAGTTACATGCAAACTCCACACAGGAACACGCCAAGGAACCGAACCCAGAACCTTCTGACTGTGACATGAATATAATAACCACGACACCACCATGTCACCCACGAGTTCGGTATTGCTTATACTGTAATTTTGAATAATTATTATAATTCCCAATTAAGTTACTTACCTTCATTGAGCTTTAATCTCTGCAGTCATTTCAAATCAAAGTTTGTAAATACACCGTGTCATAAAGATCCATTTCTGAGATGGAACCCCAACTGTTCATGGGAAAATCATGTGAAACCGTGTTATTGTTCATCAGGAAAACTGAAGAATATGAATCAATAATGCTGCCCACCCACAGGTCAGACACTTGCTGTGTGGTCGAACGTGAATAAAAAGAATAAAGAGAGGAAATGGCTTTAAATCTATAAGCTCCATCGTTTCTACAGAGACACCTCTGCAGAGTTGAAGCTTCTTTTTCTTCAATTATCTAAAGCGATCACATGACTTGTGATTTAAAAAATTTATGAGTGGAATGCCACAAGTTATTAAATACTACAATGAAATTTAATTGCAATTATTTACTTGTCTCACGGATTGCATATTGCATTCAAAGGCTAAACAGAAATGTCTGCTTGTATTTTTTTAGACTCCACTGAGCTTCCAAAGCGTCTCAGCCTGGACAGTTCGTCATCACTGGAGTCTCTGGCTTCAGCTCAGTCTGTGTGCCAGCAGCTGCCTGCAGGCTACACCAATCCCCCCTTCTCCCCCCCATGCCCTGACAGTCTGGCATCAGATGCCATCTCTGTCTACAGCCTGAGTTCCATTGCCTCCTCCATGAGCTTCCTGCCACGGCCCGACGGAGCGTCAGATGTCAGCGGGCAGCGTCCACGCCATGCTAGCCTGTTCACCCCCCAGCGACACTCCGCTGTTCCGCGTAGCCGTTCTTCCCCACATGGTGCTGCCTGTGGACATGAAGATGATGAGTACCAAGGCTTCAGTATCATCAGTAGCGAACCACTGGGCACCCATTGCGACACACTTCCCCGACCAGCTGGGCATCAGCGTGGCACTGGTCGTGGGGGAGCAGGTAGAGGGTACGTGGCATCTGTGTCAACCAGAGGTAGCGTCAGCACCCCAACATCACCTGTCAAGACCGCTAGCCTGATCCCCAGCGCTAACTCGCCTTTCCAGAAGACGGGCAAAGCAGGCAACTCAGACACTGGAGAGTCGGATCAGTCCAGTACAGAGACAGACAGCACAGTGAAATCACAGGAGGAACACCCGCCTGCTTCTAATACACCTCTCGATCCACAAGAGCTGGCACAGAAGATCCTAGAGGAGACCCAGAGTCACATGCGGGCAGTGGAGACTCTCCAGAGGGGCAGCATTTCTGGGCCAGGTGATGCCCCGACACCAACTGGAAGCTCCGGCTTCCGCTGCTCAGAAACCAGCGCTTTCAGTCGACCCAGTAGTAGAGCTAGCATCAAATCACAGAAGCTCCAGAAGATCAGCTCGGGTTATAACAGTCCTGCCATGTCAGAGTCATCATTGAAAGACAGCACACAGCCGTCACCCACTTCCGACAGCCTTCATGCGCAGTTCAAGCTAAAATACCCCAGCTCACCTTACAGTGGACACATCTCACCCAGCTCAGGCCACCAGTCACCTGCAGGCAGCGCACCTTCCCCCGCCCTGTCTTATTCCTCCACCGGTTCCACACGTTCCAGCCCAGGTGACCTCGACCGCCTCAAACTGGCTGCCATCGACGAGAAAGTGCAAGCCATTCATAATCTAAAGACCTTTTGGGCCAACGCCACTCAACAGCATCAATCTGGACCAATGAGGGCCTTTCATGGCGGAGCAAAACTGAGTGCCTCCCAAAGGGATGTTCTAGGTCTTCTTAATCTGTCCCCTCGCCATGGCAAAGGTCACAACCTGACCAGTCATGAACTTCAAGACATGGGACTCCAGTCGATGGAGTCTAGCTCTAAAAACCCTCCCAATGGCCATCGGAAGATGGATCCAAAAAGAGTTGCCCCCTCTCCCACAGCTTCAACAGGGAGTAGCCCTGGTTCCCATACCATCCGACTGCCCACAGGGAATGGGTATAAATTTCTTTCCCCTGGGAGATTCTTTCCTTCATCTAAATGCTGAACGTTCTGACCTAATTTGGATTTTTTTGTTTGTTTGTTTGATTGTTTTTTGTCCTGAAATGGTAGGAGTGGAACATTTGGAGGTGTGCCATTCCTCTGGAAACAGCAGAAAGGATCACACAAGGTTAGGAGCCAAATATGAGCCTCATTTTGTCCACTGTGTGAAATTAACCAGAGAGCATATAATCCTTATGCTTCCACCTACACTGTAACAGAATCATTGATATATGCAGACTGGCCCAAGAACTGACATGTCAGTGGGGGAGAGAAGACAAGATTATGCCAAAATGGTATTTTGTATAAAAGACGCTTGCTGTTTGTGCTAGTGAAGGACCACACGGCTTTGACTGGATGGTTTCATTTGATTTTTTTTTTTTTCATTTTTATTAATATAATTATTGTTATTGTTATAATTATGGATTGTAATTGTTATTACAGTTATTTTTTGTAAATTAAAACAAGTGTTTTGCAATCAGTATTATACATTTTTATATTATTAAAGAGACACACCCACACGTGTGTGCACGCGCACACACACACACACACACACACACACGAGAAAAAAGTAAAACAAACATTTTCATATTTTTATTGAAAACGGTGAAAAGAATGAAAAATGCATCTGATCTGACATCTGTGTGAATCGAGTGTCAGTATTAAAGCATGGGTTCTCTTGCTCTTCGGTGATTCAATGTCTTTTTAACAAAAAAAAAAAAAAAAGATTTTGCATATGTTCTCATCCAGAAATATCTCAGTCATTTCTCAGTTAAAAAAAAGTCTCAATAAAAAGGTTTAATTTACTTGCTTGGAGTTGCTCATGCTTATTCTTATGATGTGAATGAACTTGGACTAGGCTACAAAAGATGACGTCATTACATATATATTTATAAAACCTGAAGTATAAAACATATCCTTTTTCATCTTTTCATCAAAATTAATGACCGGAGTCGAGTAAGACTCTAGTAGTAGTACACTGGAACTGAGGTGGCATAGTGCTTAGCACGTCCGCCTGACAGCAACAACGTCTTTGGTTTGGTGAGGTGTTTCTATAGTATAGGGAATTTGCATGTTCTCCCTTTGCTTCTGTTGGTTTCATCTGGGTACTCTGGTTTTCTCCAACAGTCCAAGGAGATGCATGTTAGGTGAACTGGCTGTTCCAAATTGACCGAGAGTTAGTGTGAATGGTTGTGTGTGTTTATCCTGCCTCTGCCTAGTGTCGGCTGAGATAGGCTCCAGCCTTTCTGCAACCCCGAAAGGATTAAACCTTTCAATAAATGAGCGAGTGAAAGCAGTTACACTGAGATGGAAGTGGTAAATGTGAGTGGTCACATTTAAAAGAAATGCACCTTCACCCAATGTACTCATGTATATTGGAGTCATGTACCTTTACTGCCAGTTTAATAGGAATCTCTACATATCCACTCAGCCACTGCATACATTTATGCAGTTAGAGGTCAAATGTTTGAGATGATATTCATGTCAAACACATGAACAATGGGCTGATCAATGACTTGAACTCGAGCACGGTTTTTGGTTCCAGAAGAGCCGGTCGGAATATTTCATATACTGTACCGCTGGTCTCTTCATGCACACAAGTCTTTGAAGTTTTTAAAACTGGTTAAACAACAAAAACACTCCACACACAACATTTCTGTCAGGCGAAATGCCTTACGAATGAAACATGTCAAAAAGGAAAGCTGCAGTAAGTCAAATAAAGACTGCACTTGTACTGAGCAGCAAAAAAGCATCCCAGAATACACACCATCATCCCTGAAGGGGACGGCCTAGAAAAGGACACCGCTTCCTCAAACCTGGACAGCTGAAAGTAGGAAAAGTCCAGATGACTGAAGGATGTCATAATTTGTGTTCATTTCCTGTTGCGTCATATTCATAACCACTTTATCCTTTTTTTTTTTTTATCGGAAGGGTTGCTTAGGGCAGTTGTGGCCTGGTGGTAAAAGGCGCTGGATCACTGATCCTAGGGTTGGGGGTTTGAGTCCCACTCTCCACAAGGTGGTCACTGTTTCCCCAGTGTAGCTAACTAGGTTATCATAGGCCGGCCATGTCTCTCACTGTCTATGGTGAGAGGTTCATGTGAAAGAACCATTGCTGACTTTTGTCAAGAGTAACTCCAAAGCCGTCAGCGTGTTTCTGCCCCTTGCTAAAAGGTTGTGTCAGGAAGGGCATCCAATCATTAATATGACTTCCATGAAGATGGAGGCAGATGATTCGCTGTGGTGACCCCTGAAGGGGAACAGCCAAAAGGAAAAGAAGAAGGAAATGTGGCATAGTGGTGTAGTGGTTAGCACATCCACCTCACAGTCAGAAGGTCCCGGATTTGGAAAGGGTGTTTATGTTCAGTGGTTATGTTCTCCCCCTGCTTGCATAGGTTTCCTCTGGGTACTCTGGTTTCCTTAGACAATCCAAAAGAACTGCAGATTAGGCTAACTGTCTGTTCACCCTAACGTGTAAATATAAGTATGAATGGTTGTGTTTGTTTTGCCTTGTGATGGTCTAGCGAGCTGTTAAGGGTCTAAGGGCCCTGCTTTCAAAGTGTCGGCTGAGATAGGCTCTATCATAAGAATGACCCCAATAAACGGTTCAGCAAATAAGTGAGAGAGTGTGACATTTTAATACAAACCTGTACTTTGTAAGTCTCTGCTGTTATGGAAGATCACTCAATAACTTTTGACCAATCCAGAATTCTACAACTGCGTGATTGCTGTTTTGACTCGGTCTGCATGACGGCTGAGGTGAGTTCACATGATCTGCTTTTGCATAATTTACATAAGCTTCTTTATCTTCTGGGAAACTCTTAGGATGTGTTTACCCTTTTTATTCCCCAGTAAAGTTTCCGATTACCCAATAAACACATGAATTATACACTGTATAACGGTGCTTCTGTTACCCATGAATGTTTTTGGTAATTATTACTGTATATAGTTTATTGTTATATACAGTAGTTGGAACCAGTGCATTTTGAGAGCTGCTGAAAGATCAGCCAATGACAAGTTACGGGAGGCGGGGCGAAGCCTGTTGCTCTAAGCTGACGTTTACTTCCGGGCGCATGCGCAGACGATTGGTGAGAAGATGGTGATCATCAAGGAGTAGTGAGTTCAAAAAATATTTATAGTTTTAATTAGTTGTTCTCGGTTGGTGTTTGTGCTGCCTTTTATTCGATGTGGTGTACAAAAGTTTTAAAAGTATGATTGTCGTTCTGAAATAGTCTCGTTGTTTTTTCAGAGAATTTGAAACGAGTTTTCGGAATGAAGGTTGATACCGGCTTGTTTGAGGCCCAGCTTAGCCGTATTAGCATAACTCTGCTTACTCTGGCTAGCATGCCATTTGTGTGAGGGAGGAAGCAAGGTGTCTAGTTGCTAGTAGGCGTCGTGAAGCAGTCAGTGTGAGAGAAAGGTTCAGTAGGTTTTTTGTTGAAGGTGTTGGCTAAGAAAGTTAAATATTTTAGTTATACATAAACTAAAGTCACACGATAGTGAAGCTAACCGGAAGTGGGACTTTTTATAAACTTTGTCGAAAGTGAAGCCACGGGGAAAGAAACTAGTAGCTTAACTGCCATTTAGTACGGTTTCAGGGGTTATACGAGTACTGTATTACTTTATCTCCAACGCTACTTGTCAGCAAACAGCTTGTTTGCTTTACAAGCATTTCTCTCTAGATTTACACTTAAGCTAATTATATTCCCATCAGTCCCTGCGGTAAAGTTCGCCATTGATTCGACTTACAAAAGCTACAAACTACACTGTAAACTCAATTTTATTCATTTAAATCCTGGCGTGAAATACAAATTTTTAAATAAATGTAGGTCATAGATTGAACAAGCTAGTTTTGAAAGTACCAGGGAACCTCCCATCAAGAAGACACTTGAAGATGAATCAAGCTCCAAAGCAGGGGTGTCAAACTCATGCTACAAATGGCTATGTGGCATAATTTTAAAAGATGATGTGTTCCCTTTAGAGCAGGGGTGTTGCCACAAGGGGCCTAGTGGCTGCAGGCTTCTGTTTCAACCAAGCAGTCGCACACCTGACTTGGCCCTTTTAATCAAGTGATCGGAACCTTCAGTCAGCTGATTGGTCAGTGTCTGTACAGCACACAGATTGACCAATCAACTTCCTGAAGACTCAGATCAGTTGATTCAATTAGCCAAGTTAGGTGTGCTACTGCTTGGTTGAAACAGAAGCCTGCAGCCACTAGGCCCCTTGTGGCAACACCCCTGCTCTAAAGGGAACACATCATCTTTTAAAATTGTTTTAAAAGGCTGGAATAGGTCATATCCTGTTGGGAGGGGAGACCTCGATTTAGCTCTAGTTAGTCATCACTGACTCATTTGCAGAACTACTTAATACAGTGATACCTCAGCTCACGAACATAATTGGTTCCCAGAAAGTGTGTGTAAGGCGAAAAGTTCGTCTTCCGAACATTTATTTCCCATAAGAAACCATTAAAATGAGAATAATCCGTTCCCAGGTCCCCATAAAACATAATTTTCTACTAAATAGGCCTTAAAACTACACAAAAATATACCTTATTTTATGTATAATAAATGTGCTCTTGTATTGTAATTCAAGAAATAAACTGTACTGTATAATAAAGTGGTTTTATTTACCTTTGTGATGGTAGTTGATGGCTTGATGGAATGGAGTGGGAGGAGGAGGGAGGGAGGGAGTTACTGTTTGGAAGGAGTGTTTGGAAACGCCTGCTGTTTGGAAACACCCTTAGCCACACACACACACACACCCTTAATAGCTTCCTTGTTCTTAAGGATGGGAGCAATGGTAGACTTAGCGTACTGGTACTGGGACGCTGGGACGCTGAGTCACACAAACGCACACCTCGTTCGTGTTTTTCAATGATCTCCGCCTGTGGTGGGGTCTTTTTCGGTCCCATAATAGCAAACGTACACTCAATATGGTCCAAAATGTCTAGCAAACACAAACCACTTCCGCACTCAAAGAAAGGGGGTGACGAACTGTGACGCCATGAGCGTGCGTCAGCTTCTCGTGGCCGCCACCGTGGCGCTGTTCGACCGCGTGGTTTGATTCGTCCACCGAAAACTAGTTCGTCAGCAGAGACTATATGCTCGCAAATTTAATGTTCTTGAGGCGAAAAGTTCGTGAGCTTAAGCGTTCGTCAGCGGAGGTTTTACTGTACTAGGGTTGCATGTAGGCTGACCGACCAACACAGGGCCATACTCCCTCACTTAGGGCCATTGTGGGACAGCCAATTAGCTTGATGTATGTTTTTGGACTGTTGGAGGAAACTTGAATACTGAGAAGAAAATCCATGCAAGCACAAAAAGATGTAAACTCCACAGAAATGCCTTTGTCAAGCCCAGGGCCCTCCTCCTGTGACTACACCACTGTAGTTAGAATTTATGGAGTTCATTTTTTTTGAAAGGTTGACTCTCAATAACGATTTTATTTTTCGCGTCTCAGTGTCTCACTTCAAAGTTTCCTGGAACGATGCCGTTTGTATGTTGTGGTTTTGAGCTTGTAAAGCATTGGTGTGGCCTGGGGTCTGGAGTTTGATTACTTGAAAAATAAACAGTCAGAATAGAGCTTTGTGATCAGAAAGCTGCCTGGTGTCTAGACTAGGGCTCTGAGGGAGTTGTGGGGGTGTGTCATAGGTGGGATTTCTCCTTCACCCCTGTTGCACAGGAAGGGCTTACGTAGAATGCATGTATGCAGGACATGAAGGCAGTTGGTGTAAGAGAAAAAGATGCAGAGGATAGGGTGAGATGGAGGCAGATGATTCGCTGTGGCGACCCCTGAAGGGAAAAGCCGAAAGGACAAGAAGAAGGAGAAGAAGAAGCAGTACATTTTATTTCCTCCTCCACCCAGGTTCTAAAATCCGGTTCCAGTTCATTGTCTTGGGTGTGTTGGAGGAAGTACTAAACTGTCGGGGGGTTCTGTAGGATCTGTTTTTCCTTGTTTCATGTTTCATATGACAGTGTCTCTCTCTGATTCTCATTTTGCTAATTGTTTTTTTTTTTTTTTTCATCTTTAGCCGTGTGGTCTTGCCGTGCTCTGTAGAAGAGGTGAGTATTTTACCTTCTAATCTGTTATTTGGCATTTTCTCATCCTCAGGAGTGTGAGAAGGAGTTGGTAATTATGTGATAGTTTGAAACCAACAGTGGCATTACATTATGTTTCCTGTCTTTTTGTTGTGCAACCCTTTAAAGGATCAGTGTCTTCAGTTTAATAAACAAGACATATTCATTCATATAGATCAGGGGTCTCAATCTCATTCACACCTGACACCTGACATGACTCATCTAATAAACTGATCAGAGTCTTCAGGCGGTTGATTGGTCAGTCCTGTGTGCTGTGTACAGAGATTGGTCTGCTGCTGCTTGGTTGAAGCAAAAACCTGCAGCCACTACCGCCCTTTGTGGAATGAGTTTGAGACTCCTGATATAGATGGTAATTTGGTTTATGCAGGATATGAATTAGGTTCATACATTAAGGTTGTTCGGAGATTGCAGTGTGATCTCGACCTTTTGAAAACCGTTTAGCACAACAACATTTAAAAAAAATTCCAGGGTGCATTCCTTTTCTATCTGCTCCATGCTGAGATTGGAAGGACGTGCAGCAAGTTAGATTGATAAAGGACAGAGAGGGAGATGTATTGACTGATGACAGAAGTGTGCTGGGAAAATGGAAAGAGTACTTTGACGAGCTAATGAATGAGGAAAATGAGAGAGAAAAAAGAGAAGAGGTGACCATTGAGGAGCAGGATGTAGCAAAGATCAGTAAGGGTGAAGTGAGAAGGGCATTGAAGAGGATGAAGAATGAAAAGGCAGTTGGTTCTGATGATATACCTGTGGAGGTATGGAAGTGTCTAGGAGAGGTAGCAGTAGATTTTTTGACAAGAACATTCAACAAGGTCTTAGAGAGTGAGCAGATGCCGGAGGAGTGGAGAAGAAGTGTGCTGGTGCCCATTTTTAAGAACAAGGGAGACGTGCAGAGTTGCGACAAATACAGAGGGAAAAAGTTGATGAGCCATACGATGAAGTTATGGGAAAGAATAGTGGAAGCTAGACTAAGGGCAGAGGTCAGCATTTGTGAACAACAGTTTGGTTTCATGCCAAGAAAGAGCACCACAGATGCAATGTTTGCTTTGAGGATGTTAATAGAGAAGGTCAGAGGGAACTGCATTGTGCCTTTGTGGATCTGGAAAAAGCATATGACAGGGTGCCAAGAGAAGAACTGTGGTATTGCATGAGGAAGTCTGGAGTGGCAGAGAAGTATGTTAGAGTGGTGCAGGACATGTACGAGAGATGTAAGACAGTGGTGAGGTGTGCTGTCGGCGTGACCGACGAATTTAAGGTGGAGGTGAGACTGCATCAAGGGTCAGCTCTGAGCCCCTTCTTGTTTGCTATGGTGATGGACAGGCTGACAGACAAGGTTAGGCAAGAATCTCCAGGGACTATGATGTTTGCAGATGACATTGTAATCTGTAGTGAGAGCAGAGAACAAGTAGAGTAAAATCTAGAGAGGTGGAGGTATGCCCTGGAAAGGAGAGGAATGAAGGTTAGCCTCAGAAAATCAGAATACATGTGTGTGAATGAATGGTGCTGTTTCAGTGAGCAGAGATAACGAAGGTGGAGGATTTTAAGTACTTAGGCTCAACAATCCAGAGCAATGGAGAGTGTGGAAAAGAGGTGAAGAAGTGTGTGCAGGCAGGCTGGAATTGTTGGAGAAAAGTGTCTGGTGTGATGTGCGATAAGAGAGTGTCAGCAAGAATGAAAGGAAAGTGTACAAGACTGTGGTGAGGCCAGCAATGTTGTATGGCTTAGAAACAGTGGCACTGAGGAAAAGGCAGGAGGCAGAGCTGGAGGTAGCAGAGATGAAAATGCTGAGGTTCTCGCTGGGAGTAACGAGGATGGATAGGATCAGAAATGAGTACATCAGAGGGACAGCCCATGTCAAATGTTTTGGAGACAAAGTCAGAGAGGCTAGATTGAGATGGTTTAGACATGTACAGAGGAGGGATAGTGAGTATATTGGCAGTAGGATGCTGAGGTTGGAACTACCAGGCAGAAGGCCTCGAGGAAGACCAAAGAGACGATTCATGGATGTGGTGAAGGAAGACATGAAGGTCGTTGGAGTCAGAAAAGATGATGCAGAGGACAGGGTGAGATGGAGGCGGATGATTTGCTGTGGCGACCCCTGAAGGGAGCAGCTGAAAGGAAAAGAAGTAGTAGTAGTCCCCTTCACCGCAGGTGTCCACTATCGGGTTTGGGGATTACCGCCATGACATATACCGATGGCCTTCCAGAAACAGCTATGGGCTGCCGCCTCAGCAATGGAGGCATGAAACATGGCCCATTCAGATTCCATGTCACCCGCCTCCTTCAGGACTTGGTTATAGCGTTGCCGGAGGTGGGAGTTAAAGGCCCCCCTGACAGGAGACTCTGGCAAACATTCCCAGGAGACCCTAACTACATGCTTGGGCCTGCCAGGTCTGGAGGGCGGCCTGCCCCGCCATCGGAGCCAGCACACTACCAAGTGGTGATAGTTTTGACAGCTCAGCTCCCCTCTTCAACCAAGTGTCCAGAACATGCGGCCACAAATCCAGTGACACGATGACAAAGTCGATCATTGAACCGTGGCCTAGGGATTCCTGGTGCCAAGTGCACTTATGGAGTTCGAGCATGGTGTTCGTGATGGATGATGATGACGAGCACAGAAGTCCAACAACAAAACATCATTCAGGTTCAGCCTGGAGAGGCCTTACCTACCAATCACGTCCTTACAGGTAAACTCCACATGGACGTGGACGTTTCTCAGGACAATCAATGAGTCCCTTGGGGGGGCGTTCTCCAACACATCCCCGAAAGACTCCAAGAAGGGTGGGTACTCTGAACTGTTTGGTGCAGAAGCACAAACAACAGTCAGGACCCGTCCCCTACCCAAAGGCAGAGGGAGGCTACCCTTTTGTCGACCGGGGAGAACCCTAATGTGTGGACACCAAGATAGGGGCAACAAGGATGCCCACACCTGCTCGCGCTTCTCCCCATGAGCAACTCCAGAATGGAATAAGGTCCAGCCCCTCTCGAGATGGGTAGTTCCAGAGCCCCAGCTATGCGTTGAGTCTGACTACATCTTTTCAGTATCTCTCCACCTCACGAACCAGCTTAGGCTCCTTCCCTGCCAGAGAGGTGGCATTCCATGTACCAGGAGTCGGTCAGTAGCCGAGTATCGGTAAGACAGAACCCATGTCTTCGGCTGCCACCCAAGTCACACTGCACCCATCTTCTATAGCTCCTCCCAGAGGTGGTGGGTCAATGGGAGGTTCCCATGGGGGGCTCCTTTAACTGTTAGATGAAATTAAAGTGTAAAAATCCCATTTATATGTACAACATTATTCTTGTGTGTAAATGTGTTCAAATATGGCAGCATTTTTTTAATTGGTTAATGGAAAAAAGAGAAAATTATCAAAATGTAACAATGACTCAAATGCTCCTTCACAGACTCAATGCATGTTTTGTAGGTTACCTGTAATTGTGCAAGAGAGAGTAGCTATTTTTGGGCCCTCCTTAGCCATGTGGTGGCCCTGCCAAGGATCTCTCCATGCTGCAAGTGGAATGCTTGAGGGCTGCGCGGCAAAATATTGAGCTACAGTTGTATTTCCCCTTTTGTTTACTGCTGTGCTAATTTGTTAACAGTTGCCATGGCTGAAGTAGCACTTTATGCAAGTCTTTGTGTGAGTTGAGAGTGCTTCAAAAGAGCCTGGTTTATAATGTGATGATGCCGATATGCTTTGTACTGCATCTAAATGAATCTGTTGTTTATCTGAACGCAGCTGTCCATTTCTCAGGCTTCACTAGATTTGGTATTGACAATTAGACTATTGTATTTCTACATTGCAGACCACTTCCTGTAGTAGAGTCTTTGTACTGTGATGGTGTTAAAACAATACAGAAGCTTTTATAAATGTATTTGTCCCCTTTTAATTAGGTTCGACATTACATGTATAGTAATGTTAGTTTTCTTCTCTTATACATTTCCAAAGTCTTTATCCTGGACCTTTTAGATATGACCCAAACCTTACAGTTACACACATGAGTCTGAGTATTGATCCAGTTCTTTTTCCTGAGCTGAATGAATCAAGCAGCTTGAATAGATCGATTTGAATCGCAGGGTGATTGTTATACGTTCCCCTTGTGGTCATCTCTCTTCGAATGCCAATGTTTTTGTTTCTTTTGACCACCGGTTTGCTTGATGGTTGCAAGTAAAAGGAAATTTCCTTGTTAATAAGCTTTGATAATTTGTTTGTCTGTTGTTGTTCCCCACCCCCACAAGTACCAAGTGGGCCAGCTTTTCTCTGTGGCCGAGGCCAGTAAAAACGAGACTGGTGGTGGAGAGGGCATCGAAGTGCTAAAAAATGAACCATATGAAAAAGAGGGAGAGAAAGGACAATACACACATAAGATCTATCATTTAAAGAGGTTGGTGAGACTTTTTATTAAGTACTGTCTGGGTATTACATGTGATAAAGCAGGGTTAATGTGGGGAACTTATTTTTTACTGTTTTATCATTTCACACCATTGCACTGTTCAGCACTCACTCATGTTTTATTATAATTTTGTGTATTAGCCTCTAATTCACTGGGTTTATATACGGGGGTCATAAAATCCCAGATTAATCTTGAATTCTGGTTGTAAAGTTCCACATTAATTTGGAATACTTTTGCCGTTTTTAAGCAAGGTAGAATAGAATTAAAACTACAACTACCTTCAACACACACACATTAGACGCACAACTTTCTCAGGGATTTTTCGAATATTCCAATTCCGAACAATCATACACTGTTTTCTTGAAGTTGGTCCAGGACGCCAAACTGTTGTTAATGGATTACTGCCATCTACTGGTATGGAGTGGAGGGAACAAAAATTTTCAGGTTATAATCTAAAAGGTTGCACTTTTTTACAATCCAGTCTTGTGGCTTATCAGAGTGTGATGCGACTATGACTCCTAGATGGGATGCTATTCCATTGCAGGTTAACTTCCCAGTATTTTTACTCGTACACACTTATACTACTGAGTGGACAGAGACCCTGCCCAATTAGTGGGAGGTGTAATTGTGATTTGAACCCACGACCTCTTGATCATGAACTCACCATTGTAATCACTACACCACTGGCCCCACCATGCATATAATCACATTAGCTAAGCCTGAAAACATTACATTTAAAAATGTTTGTCGTATAAGCGAGTAATGCGTCCGTGCTTATGATACATTTCAAATGTGTCATCGCCCCTCCAAATTCGTGACATGATTGTGAAACCATATGTGATAAGACAGAGTGAAAAGAGAAACTCTTGTAATGATGTAGTGATGCACATCTCATTCTTTCTTTTCCTCTTACAGTAAAGTGCCTGGATTTGTGAAGATGATCGCACCAGAGGGGGCTCTAGTGTTCCACGAAAAAGCCTGGAATGCCTACCCATACTGCCGTACCAGTAGGTTTTTCCTCTCAACCCACTCACTCTTCATTTAGCACTAAAACTGTTACTTTGCTGAGATTTTGACACAAGCCCCTAAAATATTGAGTCCTCCATGTTCACTTGTGTTTATGGTTCTGAAATAACTGTCAAGTACATTTCAGTGACTGCTTATGAATCATGAAATACTGTTGTATTAACGACTGATTTATTTTTATTTCTTTATTGCTACATTTCCTCACTTGCTGCATCGTTGGCTTCAGTTGTGACGGTGAGTAGTGTTCAGTTTTACAGTCTGGCCTCTCGATTTAGTGAAACAGCGGTTCTATTGGCAATGAATCACATGTTTGTATCCAGTGTCATTTTTTTTTTTTTACACATGTGCTTTGGCTATGCAGTAGGTTTTGTTGGGGATTTCTCCAGTAATTTTTACATACACAGCTCAGAGTCTATGCATCATCTCTGAATCTAACACAGAATATCTCCTTGCTTTTGCAGAATGAGTACATGAAAGATGACTTTATGATTAAAATTGAGACATGGCATAAACCTGATATGGGATTCACAGAAAATGTGAGTAAATGAGCTGTCAGAACACTGCGAGCCCTCCTGTAGTCTTCCTCTTACTCGGGGTGTGTGCTGTCTGTGCTCATGTCCTGTGCTCTTGAACCAGGTTCATGGATTAGACCCAGAGGTGTGGAAGACGGCTGATGTAGTACACATTGACATCGCAGATAAATCACAAGTAGAGCCTGGAGTAAGTCGTCATACCCCTCTCACATACATACACTGGTGCACACAAATTCAATAATGCCATTATTCGTTTTATTAGAGATGTGTATTCGATTGGGAGGAAGTCTGTAGAAAATTGGCACTCAGGTGCGGGGTCACTCCCTCCCCCATCTCAGTAATTCTCACCTTGCTTATGAACAAGGAGCTGGGATCAGACTGTCATTTGGTATTTCTTCCTACAAAGGTCTAAAGGCGAAAGAACTGTTTTGGCCAAAGTTCAAATATAATTTTCTCGTCCTCATACAGCCAAAGCATGTTTCGGTGTAATGATTGGCTCTTTAGTTTAGTACTGAGCTTGAGAGCTGATTCAGCATGCACATTAAAAGTACACACTTTGTGCACAAATTGCTTTCCGTAAATATACACTTATAAACCCTCTACACTACTCTGAGAACTCTCTGAACTACTAGAAGTAATGTCATCTAGACCTGTCAGTGATTTTTCAATGCTACATACTCTGGTGTTTGGTTACATTTGGGTCAAATGAGAACTTGTATGATATCCACTGAATAGGAGGTGAATAATTCTAGTACGTACCACATGGGAACAGAAAAAAAATCTTAATTAAAATAGTATTTTTAATTCCTCCAACTGGATTATTTTACATACTATTACTGCCAGAACTGGGGAATTTGGACAAGGACTCAGATTTTGAAATGTACTGGATCAGATTTCGTATGAGGGACTTTTTATTTATTTATATATTTTATTTAGGTTGGCCCCAACCAATTAGCATGGCTCTGTTCTGCCATACCTTTAGCCTTTTTTTTTCTCAGAACATATCTTTTGGTGTACATCACCCATGAATACCAAAAGCAATACGTGTGGCTCCATATGGGGATGGTGGAGTGTTGCAGACAAGTTTCCTGCATATGTCAGATACATATGACTAGGGTGGGGTGTTGTGTACCAGTTTCCTGCCCCTGTCACCTTAACTTTGACCTTTTTATATCTCCAAAAGAGAAAAACATTTGTGGAGTATATCCCCTGATGTTTAACACCTATGAATACTGATCTTGTTGTGTGGATACATGTAGGGCGGGCAGCATGTAGCATGCTGGCTTGCTGCTCAAGTCCTTGACCTTCAACCACCAACACAGAAAATGCTCATCCGGAGCATAGCTCCTAATGAACAACACCTATACATTTTCCTACGTTCATGTGTTTGAAACAAGTGAAAGCAGTGAGCATTAGCTAGTTAGTTCACTTCAAGAATAGTGTATGTATGTATGTATGTGTGTGTATATATACAGTGGCACCTTGACTTACGAAATTAATCTGTTCCGAGGGCAAGCTCGTAAGTCAAAATGTTTGTTAGATAAAACAAAAATTCCCATAGGAAATAATAGAAAACCAATTAATCCGTTCCAACCCCTCCTAAACTCGTATAACCTGACACAAACACATATATTTGACCTAATATATATCAAAGATAAACATGTTAAAACAATAAATATTTCATAATAACAATAATACATGTACATTAACATTAATAATAATAATAATAATACAACAATAAACAATAAGTCAACTAATCCTTCTGATCATCGACTGTGGCAAAGATGTCACTTGGGCACAAAGATGTCACGTGGGCAGGCATGAGATGGTGCAAGACGGAGGAGAATTTTGTGCATGCTACAAATGCCAGCGAGGAAAGGCTCGTTGTGAGCTCCCACAAGGCCAGTGTTTCTCAAATAGTGTGGCGTGCCCCCCTGATACCAGTGGGGACGCGCATGACCATGGGGAACAATTACACTTAATTGCGCATCTTCTACAGTAGGTGGCAGCACTGCTCATTTATAATGAGTTTTCCATGATACGAGCTCCGATCACACAAAAAAATCTGCCCCATCCAACGAGCAAAATTTTGATTTACAAGCTCTGCTGGGAAAGTGGCTTTCCCAGGCTGATTAGCCTTGTATTCTTCCGCACTCTGAGGAGTGG
>CM045743.1:22291439-22373939 GCA_024760905.1 Plotosus lineatus
GATCTGTCTCTACTTCACTCCTTACAATAATTGCATTCTAAAAAAATCTGCTTCAGTCTCAAATATACCATTTAAATATACAACTAAGTGAATGATGTGAATGATGTGCTGGTGTGTCATGCAGGACTACAAGCCAGATGAAGATCCTGCACTCTTTCACTCGGAGAAGACGGGCCGAGGACCACTAGGCCCGAACTGGAAGGTGCGCCCGTTGCTACTATTCTTAATCATTTCCTTTTTTTTAAGCTTATACTAAAGCTGCTCAGTAACTGGTCACTTTAATAGAAACACCTGTGCAGCTAATCAATTATGAGAGCAGCGTATATCATCATGCAAATACGTCAGGCTCTTGATCAGACCAGGGGATGTAATGTGATCTCAGTGATGCTGACCCTGATATGTTTCGTGGGTGCCAGATGGACTGGTTTCAGTATTTGAGAAACTGCTGATATCCTGGAATTTTCCATTCACAGTCGTCTCCAGACTAAATGCAGTTTTGTGAAAAACAAAACTGAAGCAGCAGTTCTGCTGACGGAAACGGCTTGTTGATGAGCGAGTTCAGAGGACAATGGCCAGACTGCTATGAGCTGACAGGAAGAACAGGGTAACTCATAACACAGGAGATCCCCAGAGAGCAACACAGTCAGAAATAATCAGACCAGCCTCTCTGGTACCGACAACCCTGCGAGGGACAGAGTTACTGAGGTCACATATTTTTTCCCCCATCCTGATGTCTGATGTATGATTTTTGTTATGGTAGAACACGATTGATCAAATTACTTATTTCCTGCATGACCATACTGAATCTTGACACTACCGTCTAGTGAAATGTTCACTGTAGTGTATTCTTAGTCTGAGGCATCCTAGTAGAACATATCCATCATAGGGCAAGCCACGACTTCCCTGTGGTGCTGATACAATGCTTGTAAAAAATTCACAGAGGACTACTGCAATGCTAAGAAGACACCAGGAATGCAGTTGTATCACATGACAGTTACATTTACGGCCTTTATCAGACACACTTATCCATAGTGACTCACATATCTATCGTTTATACAGTTCAGCACATTAGGGTTGAGGGCCTTGCTCTCGGGCCTAACAGTGCGACTGGGCCCTGAGCCCCTAACCTTCTGATCAGTAACCCAGGTCATTAACCAGTCAGCCCCTAGTTGCTTGTGGTGAGTGAGGAATTTAATAAGTCGTTCTCTACTGTAACATGAATTACATGTACAGGGGAAAAAGGCCTTAAGCATTAATGAAGATGCACTCGCACAATCCGGGTCATGATCCTAGTTGTCTTTCAGTGTTGGGCTGAGGTTCAGACCTTTTTTTTTTTTTTTTTTGGTGCCAATTTTATTCTGATCTAAACCAGTGTGACTCTGGTTGGTGCCAACATTTCGATGTGTCTCGGATATTGTATTTTTAAAAATGTTCTTGTCACCATTTTTACATTAATGTTACATTGATGTGTACCAATGCACTCCCAAAATATTATACTCTTGCTCACTTTTTCCAGAACTACTACAGCGTCCTCCACTGTGCAGTGGTGGGCCCGCCGACATGTAGTGGTGTAGCATCAGAATATGGCAAATTGGGATCGTGATTGGTATCGTGTGTGCATACCTACTATCAACTTTCTTAAAACAAAATAAATTCAGCATTAGCCAGGTTGTTTTCTCCCACGTTGTCCTCACATGCTTCTCTGCCCGGTTTAAATCTGATTTATTGCCTTTCTGCTGGTTCACTTGCTGATAATTGCTTTTGTTTTAACAGGCTGAGCTTAGTGCGAAGACAGACACGCCCCGAATGTGTGCGTACAAACTAGTAACCGTGAAGTTTCGGTGGTGGGGCCTCCAGGGCAAAGTCGAGCAGTTCATCCACAAAGTAAACATAAATATTTACTTACTCTTCAAGACTTCAGTGATCTAAAAAACATTCCTGTACGTTATATAAAGTACAGGAACTCTGTGTCCATGATGTTACACACTAGCTATGCCTCTTTGATGTGGACTCAATGTCTGTTTTCTCTCCCTTTTACAGCAAGAGAAAAGGATCTTCACTAACTTCCACCGGCAACTCTTCTGCTGGATCGACAGGTGGGTGGAGCTCACCATGGAGGACATCCGGAGGATGGAGGCCGAGACACAGAAGGAGCTAGAGGAGGTCAGCTCTAATTCCTGAGTGCCGAGCAGTACAGTTATGTTTAAAAAGCACCAAACTGATTTTATTATTTGGACCATAACATGAGTCAAGGCACTTACGTGGGTGGCTTCCACATACACTGCTCCTGGTTCTGAACGATTACAGCTGGTTCCTACATCAACGAAAAATCTTAAATGTAACCACTGCTAATGAATAAAATAGATTGTTTATAATGTAAATATAATTTATTTATATAAATTATTTTTATTTTTAATTATTATTATTAAGAAGAACTCCATGAATGTTATTTTATTTTTCTACAGCTGAAATAAAGTTGGTTGGGAAGTAGAGCTTGAACTTTTCTTCAAAAAAAAACAAAAAAAAAAACACAGGTAATGGTGCACCAGCTGGGAGAATAAAGGTTCAGGCTCGGTATCACCCAAAATCCCTGCTATTGTTTGAAACATGTCCAACTCGTCTCTGTTCATGTGCCGTCCCCTTGTGGGTTACATTTTAGTGCTCAAATGACCAACATGTAACCGAGAGAATCCAGTCATTTTTCAAAATAAAAGATTTTTAAAAATTAAAGATTGTTCAGACTCAAATAATACACAAACCGGAAATCATTTCTTCTGCGGCCCGGTACCAATTGATCTACGGTCCGTGTAGTGAGTGACCGGGATATCATCGTTGGACATGTTTCAAACATTAGTGTGGATTTTGGGTGAGCCTGAGCCTTCATTCTCCCAGCTGGTGCAACATCACCTCTGTGTTAATTTAATTTATTATTTTTTTTATATAGAAAAGTTCAAGCTCTAATTCCCAACCAACTTTATTTCAGCTGTTGAAAAATAGCATTCGTGAAGTGTTTATTAGTAATAATAATAATAATAATAATAGTAGTAATATTTTATATAAATAAATTTATATTCACAACATAAACAATCTATGAGCATCTTCTGATGTGTGTGTGGTGATCCCTTGCTACTTCGTGCTTCACTTTCTGCGGTTACAGTGTGTTGTGGGTTTTTCAAAAATATTAATTGAACAATTAAAAAATAAGGAAATTAAGGCAAAATAGGGAAAACATTGAGGAAAATGCTGCAAATCAAGGCCAATTGTGCAAAAAAAAAACCAACAAACAAAAAAAACAACCCAACAAATCTAGTTACATTTTTATGTGAGGTGCACATCTGTGTGTGCATTTATATTTTATTTACATCTTGTGCATTATTTTTGAATGTTTAATTGTTATTATAGCATTTGTAGTCTTGAATATATATTTATTGATGTTATATACATGTGTGTGTATGTCAGTCAGAGGGGTCAATCCTACTAATCCCATTAGGGGGCCTAAAAGAAATATAGAGGGCATAACAGAAAATAATTGAAAATCACTGCACAAGGCAGCACAGAGGAATACATGCGGAAGAAAAGACATTTCTCCAGCAGAGCTCGTAAATAGAAAATTTGCTTGTTGGATAGGGCAGATTTTTGGTGGAATCAAATCTCATGTCATGAAAAATTCGCAAGTCGAGGTAACTGTGTGTGTGTGTGTGTGTGTGTATATGTATATAATATGTATGTGTATACGCACACACACACACACACACGCGCGCGCGCACACGTGTGTTCACCCAGCAGTATAAATGGGTACCAGTAAAAATATACTGGGAATGTAACCTACGATGGACTAGCCTCCCATCCAGGAGGAATTGTACGCCTAGTCGCTTCACGCTACAGAATCCGGGGATAAGCACCGGTCTGATGAGCCACTAGGCTTGGGTGTAAAAAGCACAACGGAGTGTACCTTATATATATGAAATGTATATATAAATGAAAAATTCGTAAGTCGATGTACCTGTGTGTGCGCGTGTGTATGTGCGTGTGCGCGCGCGCACGCGTGTGTATGTGTGCGTGCGTGTGTGCGTGAGAGAGAGTATGAGTATATATGTATACAGGAATATATATTTATATATACAAGGATCCCTCACTTTCCGTGGTTAATTGAGACCGAGATCCCCACGTGACTATCAAAATCCGCAAAGTAAGATCACCCCCTAGTCCCCACCCCCAATTGACGTGTACGTACATGTATATGTGTATATCATATCAATAAATACATATCCAATGCTACAAATGCTTATAATAACAATGAAACATTGAAAAAAAAACACAAGGTGTAAATAAAATATAAATACAGACGCTCTCCAACTTACCAACATTTGTTTTGCAAGCATCCGGAGATACCAACATGTCCAAGGTCGAAAGTGAAATGAAATAGAGATGGAGTAAAAGCTACAGAAAGATAGATCATGAATATAAGTATGAAATATGATTAAGCATGATCCTGAGATACACTTAATACTAGGCTCCTGCAGAAGGGGGCGTGGCTGAGCAGACGCCCGCACACACAGATGCAACAATGCAGTTTTGATGGGAGATTTTGGGTTGTTTTGTGTTAGTTTAGGTGGGTTTTTTTTTTTTTTTTTTTTTTTTGCGCATAATTGGCTGTTTTTTGTGACATTTTCCCTTAACATTTCCACCTATTCTTCCTCAGTTTCCTTATTTTTTAATTCAATGAATATTTATTTATTTAATTTCAAAAAATGGCGATGCACTGAAGCCGAATTAATTGAAGCATGAAGTAGCCAGGGATCCCTGTATATCTACGTGTGTGTGTGTGTATATATATATATATATATATATATATATATATATATATATATATATAATATGTGTGTGTGTGTGTATAATATATATACATACATAGACATATATATATATATATATATATATATATACACACACACACAAACACACATACATACATACACACACACACATATAGATGTGTGTATATATATATATATATATATATATATATATATATATATATATATACTAGTGTGTGTTGTGTGTGTGTGTGTGTGTATGTATGTATGTATATATATATATATATATATATATATATATATATATATATATATATATATACACATACATACATCTATGTGTGTATATATATATATATATATATATATATATATATATATACACATACATACATCTATGTGTGTGTGTGTGTGTATGTATGTATGTGTGTGTGTGTGTGTGTAGACAGACGTAGACCATGAATTCTGCAAAATTCCGAATACCCCTGTTCATTTAATCATTACCACCTCAGGTCTTAACCTAATGAGAAACGCACACTTATGTTTTTAAAGGACCTGCAGATCTGCTCAGTATTGTTTTCTTCTTCTGGTTGCCACTGGCCACTCTATAATAATCTCTATTTTCAGTGTATGTTTTTGTTGAACGGAACCCAGCACAAAGACGGCAAGTAATTGGCCCAGCTTCTTCCTGTCAGCCTGTTAGAAATGTGATCCAGCCATGTGGCCCCTCCAAAGCCTGACGCAGTCTGTGATCATTTTCAGCACGCAGCCAAGGAAAACCACAGAGTTTTCCACTCCTTGGGAAATATTGATCAATACTCGCTCTTCCAAAGGCCCAAGGCGTAGTCTGGTATTACTTGAACTCTTAGCATTAGTTTGCCAAAATTAATAGCTAATATAGATTCTCACATGGTCCACTTTCAGTCTCATTAGTTCCGTTCTGTTATTATTGAAGTTTTTATAAATGGACGGGCTCATTTTTTATTTTTTTCCTCTCCCCCGCCTGTAAATGTGGCGAATATGATGGAGTTGGAGTCGAGATACTAAGCCCCAACACTGAACAATTTGTTTCTCTGCTCTTATACCGCTGCCAAGTTTAAACTGTGCTGATTTTGCCTAATATTTAATCTGATAGTTTAGTTTGGCTTCATATCGTAGACTCCAGGCCTTCCAAGTGCTGCCTTTCCAAAAACCTATTCGAGGACTTGATGCTGATGTTCTCCCCTTTCTGTAACCCTTTCCTTTTTTACCCCAACAGCAGTGCTGAAGCAATCTGACCTGCCTGTGTCCTAATGAGCTTCTATTTTGTACGTAGATGCGCCACAAAGGCAAAGTAAGAGGCACAACGGCGGCTGATGACTAGAAGTTGGTCATCTGATAGGCAAGCAGGTGGAATGAGATCCGTAAGTTTGCCAGGACTCGTGTTGTTTTTTTTTTTTGTTTTTTTTTCTCTTTCGTCGCTTGCGTTGCTTAATGATTTCCAAGTGCTGTCTCCATTTATGTTCACCAGCAGCACGAATTAGGAATACATCAAGACAAGTGCTTGTAACGAGGGTCTAATGAAAAGCCCTCCGTCTTGTTTTGAGATTAGTCAAAGCCGGTGATTGTTCCCTAGACAACATTTCAGCCGGCCGGCCGTGTTGAAGTATTTGCCAAGAGAACCTGCACCACCCAACATGACAAATCAGATCCAGAGGTCTGAGCTCATCTACTGATCTGCGCTTCAAAAAGAACTCCGGCTCGGGGAGACCTGAATCAGGGATCCTCATGAGGGAATGCAAGTTCTTATTCCTGCAGATCAGAGTTTAAGTTTTTTTTTAATGGTATGAAGACCTCCAGGGATGGGAAAGTCCTGTAAAGCTGTATTGGGGTAGGGTATGTTTGGGGGAGGAAATATCACTAGCATGGGGTTTGTGAACCAGAATGGAGGCAGTGCCATCCTCAGGCTACTTGTGCATGCATACTAACACATTATATCATCTAACCTCTGCATGTTCTCGTCATCGATCGTGTCCGTCCGTCGTTACCGTCTCCCCGACCCCCTCGTGTTCAGCGTGGAGCGATGATGCACCACTTTGATAGTGCCACTACTTTCTGTCCCCATGCTGTCTTTACTAACAAACTCTTTCTTAGGATCAGGTTGAACACTTGGGTGAATTACACTCTTTGTACAGTTGAACTGTTCCTTCTCCTCCTGTTCAGCTCTTCTGCTCCAGTGTGTATGAAGAGCATCTCTCGCCTGTTTCTAGCCACTAACATTGTAAAGGTTTTTATTCCTTTTGTGTGAAATCTGTGCGAATGCTGCTTCTTTCTCTGAGAGTTCATTCGTGGCCAAAGGTGTTGGAAACCACCTTGCAAAGCTGAGGTCATGCATGACATCACCAAGTGTACCAAATTTAGGGGGTATGCTCAGGAACAGTTCTGTCCTTCACATGTCTTTCGTTTATCTTTCAGCTTCGTAAAACCGGTCAGGTACGAGGCACCAGTGCTGCACATGAACAATGAGACAAAACCATACACCCTGCTGCAGTTTACCGAAGGAGCCACGATGCAGCACATGGATTAAGACGCCTGCGCCGTGGCATGCTCACGTCCTCTACCGGGAAAAACGATGGGTACATCTTTATACAATCAATAGCACTGTAGCCATCTTCCTCAGCACACCAACCAGCCTCACACTGACACCGAGACTCTCACCTATATCCATTTTGCCTATAATGACTTTATCAGAGAATTTAGAAAGTTAGGATTGGGATTATTTTAGAGATAATTAAAGTTTAGTGAGATTCCTACAAACTCCTCGGCAGGTGTCGGACCAATTTTAACTGTTTATGGCAATATCCCGATATTAACTGTAACCGTCTGGCGTTGTTTTCTTGTGTGTTTTTTCCTACTGCTGTCTTGTCATCGTTTAAACTTTCCTACCCTCATCCCCTCTCAGATTAAGTACTTATATCAGTTTGAATAAGGTTTTTATTTTTAATTTCTTATTATTAGTAGTCGTAGTAGTAATCAAGGATCTATTTTATCCTGTCACTATTTAGTACATTATAATTTTGTTTCTTCTAAAAAAAATATTCTGCTGCATGTGAAGGGAGTAATCTGCAGCTTGAAAAAGTATGCACATGCTCACACGCGCTAACTCACGTGTGCTCACACACACGCACACAATTTCCCATCAATCATTGTCACGTCAGTTAAACACACCCCAGACCGCAGCACCTCTTTGGTTAGTGGCTTTGCATGAGCTTAGCTAAGCCACGATAGAACAGGTGTGGTTTTTTTTTGTTTGTTTTTTTTTTTTTTTGGTTTCTTGACGACTCTAACTTCACCCCTAAGGTTCTCAGAGGGGCCATCCGTCCTCAAACGAAGCGTAGATTCGGGATGTTTTTCACATGTCCATTTCTGTCACATTTCAGACTAAACTAGTGCAATCAATGCTGCTGTTCTCGCACCTTTACAGCGACTTTATGCTGCTGGAGCTCAAAAGATTTCTCGATGCGGGGGAAACACGAAGAGCTCAAAGCTTCGTGTACCTGCAGATGTGTATGAGATGCGACCTTAAAACGTCCACATAGTTTTTAATCTGGTGACTTAAATTCTCCTTTTTTGGCATAGAACAATAAAAGTAAAGGAGTGCTGCGCTTTCTTGCACTGGTTACACGAGTCTGAAGCTGCAGGGCTTTTTTGGACTTCTCTCAATGTGCTTTAAATAGTGTGTACAGTTTTCTATCGTAGACTTTAAGAGATTTGGTGATATTCTAATTTTATTATATGCATTATTTCATTCGGTTGATGAAACAGAGAGAGACCGACATATCTATAGGATTTTTAACTATAGATCTCAACTTTTATATTTTGTAGCCTGGGTGTATTTTTGTTTGCCGGGTTTCTTAAAAGTTGGATTTCTGGAAGCAAAGCTGCGTTTGATGCTCTATAAGCTCCCCCTCCCAAATTTCTGTCTTTTTGGGACATTACACGCTTCTTGGTGAGTGTGATGAAGGTGCATTATTATTATTGTTGTTGTTAGAATAAACCAAGCTTTTCACTCTTCCCTGTAGTGGATGTTGAGTGAACTGCTGGGGCTGCCAGCATCTTTTTCAGGTTCACTGATGGGGTGAATGTCAGCCTCAGTGCCGTCCACAGTTTATCGGAACACAAAAATGTCTCAAATCAATTGGGGTTTTTTCCCCCCTTCTTTTTTTGAGCATCAGAGCAGAAGCCATGAGGAAATTCCTCTCAAATCAGGTTTGATTGACAGGTGCACTGTATGTGTATTAGTAAAGCTTTATATGAGACTTGATCATGAGTACTGTCATTACCATCACCTGCTTTCTCCATACTTTTATACACTTGAGAAAACATTCAGAATATCAGGAGGGAATGTAAGGATCTCGGATGATGTCATCAGATATACTGTTATAATTCTGTCTTGTGATTATTTTATTGGCGGCTGATCTGTAATTTTTTCCAGTTAAATTTCAGGAGAAACAAGAATGTAAAAAAATATATATATATTTTTTGTCAAAATGAAACTGAACATGTAATAAATTTTTCAAGTCCTCTCAATCGTGATATTTTTTTTTTAATCTTTTTTTTTTTTGTGTGTGTGTGTGTGTGTGTGTGTGTGTGTGTGTGTGTGTGTGTGGTGGCCGCCACTAGGCGGCGCTGTGTGACTTTAGCAGATACACACATCCTCATATAGAATATTTATTTTATTCCATTATAAATATGAACTTTTTTTTTTTTTTGGTGCATAACAAAAAAAAGAACTCATAAATATGAAAAAAAGGAGATGAAATATTTTGCATTACTTTTGATTGCTTTAATAATGTTTAATATTTAAAGTTTACTAGCATTATGACGTATGTAATATATCGGTGTTGTGTATTTTATTTAACTGATATGTAAGTATTTATAAATTAATAATTCAAATCGCAATAAGATAATCGACTGTCTTTTCTTTGCATCCGTGTGGGCGTGGTTTATAGGAAGCCCCGCCCCATGCGCACGGACGCCGTGTCCGTATTGGTGATCATGCAGCGCTGGGACAGATGAGGGAATGTCAAACTTGTTGCCGACTGTAGAGGTAAACACATAAAGGGGGAAAAAAAAATCTGGAGAACATAAGGATGAACGCTGCGTGTTTCAGGAGCACCGCGAGCCGCCGCTCTAACAGGCGTGTAAACGGGAGTTGAAGCGCGCGCCACCCCGCCGCTCCGTTCATTTCTCTCAGCGACGGGAACCGCACCGGATTCCGGACATTCAGCACGCAGGCGAGACGCGCGCGCGCGCCGACTGCTCGACTCCACGATGATCCAAGTTTATCTTCATGCACACACAAGAAAACTGACAAAGATGGCGGAGTAAACAAGATCTTCCTTCCACATCGCGCGGTGTGTGTGTGTGCGTGCGTGTGTGTGAGCGCGCGCGGTGTGTGTGTGTGTGTGTGTGTGTGTGTGTGTGTGGTGGAGATGGGTTGCGCGCTGCGCCGGTTTCTTCGCCGCCGCCTGCAGCCTTATTCACGGTGAAGTCATGTTAGAGGAGCTTTCATGGACATGTCCGTATCTCAGCGCTCTATCGCCAAGCGCGCGCGCGTGTGTGTGTGTGTGTGTGCGCGTGTGTGTGTGTGCGTGCGTGTGTCCTCTTCAACAAAAGGACCAAAGTTTTTCTGGCTGTGTGGATTTTATGCTGACTGCCCTCTGTTTGAGGCTCCGGAGGTACTTCAGCTCTTCCTTTCTACCATGTCATTAATAATAATCATCATAATAATCATCTTCATAACATAGAACTGTCGTGTGTAGAAATCTGTAGAGTTTTCGTATAAATAATCTTTATTCTTACTCTAAACTCTTTCATACTCCATCAGTGCCTGACATTTTCTTTCTTTTTTTACCTGTTAACAGCATGGACCTAGTTGGAAAAGAAGAAATTAATCAAAAGTGAAAACAGAATTTTGGAATACAGAACATGGAATTAGTGATCATTTTGGATTATTTCCATTAATTTTTTATTTTTAAATTTTTTTTTTTTTTTTTTATCATCATTGTCCCCTGTCTGGTGATTTTGTGGGCTTTATGAACAGTAATTGCACAAGCTTTGTGCACAGTAACAATGAACACCAACTATAACACTTCTGGATTTGACATGAAGGCACCATCAGTGGGTGTAGAGCCGGTTTTGGGCCCTTTGAACGAGCCCCCCATGCAGGGTCTGGGCTTTACATCGGGTCGAGAGCAGTATGGATTCCAGCCTCACAGCCATGGAGATATGCTCAATATCGGACTACAGCAGCAGCAGCAGCAGCAGCAGCAGCTCCATATGCCTCTGCCTTTCAACAACCAACAGCTTAATCCTGACCAGCCTTCACACCCCTACCAGGACGGGGTCACCTCCTGCCTGCACGGGGACAGACACGTTGGCTTTAGTGGCAGCAACACAGGCCACCAGCACATGTTTGAGACCGAATTCAATCATTTCTCAGACGCTCAGACACGAGAATGCCTCTCACAGCAGCAGCGGTTAGCCAGCATGCCCGATTATCAGCTGCACGGCCATCCGAACGGGAATCATGCAGTTCCGGCTCCGTGTTTGCCTCTAGACCAGTCACCCAATCGGGCTGCGTCCTTCCATGGAATCCCATCCTCCTCTCCTGAAAGCAACAGACTGGAGCACTATAGACTTTTCCCACAGGGAAGGGTAGGGGGGTCTCAATACTGCTACCCGTGTGATCCTATCTCTGGACATTTTGATATGGCCGGATTTTCTACCCCTGACTCTGCCGAACCCAAATTGTCCTATTGTGAAGCAGGGAACCAGATGGTGGGAGGTAATTTCCCCACTTTCAATCAAAGTGGCTCACGGGCTACTATGATTGGCGGTTCTAAAGTCGATCAGCAACTACCTCAGCAAAACGCTTTTTCGGAGAGGTTTGGGCACAGGGAGAAATTAGAACCGGGGGTCACTCCCAGACATCACCTCATGGCCCAACAGAGAGCAGGACCCATGGCGAGGCAGAATCCTGGCTCCCCGGTCCTTCCCCGGTTGTACCACACGCCCGAGTTTGTTCCAAACGGTCCAGACATGCAAAACAATAACGTGGTGTTACACGGTCAGCATGGCCAGCTGGATCATCCCATACAGAGATTAAATAACCACAATATGCATCCGTTTGGGGAGCCCATGTTCAATCCTCAGTTCGGACCTCAACCACCTCATCAACAGCATCTCAACTCTTTCCCCTATTTAAATATCGCTAAGAGGCCACGGTTTGATGCCCCAAATGGCTCTGCTGGGGAGAGCTGTCGCCCCCTGAGAACTGGCTTACATAATCGCCCAGGCATTGAGAACCACCTCTCTCCCTCCGCCTTCCCTACTCCCATGGGGGAATTCACAACTCACGTGACGGATGGTTTTCAATCAGGCCCCCCACCGCTGAGCTGTGGCTCACATCAACAGCAGCCTCTGGCTCGCCAGCAAAACGCAGCCATGATTATCAAACAAATGGCATCGAGAAACCAACAGCAGCGAATGAGACAAGCAGACCTGCAGCCGATAAGTCAGCACGGGGATGTTGCACAGAATGGCATCGTCCACAGAGGACCAATCGGTGGCCTGTCTCACTTGAATTTCGACAAAAAGCATAATTTTCACGTAAACTTTGACCCGCCAAACCATCACCTACCTCACGAAAATTCCTGGTTTTCTGACCCACATCAGCAGTGTAGGGAAAATAACATGCATGGGATGGAGCAGTCACAAAATGGACACGATATTTTTAGATCGGGGGTCACGTCTGTCGAGATGCAGTCTTTAAATTCACCGGGGCCACAAAACCAGTTTGAGAACGGCATGAACAATCCGATGCAGGTACAGACATCTGACGATGGAACCTTGCAGCCGAATACGCCCATGAACAGGAGACAGGGTGAATTTGGAGGAGCTGCCATAAGACGTCAGCACAGTTTTCCTCCTGGGGGCCCGAATCAACAGGGAACCCCTCAAAGCAATCCTCCTGGTTTCAACTCCTCACCAGGGAACTATCCCGCCCATCCCGAGTACATCTCCAGCCAGCACCTGTCAGTCAATAAGCTTGGGGCCCTCTCTTTGGGGAATTTAAACAAAGCAAGTACAAAAGACAGTGTGTTTGGCCAAAGCTGTCTGGCAGCGCTCTCCACTGCCTGCCAGAATATGATTGCCAGTCTGGGGGCCCCGAACCTCAATGTGACTTTTAATAAGAAAAGCCAAAATGAGGCCAAACGCAAACCAGGTCAGGTGGAGAAGGACATAAATAGCAGTGGCGGTGTTGGGGCTTGTGGCCCAGGAGCGGAGTATTTCCAGAGCAGTTCTTCTCAGAATAGTCAGACTCCTTGCTCTGGGAATAACAACAATGCAGCAGTGGGTCAAAGTGCTCTGGGCCAGATGGCAAAAAGGGAAGCTGCCACCCTCTCCCCAGACAACACTGTGGATTCTGGGAACGAAGGGAAAGCAGCAATGGGCAACAGCCGTGGGAGAGGGAAGAGAAGACGGGACAGCGGGCATATAAGTCCGGGAAATTTTTCCCCATCGTGCAGTAGCAACCCCGTGGTCAGTCCAGGCCAGCAAACATCTGCTTTAGGCATGGGCGCCGAAGGCCGAGGCAGGACGCCCGAGAGCGTTCTTGTCTCCCCTTCGTTCGGAAAACCTGACCTCACGACCTCCGTGGATAGTGGAATCCAAAGCATGGGCAAGTCTGATGGCGTTTCGCCGTGTATGGATTATCTGGATGATGCTAGCCCTAATTACGGCAGCGAGGATATTCGGACAAACAGGACCAACATGAAGTGCAGTTCGGATAACAGGAGCGGCTATCCCGACACGCCTTGCATGGAACAGGTGAGGACGCCGCTGGACAGCTCGGCCCAGGACGAAGTGCATCCTTTAGAGATCCTTCAGGCGCAAATCCAGCTGCAGAGACAGCAGTTTAGCATCTCGGAGGACCAGCCACTTGCGGGGAAAACTGGCAAAAAGCCAGACTGCCAGTCTGGGCTTAACGGAGACTGTGCCATGGCAGGCTGCAGCCCTGAACCTGGCAAGGGCAGCATGAATACCATTGACCTTGACTCTCTCATGACAGAGCAACGTGCCACCTGGTATGGCCCTAATAACAAAGCTCTGATCGAGGACTCCAGGAATGGCAAGTGCATGGGATTCTGGGACAGAGCAAGAGGCCAAAGTGACAACAAAGAAGGTAAACACAATCGACTGGCGGTGAGCGCATGATGAATTGGTGGTTTTATGGACTGTTGAATTTACTGTGATGACTTAATGGCTGGATAATGAACAACTTTAGGTAGCTTAACCTCCAGGGGTTTACAGCTAATCTTTCTCACTGAAATGGGCTTTAATTAGCACACTTTGCTACACTCTGTCTGGTGGTGACAGACACAGCATGGAAAGACGAAAATGTGGTGCCTTTCCCCCCTTTTTGTGCTGGAAGGCAGCACTGTGTGGCCAAAGTGCAATTTGTGGTGAAGAAAAGGTTCAGGCCACATCTGAAGTAAAAGCCATGGCTAGTAAAATATTACAAGCCGAATGCCCGGATCATAAATTATTTTAAACATATACAAATTACAATGCTTAGAACACACACACACACACACACACACACACACACACACACACACACACACACACTCTACATATCAAACTGAATAATGTTTAAAAATGGCTGTGCAACTTATCTGCATGTTCAAACACGAGCACTGACAAAAGCTCCATATTACATAAAGCTATTATTATCCTTTTGTATTAACTATTTTTATTACATGTATTTTACTATTATTATTAATAATAATGTATATTATCTTTATATTTTAGCTGAAAATAAAACCAAGTTAGCTACATAAAACACATCTTATATTCATTTGTAATCTAAGTGTGTATAAAAAATAAATTCAGTGTTTTTTTTATATTAATATTGATTTATACTGAGGTCCATCAGCATGCAGTAAAAATGTTTGTTTTTTTTTCTTTCCATCAATAAGGTTCATATTATTATTATTATTATTATTATTATTAAATCCTATTATTTTCGTGTGAAATTTTCAGTCAACTCCAATGTTCGTTATATTAGTTTTTCCTTGTTTATTTTTCATTTCTTTCTTCTGTTTATTTATTTATTTTTCTTATGGCATTTGAAACTGCCCTGAAAGTCTCATAGAGCTGTTTCAATTTAAGCACAAGACGAATATTCCATGTGCTTTTAATTTGTATTTGGCGTTGTCCCTTTCCCTGATCTTCTCTGTGGTGCGTTATAGGCGCCCTTAAAACAACAGTTGTTTGGTTTCTAGTGGCTGTGCTTATACACTGAGCAGCATGTGACCATCACCTCAGTCACACAACAAAAAGCGGCTGCACAGATTTGATGGCGAGGTGCGTTGGGTGCTGCTGATAAACCGCGCTTGAGAACCAAGCTTCATGTTTACTCCCTCACTTCCCTAAAGTTTATTCTTATATGGTGAAGTCTTAAAAAAATTCAAGATATAATTTGTGCTGGGTGATTTATGGCATGGCAGGGCGCTAAACAAGATCGAGCGTGGATCAGTTCATTCTCAGCCATTAGCAGTGCAGGGGATCTGGGAAGGGATCGGCATTTTCTTCATGTTTTGGTGTTTGACGCTTTTACACAGACTTTAAACAACATATTTAAAATTTATATTAAAATTAAATATGGTGTGTGTGTGTGCAGATATATACACACACACACACACACACACATATATATATATATATATAATATATATTCTGAGAAAGTTAATAATACTCAGGCTGTTCTCTCTCTCATAGTAACAGTAATGCATCTGTAACTGCAGGGGAAGTGTATTTATATTTATAATAGGTTATGCCAGTAATACTGTACAGTAGGACTACAATGCTGTGTGTGTGTGTGTGTGTGTGTGTGTGTGTGTGTGTGTGTGTGTGTGTGTGTGTGTTCACTTAAGCATGCATTTAAAATTCACTGGCTGAGTGTTAGAGATTTGTGGAGTGTGATATTTAAAACAGTCACATTTCAGAATATGACTCTGAGAATAAACACCAAACAAATGACTCAAAATCCAAGAAAAATCTCACTGGAAAATTACATTACAGAAAATAACATATGATCATTCTGCACAAATTTTATCATTAATAATAATAATAATAATAATAATGATGATGATGATGATGATGATGATGATAAGGCTAAGATTCTCATAATTAATAGTATTTGGAGTATTGGTGAAACTGATGACCTAGAGCAGGAATATAATAATATAATAATACTTAATATAGAATGATAATAAAGTGATTATGATTATAATAAACACCTGAATTAACTTGATGGGTTTTTGTCTAACATTAATTAGGAGGAATAATAATAATAATAATAATAATAATACAAGTAAATGATAACTATTAATAATACTTAAATAACAGTAATCAGTGATATACGAATAGCTAATAGGAATAATACTTCCAAAAATAATAATTGAGACATTATTTAATATTCAATCTGAAATAATTTAATAAATTATGGATAAAATAAATATGGCTGCCGTCTGCTCCGGTATGTGATTCATTTAATATTGCAAGAAGCCTGAATAACCAACAAATTATTTTATTTCTTTTTGCAGGTGGTTGTTATGTAGTTCATGCTACCTCAATAAAACCTCAGATCTAAAACCAATTGTGACGATTGCACACGTACACGCACGTTTAAAAATGTTGGACGCATCAGACCTTTACCCGAGTGGAGTTAATCAGTAGACGCTAATGAATGGCAAACTAATTAAAACTCTCGCTGCTTAAGATTGTTTTCCACGATGTCTGGACCCACGTCTTGAAATTCCCACTAACATTTTCTTCGGGCAGAAAGTCCAGTGCACACGCGCGCACGTGCGCCTTTAGCTAGAACCGTGTTTCATGGACTCTGGCGTGATTTACCAGAGCATACCTTTTATGGGAGTGTTTGTCTATCAGGATGAATTAAGGTGCTTGACGCTCCCCGCCAGAGCCTCCTCCGGTACATGGGCCGTTTTTCCATTAAGAACATAAGGAAAAATGAAGCTCTTGTCTTGGCATTTTCCCCTTAGGGTTTTTTTTTTTTTTTTTTTTTTTTGCGCCAGAAGGGAGGTCTGTATACGTAAACACTCACAAATGCATCAAGGAATCCAACGTTTCGCTTTGATTTATACCTGTTTCCTCCCTCCCTCTTATAGAGCCTTTCTGGAGGATGTAACTGTGCACAGAACACTGCGGACCAATTCTCTGTAGGCTTTCTCTAGCACGTAGTGGCGTTACCGGGCCTCGTTGATCTTTTTTATACTTTTCCATTTCAACTCCCAGTGAAATGATCAGATGTTTCTGAGATCAGCAGAGTTGCCTACGAGCTGTATATGGAGCAGAAGGGTGTTGCTGTTGCTGGTCCATATGCGGAGGTTTAGTGCCTGTAGCGTGTTGGCCAAAGAGAGTGTGTTTTGAGAGCCAGATGGAGCAGTTAACCATCCAGACAGCAGCAAGCCATCCATGCTGGGCCCCTCAGCTGGCCCGAGTTCCCAGTCCTGCTTCTCCCCCACTTTCTCTCCACTCGCTCGCTCCCTCCCTCCGTCAGCCCCTGAGCTCATGAAGGCAGGCCCTGTATGGCCCCCAGGCCTCAGATGTGAGACTCCCTCAGTGCATTTCAGGCCTCCAAAAGCCTGTGAAAAGTCCTTTCATATCCCCTGGACTTCACTTCCTCACTTCCCACTCAAGCGATTGAATATTTTCATGCAATTTCATTCAAATTTGTCAATAGAAATTCAAACCATATAACAGTATATAAAAACGGGTCCAAGAGGGAGTCGTTAATGTAAAAGTCAGCGCGAGTGCCAAACGCGCTCTCTGTGCTCGCGCAGTGGGGGGGAGGCGCCCACAAGACCCCTGCAGATCAGCTGGCAGGTGTTTAGAGTTTCGAGTAAAACTAGCCAACAATGACAGGTAGACAAGCCAAGGCTCTGGGAATGGAATCTGAAGTCTGGCGCTCGGAGATGATATGCAGCAGAGTTAGCATTTGAATGCTAGCATGGTTTCAGTTTAACCCATTGGTATGATTTCTAATCTCTCTCTCTCTCTCGCTCTCTCTCTCACTGTCTTTCTCTCTCTCTCTCTCTCTCTCACTTTCTCTCCCCAAAGGCCATGGGTAGGATAAGTTGTTGGATGCCCCTCGATGGCTCCTCCTTGAGTCGCCAAAAAAGGTAAACAGCTGCAGATCAACTCAAAAGCATTCTGAGGCATCTTTTGAAATAATATTTTTATTAATTCATTTTTGGAGAAAGGGTTAAATTGTTGTGCTCGTGCTCTCTGCAGGTGCTGTTCAAGATTGGTTTAGGATTAGAGGAAATCCGGAAGGAGCCCAGTCTATTCATTGCACAGGGAGACGGAGGGACGAAGGATCCACTAATGCTCTCACTGAGCACCCGACATTCAAATTCAGCCCCTCGGAGAGCGGCTCCAAACACTTGGGAGTGGGGGGTCCTTCCTGCCTTTTTCTACCTGACAGATCACTGTGGTAGTTGGTCTTTTGGTCCTTTTATTTTTCGCCGATAATTGGATAATGTCTTCATCGGGAGCAATGAGGCCACCGCCATCTCACAGTGTGCGTTCAATGCTGCTAGGAGGCCACACACTCGCACCGTCTCTACTGGAAGATGCTCCACCATAGAACCTGAAGACTGTGATTTTAGGAAAGACAAGCACATCAGATTGGAATCTTGGACAGCGTGGATGAACCGTTTTTTTTTTTTTTTTGCCATTTGTCCTCTTTTCTAATTTTATTTTGATTACCTCATTTTTTTTTTTTTTTTTAAACTGTCAACCGAACATCATATATATAAATATATATATGGAAGAAGAAAAACAAAATGTATTTCTTCTCATTTCTCTTTTTTTTTTTTTTTGGGTTCCTGGCTGATCCTTCAAAATATTTCTGGAACACTGTTTTTGTTCCTTTCCTCTATTTATTTGATCCATTCGATCATTTCTGATCAGAAGCAACGGACATTTCACACACTTATTTTCCACGTTTTGTCGGTCACAGATGGAAACTTGGCTGTGATATCAAACGTCGGGTTTTTCATTCCTCCCTCTGCTGTTTTAGAGTTAAAACAGAAACTATTTCCAGAGATGAACCACTTTCAGTATTGTGTTTTGAAAAAACAAAAACCCACCAGTTCACTTTGGTCCTGAGTCCTGGGTTTTTCTGACTGTGGTGGGTCAACCTTTTGACTTTGAAAGGCCAGTGGGGGTTCCCTGCTCTCCCTTCTGCTTTTGGAAATCTGATATGTAGGCTGAGCTCATCCCTTTGTGGCGGCCTGGCCAGTGTCGGAATGCCATTGTTTCAAGCCGATACTCTTCTCTATTTGGGTTTTCCCCTTCACTCGGCCTTCATTGACACACTGAGCTTCTCCCTGCTTTTAAACTAACTGGTGCTGAATATGTTTGGCCAGACTTGGCAGCCTATTCAAGCGGGGACAATAGCCACTGACAAAAGACTTTTCCTTTCAAGAAAATGGGTGTCCTTCTGGTGATTCAAAAGATCCTTTAACCAGTTTATTGGTGTTTGACACCTCAGTGTTTTTCATGCTCTACCTCTTTCCGTGCTTATGATTTTTTTTTATTATTATTATTTAGTTGTGTTTTCTTTTTTTAAATTTGAATGGGTTTTTTTTTTTGTTGTTGTTTTTGTTTTTTGTTTTGTTTTGTTTTTGTAGTCATGACACACCGTCGTCTTTTTTTTTTTTTTTTTTTTTTTTTAAATGCCCTGAACTCTTCATGTGGGTTTTCACAAACCTTTTTCAATGGACTTGTACACATGCGGAAGTGGCTTTTTAAATTAAAAGCGGTTGGCATCGAAAGCCGAGAGCTTTTACTGCAATATTTACAAATCTAAAACAAAAAAAAAACCGGTTTTCTTGTAGAATGTATAGGAAATGTAAATAAACATGTATAGCAACTGTATTATATGGATTAATTGAAAAGTATGTTGTAAATCAATGTTTTCTGCACCTGACACTCATCGATATAAAATGAACCGAGTGCATTAATTGTTTGTCGTTTGTCATTTATATTTAAATACTCTGCTGGTTTTTTTTTTTTTAGAGAGAAACAAAAACATAAGATTTTTTTAAAGGTCTATTGAGGTTGAGATGCAGCCTGAGAAATGGTGGGTTCATGTTTACCCTGAACTAATCTTAAACAGTGGGAAAGTAGTTTTGGAACGCAACTGCGAAGGAGGGAGAGAGAGAGAGAGAGAGAGAGAGAGAGATGGGGAGGTATTTAGTGAAGTCAAGGGATACTCCAGTGATGCCTGTGAACTGTAGCCAGGCTCTGAGGTGACCATGTAGCATAGCGTGCCTCCTACACCTTCCCTTCAAATTGCAGGGTACAGTACAGACATGCAATAAAAAACAAGTACAGCGATACACCGCTAAATGGCTGTTACTGCCACCACTTGGCAGGGAGGTTGTGTATTCACCAGAATCTGTTTGTCTGTTTGCAGGATTTTACAAATGCGACTGAACCAGTTTTTACCAAACTTGGTGGAGGGATGGGGTCTGGTAAGAATCCCTAACAGTTCACAGCAGATCTGGCCCCAGAAATGTATTTAAAACTTTTTAATAAGCATTTAATAAAGGGGCTTTGTTAATGTTTGCAGGATTACAAAAAAATTAATGATCTGATTTTCATCAAACTGAGTGGCAAGGTGGGGCCTGGGCCTGAAAAGATCTCGTAAAATTTTGGAAGTGGTCGGTCATGGAATCATGTTTTTTAAAAAAAAATTTTTTTTAAATCCTGGAAAATCCCACGACGCAAAATGTTCATTGCACTAGGGGGAGACATTTCATTATAATTATTCCAAGTTATACTAATCATTTGTGGCCGGTGGAGGTACATTACACTTCGAGTGTCCCTCTAGTCCAGTGTTTCGGTAATTCTACCAATTATAACAGCAGTACGTGCATTTTATATACATAGTTGTATAAATGATCCGCGTGACAGGCTTTTAAGGATGTCAGTCCAGCAGTGTGTAATCTCAAGTTGAAATGTCTGCTCTAACTAAAAGCTAGATGATGTAAGATTTTCAAAAAAAAAAAAAAATCTAGCATATGCTTCTGATTATTGACATTTGCTGCTAAACACACATCCTTCCTTTCCAGCTGTGTTACACCACCTCACCATCCTCCATGTTGGTGCATTTGGGATGTAGCTGGAATCTGACTCTTGTGCAGTGTAGAAAGAGTTAATGTTACGGTGTCCTCTGGATCCCAAGGGTGACGCACAGTCTAAGAGACGGAATCTTTAACAGGAAAAGCAGTCTGAAAAATGTCCTAGCACAGCTAGGCCGAAGGTGCATTTTCCTTGGCTGCCGCCAGACATTCTTGCACTTGTTTTTCCAATTTGCCTGGGCTGCAGTGAGACACTTTCCCATTTAGAAATGGCTGCAAATTTCTGTCTTTGCGAGTTCATATTGTCATCAGAGGACTAATTTTCAGCCCTTTGTATTGTTTTTTCTAACCAATGCCTTGAGAGAAGAATACACTCTTGTTGCAATTACATGTATATTTATGTATAACATGGATTTAATTTAATTTCTATAATATATGAGCAGTTCAAATCTAAGCCATTTATTTACAATACTTTACTGTAAATCCTTCACTTTTCATCTCACAGCACTGTTTGCCTTTGTTACGCTTATTTGTATCACAATATTTACAAAAACTAGTTTGTTGGCACACAAGTGCACCAGCAAGTAAGCGTCTGCCTGAGCCTTGCCTCCACCTTAAGCCTGGAATATTTGTGTGTATGTTTGTTTTAGGAACAGATCACTTTTCCATTCTTCGTGTGTGAGTGTTTGCCCGAGTGCGACCGCATGGTTCGCTCCTTACATACATGTTAATATGCAGCCCAAGTGGCTACAACATTATAGGCTTTTGAGAGCTCTGACAGTCCGTCCATTCACTTGGCCCCAGAGTGGGCTTCTCTATTCATGTCTGTGCCATGGTGAGGACTGCTGGAAAGAGGGAGAATGGAGGAGGAGGAGGAGGGGTGAGCACCTTAGTCCTCCCTTTTCCTCTCCGAATAAGATTCTGCAATTGGTGTGCAAATGCCACTGGCTGTCCAAAGCCTGCCGATCCCTGAGGAGCCAGTCAGTGGTGGGATGCTGGAGAGGGACCTTCCTTGTGTCCCCTGAATTTTTCATAGGTCAACCCGCACAATGCACACTTAAATAGCTGGGCCGTACCGATGCAAATCAGATGCAGGGAGCGCGAGATAAGGAAGAGAGAGAGAGGGGGGGGGGGGGATCGCACCCTGCCGGTGTACAATAATACAAAATAGTAAAATAGTAAAACAAAGATTTTAGTATCTTTTTAAAGAGAGCTCAATCTGCTCATCCAAAAGAAAGCTGGTGAAAAGAAGAGCTTTTTTCGAATTCCCTTTTTTTCCCCCTTTTCTTAAGAATGAGGAAAAGGGGGAGGAGAGGCCTGAGGAGAGGACTCTCAGTAGTCCTGTGTTTGGGAAAGCCTGTTGCATCTCTCATGGAACTGGGGGAGGGATGCTCGCCTGGCTTGTGGAATACTTCTCTTTGTGCAAGTTGTATGGGGCAAGTAAGTGAGCGCTGCAGGCCGGTTCAGGAGGTTGGGATGCATTTAATGATTCCTTTATCCTTAGGGCTGCCGAAGTAAAACTGGATAACTTACCATATGAATGGTCGAGAGCTGTCAGCGGTGGAACTAAAGAGGAAGTGTGCACTGGGGGACGGATGAGATGAGACGTATGTATGGGTTTTACGTATAGGCAGGAAGAAGAACTCGAGCTTTCGGAGTAAAATATGTACATTTAGTTGATTTTTTTTTTTTTTTTTTCCTTTTCACCAAGTGGGAGGCTTTGTTCCGGCACAGTGGCCTTACTCGTCTAGACGACACTGATTATAAAGCAAGGTTTGTACGAAACTGATGAATGTTTTCGACGAGGAGTCCTCACTGACAGTATAACTCAATCCTGTGACTAGGCTTAATCTGTGTCCAGGAAAACAGCCCTAAATTATTCACATCGACCCGTATTCCAAGACTTATTGCCCTTGGTCTGCTGCACTATCCATGACTCAACATGGATAGGGAGTTGGAAACCGCAACCTCTTTTTCTTTTTAACTCCTATTTTCTCTTCTTTTCCTTCCAATTCCTCAAGCCCTCACATCCCCCTCACACACACACACACACACACACACACACACACACACACACACACACACACACACACACACACACACCCATCCCTACCCCACACCCCCACCCGTCCTCCACAGGCTGCTGGCTGGCCTCTCTGGGTCTTCCTGAGGAGGCTTTGTGAACTCATTAACAGGGGAGAGGGTTGTGATGGACTGAAAGGCGCAGAGGCATTGCTGCAGTCAGAACCCAAAGTCCAAACCCGTAGATCTGTCCACTCCCCCCCCCCCACACACACACACACACACCCCATCTCCCCAGGCTTTCCTGCTGTCTTTTGATTAGCAATAGGAAAAGGGGGGAAAAAATCCACTGTTATCCAAAGTGCAACAATGATGAGGCCAGTCTGATTCAATATTACCTTCTCGCTTAGACATATCGATCCATGTTGATTTCTCCTGAGTCATGCACATCGTGCCGTCGCGCCCTTCTGTCAGCTATGGAATATAATACCAAATTGAGCCGTTTAAAGTGAATCTCTGTGCATTTACATGCTTTTTTTTATAGCACAAGACCCTTGAGTTGATTAAAACTTATAGTGAGCAGCACTCTGAGAGACAGCTGAATGCAAACAGTTCATTTGTCTGGCTCTCACATAACCCCCAGTGGAGAGGTGCTTGATGATTAATTAATCAGTGAACTGGCAGTCTTAACTGAATTATTCATCCCAAGTCCTGTCTGTAATTTCTGCATCTCCATATTAGATTCCTGCTCCAATGATGTCCCCTTAGCTTTCGGGCAAGGTTACCTTATCTAGCCTCTATCAGTACGCAGCCGAAAAAAAAAAAAAAAAAAAGAAACGAAGAGTGTCTGGTTTCTCACTTTCTAAAAGAATCCACTCAAGCCTTTAAGTTGCAGGAATAGACACTTTGCTGGAAAGTGTTAATAATAAATTGAAATTGGGACCGCTTCATTCTCGCCGGGCGAATGAATCATGCTAATTATAGCAATTAGCTTCTGGTTAGCGCTTAGCCTCGAGTAAGTAGTTGCTGAGCTAGGTTCGGGCGACTTTGGTCCAGAATTAGTTTTAAAGTGACAGTCGGTAAATACCCACCTGGGCTGGCTGTACGCTCTCAAACAATATGAAGCAGTCGGGTCACCTGATAAGGTTTGAGAAAGCGACGTGGAGTTGAAACAAGAGGCGCAGCAGAAAGAGAAAGCCTATCTTGTGTTGGGTGCTTGCCAGAAAGAGAGAAGGCCATTGCGATAGATCAGATCAAGGAGGGGGAAAAAAAAAAAAAGTATGGAACAAAATGCAGTTTAGAGATCTGGATGTGGCTGTTAATCTCTCAGAGGTCTCATTAGAACCCTTCCTGAACCATCAGGAATGAGACGAGCTGAAGTGAGAGCTCGCGGAAGAAAAGTACAGTAAGATTTCCAGGTACTGTACCTTTCTTCCTTCTCTCACTCGCTACCTCTTTCTTTTGTGCGATGGCGTTTGCCGTGTGCACACTCGGAGGAGACGTGTGTAATGAGACTGTTAGCCGCGCTCATCTTTCAGGTTCCGTCGTACACAGAGAGCAAGTCCATCATATTAGCTACTACTGGCCCGAGGCCAACAAAGGCGGCGGCGACACTGTTGCATATCAGTATTCACACCTTCCAGGCCAGCGAGGGCGTCTCGGATGTATGGCCTCCTCTTTCCAATTTATCTGAAGCAACCGCGTGACTTTGAGGACTTCCTTCATCCTGAGCACCAGGTACCTCTCCAAACTCAACCGATCTCTTTGAAATAATTCAAGCAGCACAATTACCATCTTGAGATTACTTCCTCTAAAATAGCAGCTTGATACCATTTAGAAGGATTCTCAGCGGGACGCTAATGAGCTCCAATCTGGAGTAATCCCAGACGGCCAGCTGGCTGACAGCCAGCACTGGGGCTCTGCGGCTCGCTGTGCTGTCTTAGCTATCGGATTCGACAAGGAGAAGCGCTTGGCCTGTACGTGCATCGCTGTCTCCCTTTTCCAGACTGGCACCTGGGGGAAAAATCCACAGCCAAAATCCACACGATGGCATCAGCAAACAGTCTACCTGATACGACTCACAAGGAGACAAGTAGCAGCACTGGGTTCGAGGAATGTTTTTCCCATTTTCATTCCCATGGAAAAAAAAAAAAACCCATATATGTATATATATATATGTCTATATAGGGCTAAAGGTAAATGGATAAAACAGCACCTATGAAGCCATGAATGTTCGGTGTATGCTATTCGCCAAGCTGCTTTTAATACTATGGAGGGTCACAGGGAGGCTGGGGCCGATCTCGGCCAACTCCAGGTGAAAGCGGGGCACACCATGAACAGCTTGCCAGTCCACTGCAGGGCAACACACACACGCACACATCTAGGAACAATTTGAAACCCCCAGTTCGCATAATTTGTATGTCTTTGAACTGCAGGAGAAAACCGGAGTTACCTGGAAGAGGACATGCACACTCCCCACAGAAATGCCCTCGCCGAGCCAGGGACTCAAACCTACAACCTAGTTGTGATTCAGACATGCCAACCGCGATGTCACTGTGCCGATCATATACCACTGCTGAACCATTTAATCCTTCTAGGGGTCATGGAGTCATTTCAGTGACACTGCACCAAGACGGGAACCTGAACAGCTAGCCAGTCCTTCACACACACACACACACACACACACACACCTAGTGGCAATTTGGAATAGTGTGATGAACCCTATGCAAGCACAGGGAGAACTGTAAACGCCACACAGAAACACCCTTGCTGAGCCCGGGACTTGAACAAAGGACCTTCTCGTTGTGATTCGGATGTTCTAACCACGACTCCCACTTTGTCATCCATGTTCAATTTCTGAACCGACATCTGCCAAAAACGGGCAACAGTAGGGTACACCCTGAACAACTTGCCAGATCATTGCCACTCCACAGAGAAAAACTTGAACCCAGGACCTTCTTGCTGGGATGTTGGACATGATCATCACTGTGCACCTCTGCTGCAATGAGCAATATATATATATATAATCAGGTGTTATGGTTTTTTTGTTTTTTGTTTTTTTTTTATTAAATTTGCAGCTGAGGAACGAGTTAACAGAGGAACGCTTTTGTTGATAAGATCATCGAACATGCAGAATAATGGCCATTTGCAAAATGTAAATATCTGTTGTGCTCTCCATTACTCAGGTGTTTGGCCTTTAACCTCACGGTGACAGGTCGAGACTGCCCTCCTAATGACCTGCTCTTCAGTCTGACTGGATTGTGTGTGTGTGTGTGTGTGTGTGTGGGGTGGAGTGGGGGGGGGTGTCCAATGCGAGGACCCTGTTCTAGGCAGAGCATCTCTAAAAGATAATGAGATGAGCTCTGTAGAGGAGTGCAGTGCAACACTAGCACCCTCCATGTACAGGGATCTTTATTCCACTGTACATATTTATGATGATCTACTTTTTTTTAAAAATCACAGTGCACAGCTAGTGGACTCTCTGGAAACTTGGTGATGACAAGCTTGTCAATAATAATTAGTCTGCTTTAAAGTGACGGTGAGGACTATGGGAGGGATTTATGTTATTCGAGCAATAAGACATCGCAGGTATCACATTGTCTGCACGTGCTATAGAGTGTAGTTATGTGAGGCAGACATACAGACAGAGAGAGAGAGAGCGAGAGACAGAACACACACAAAGGGAGTCAGGTGTCCTCCTCTCCCGTGTCCACTGCTCAGGGGCTTAGCTTCTCCATTTCATTAGCTGTGAGCATCACAGGAGGATTGCACATTAGGTCTTTAATTTAGAGTTTAGCCAGGGGCTGTCTGCGAGAGCTAGCGGTGTGTGTGTGTGTGTGTGTGTGTGTGTGTGCGTGTGTGAAGCTCCTTGCCAAGCAGTGTGTGTGGGGGAGAACTGTGACAAATGCTTGAATCTTAACAAGCATCACCAATTCAGTACTTCGGAGAGGCTGCTTGACAGGTTGGTGTGACAGCAGATATGACAGAGATGCAGTCACCAGGGTTGCTGAGGTTATTCTTGCCTGTTGTATATTCTACATCCTCACTATATTCTCCAAATGTACTGTTGTGAGGGCAAAAGTATTGGCACCCCACATGAGGTTTATTTCGGTTTTCACGCCGTAATATAATCTGTTACAGCACAGCTGAGATAATGATGCATGTTTTGTGAGCCCATGATGATGAGGTCATATTGAGAGCGCTGCAACCTGCTCTGTGTGTGTGTGTGTGTGTGTGTGTGTGTGTTGCATGACCCTGACGGTGTTTTGTAGCAGTCATGAGACAGATCAGTGGCGTCTTCCCTCTCAGAATAGCTGCCAGTTCACCAGGTCCTCCAGTTGGCTTATGCGTAGCAGCGGGTGATGCAATGGATCAAAGAGCCTTGTTTCTTATCCACTTCTCTCGAACATTCGTTCTTTCTCTCTCTCTCTCTCTCCACAACTGTTTCAGCTATCTCTCTTCTTGATTGTTCCCATTTCTTTAGATTAGATTCTCCATGCTTGCTGGCCGCTCGAAAAGAACACCTCAGTCTCCGCCCTCTCCTCATGCAGAGCCAGAAATACTCAGTGCACATCATGCTCATAAATATACACCCCCCCACCACCACCACCACCACCACCCCCTATCCCTTCTCTCCGTCCCCCTCACACACAGAGAGACTAGTGAGGCAAATGCTTGACATTTCTTCCACTGGGACTAAAGGTACTGAAATAAAGCTGGCTCACAGACTCGTACTCAGTCGTTCTCACTGTGGAAGGCAAGCCACACTCTGTGTGTGTGTGTGTGTGTGTGTGGACCTGCTGGCTCCAAATACAGAACAATTACGAGCTTGAGTTGTGTAATAGCTCATGTTACAGTCAAAATAAAAATGTATAGGAGGCTATTTACAGCTGGTGGTGATGGGATCCGAACCTGGATCAGATCATTAAGATTAAATCCGATGGCTGTAAAACCTAAAGATTTCAGATCTTGAAAAATCCACCACACTAGACCGGGAATGCATGATTTTTTTTTTTTTTTTCTATGGAGACGAATTTCAGTTTATCCACTATGTTTGGCGATGAAAAAAGGACCAGCATGCCAAGAACATTTTCTGAATGTGTGTTTTGTATGGCATGAGCTTCGGAGCATTATTCCTGCTGGATTACCTCATGTCTGGATCACTCCCTTTTGAAAGATGAGGCAATGGCGAGGATCACAAAACAGTTTTTTTTAAAGAAAAGTTTTAAGTTGTTATTTATTATTGATTATAGGAATACCTCATCCAAAACACAAACACAGACACACTCTGGATGTTGCTACGGACAAATGAGAGCAAAGTGACTAACTGGAGTGATGGAAATTAATCATGATAACTGGTTCCCACCAAGAGGCCAGTTTAAAGCTATTAGCATTAGTGCACTGTTGTGCTATCAGACCCACCGAGCTCATTAGATAAACATTCCCTGTAGTAGCCCGGTGAAACACTCAATGAATTTATCTTATCTAGGCTGAGAGACAAGCCTTAAAAGCTGCATATGATATTTAGGGTTGGTTTTTATTAATTTTTTAATAATAATTTAATTCATGTCATAAATGAGCACAAAGTGTCCCAGCGGATCCCACGTCATTTCGGCTTCATGCTATGATGTATACAGGCTCAAGGCGGTGGCAGACAGCTGGGAGTACAGACGCGCCCCGACTTACGTTCATCCGTTTTATGTTTTTTTGATTTTAACGTTAAAAACAAAAAAGTCAAATTGATTGGCTGTTTTAAGCTTCATGTAAAGTGAGTCAGCTCAGCTTCATGTCATGTGACCATCCGTCGACCATCGGAACCATTTACAAGCAGAAAGATTGCATCATAGAGAATTTTAAAAGTTATATTTGATATTTGATGAGTGAATTTGATTAAAATTTATCAATTTGAAATTATTTTGCTTGAATTTAATTACTTTAAAATTAATGTTGATATTATTTGATATATTTGATATTATTTTACAATGTTATGTTTATAATAAAGGGCAGTGGTGGTCTAGTGGTATAAGGCGCCGGATCGCTGATCCAAAGGTTGGGGGTTCGAGTCCCACTCTCCACAAGGTTGTCACTGTCCTCCCAGTGCAGCTAACTGGGTTATCAAAGGCCGGCCATGTCTCTCACTGTCTATGGTGTGAGGCATGTAAAAGAACCATTGCTGACTTTCGACAAGAGTAGGCTGCAAAGCCGTCAGCGTGTTTCCGCCCTGTGATGGCCTGGCGAGCTGTCCAGGGTGTACTCTGCCCTCGCCCCGAGTTGGCTGGGATGGGCACCAGCCTCCCCGCGACCCTAATTAGGATGAAGCGGTTACAGAAAATGAATGAATGAATGTTTATAATAATTGATTTTGGGGTGTTTGAGATACGGTAATGGTATTTATGGATGTATAGTACAGTATGAGCGTCACACGTCACTGTAACAACTTCTGTTCACTTTCAACTTATGTTCGGCCGTCCAGAACCAATTAAAAACGTAAGTCGAGGAGCGTCTGTATTGGCAAAATATTCCATGTATCACTGTATGTGAACTTGATGGGACACAATGGCATGGCTAGTATTGTGTCATCACTTATTTGTTAAACCACTTATTACTTCTAGGGTCACAGGGAAGCCTATCTCAGCCAACAGTGGGCGAAGACAGGATACACCCTGAACAGCTCACCAGATGATTGGAATGTATGACATACACACAACCGTTCACACTCGGAAGCAATTTTGATCAACCAGACAGCCTAATGTACATGTTTTTGATGGTCAGAGTTAACCAGAGAAAGGAGGAGGAACCCCAAGCAAGCATGAGGAGAACATGCAAACTTCACACAGAAACACCGTCACCAAACCGGGAAATCAAACCCAGCACCTTCTGGCAGTAAAGGTTCTATCATGCCATTACTGGGTCAAATACTCTTCTCATGTTATACCAGCTGTGATTAGTTGTCTAGAGGAATGTAATTGCCAATATAATTTGTCAACATCATCTTTTCCTTTCGGCTTTTTCCCTTTTTCAGGGGCCGCCACAGCGAATCATCTGATTCGCACGTTTGATTTGGCAGAGGTTTTTACGTTGGATTTTCTTCCTGACACAGCCCTTTAGCAAGGGACAGAAACACGCAGATGGCTTTGCAGCTACTCTTTACGAAAGCCAGCAATGGTTCTTTTACATGAACCTCTCAGCATAGACAGTGAGAGACATAGCTGGCCTTTGATAACCCAGTGAGCTGCACCGGGGGGGGATGCAGTGAGCCTATACCCTATACGCTCTATACCGTATACCACTAGGCCACCACTGCCCCTAGCCAATATAATTCAAATATTTTCTGTATAGAATATGGAACCACTGTTAATGGGGTTCGTCATTGAAGGTCTATTCATTTTTGTCCAGAACTATACATTTGTGACTAATCCGAACAAAATGAGTCTTTAATGCCCCAGCTGACTTTTAGAGTTATGTACATATGTAAATATTGGCCATTCTGATTTTAAATGATCCATCATGGAGGCATAGTGTTTAGCACGTCCACTTCATACTAAGAAGATCCCGGGCTTGGTGAGGGGTTTTTGTGTGGTGTTTGCGTGGGTTTCCTCTGGGTACTCTGGTTTCTTCCCACATTCCAAAGACAAGCACATTAAGCTAACATGTTGTTCCAGATTGACCCAGGCCTCGTCATTTCAAAAATTTTGGGGACCAGTTTATGGTTCACGGGTAAATGAACTCAATGTTTGTTTAGGTGAAAATGAGTTACGTCATCCACAGGTTACGCAAAACGGTCCGCTGAAGTCCAAGTAAATTATTCAAAGAATCAATTAGATTTGTGGTTTTAAGTTCAGTAGATGTATCTTATGTATTGTTGAATTTTCTAATATTAAAGGATTAAATTATTGACAACAACTAATTATTTTGAAACATTCAATTTTAATGCAATAATCATCACTGTTCTGATAAAACTGCTGGAATACTTTTAATAGATGAACATGCAAAGTTTCATCAATCAGCATAAATATCCAACAGCAGTAGCACCAACTTGAACCTTTAACTGGTGTAACTGGAGCGTTAACTGGTTGCTAACATTAATACCTGGAACACCATTCTGTCGCTATAACATTATTTTGATAATTCACAAGGTATTAGTTAATAAATGTACAGCAGCTTCTTCCCTAATTTGTACGCTGTACTTGTAGCAAAACTCGCATCTTATTTTGGTAACATGGCCATCATCACTGATGTTTAGTATTTCAAAGTCGTCTTTAAACAAATATTTTCTGAACGTTATGGCGTGCACCCACCGTGTTGACCATTTTCGTCTTTGTTTATGACATATGAACCCGTTTTCGGCAGTGCATGGTATCACGCACTGCACTACAAAAGTAAAATATGTACACGATCGTGGGTTTTGAAAGATCGCCAACCGGCCGCATCAATTGTCAAGGCTTGTTGACCCTACGTGTGAGTGGAAATGGTTGTGTCTGTTGTCCTGCAATTGTCTGGTGAGCTGTTCAGGGTGTATCCCGCCAATGATCACTGTCGGCTGAGCCAGGCTCCAGCCTTTCCACAGCCAATGTTAGGATTAAGCAATTCAGCAAATGAACATGTGAGTTTTTTGTTTGTTTGTTTTTATTTTTTTAGAACATTCCATATATTCAGAAAGTCAGTTTAGTGAATTAAGACCCAGTTTAATGGTGATGGTTCACATACTGTATTTATAGTGTACAGTATAATGGAATGGCATGATCTGTTTGGTTTGCTGTCTCAGTATAATTAACAATTTATATTTACATATTTTATTCATGATACTGAGGCAGGTCAAGAGAACTCCGAACTTCAAGTCAAGCTAGTACTGTAGCTAACAGCCTGTGTTCTTTTGATCTTTCTCATTCAGAAATAAAAGTAAGGACATGAAAGTTGAACTGCACTCCATAAAGGTATATATTTATATATATTTATATATATATATATATATATATACACACACACACACACACACACACACACACACACACGAGGGGTGGACAAAATAATGGAAACACCTAACATTTTGGCATCATAATATTTGAACGTAATTTAAACAATCAAAACTTGCCATATGTTTTTTTTTGTATAATAATTTTGTTATTTGATATGTTGATGTAAAATAAATGTTGTTTTTTCCTTTTTCAGATATTGAAAACATTAAACAGATATTGAAAACATTAATAATACCACATAATGGCAGACCGCTCGGATTTTAAAAGAGGCCAAATTGTTGGAGCTCGTATGGTCGGCGCTAGTGTAACAAAAACTGCCCAAATGTTCGGAGTTTCAAGAGATACTGTCTCAAAAGTAATGCCTGCCTTTGAAAGAGAGGGAAAAACGTCCTCAGCAAAGCACAAGTCTGCCATCGTCTCTAAAAGAGTTGTAGGGTATTCTAACTGAAGAATGGCTTCAAATTCCTTTGGAAACAATTCATGAGTTGTATGAATCAATACAGATGCCAAGTTTTGATTGTTTAAATTATGTTCAAAGATTATGATGCCAAAATGTTAGGTGTTTCCATTATTTTGTCCACCCCTTGTGTGTGTATATATATATATATATATATATATATATATATATATATATATATATATATATACACACACACTAGTCCTTCTAAAAAAATTAGCATATTGTGATAAAGTTCATTATTTTCTGTAATGTACTGATAAAAATTAAACTTTCATATATTTTAGATTCATTGCACACCAACTGAAATATTTCAGGTCTTTTATTGTTTTAATACTGATGATTTTGGCATACAGCTCATGAAAACCCAAAATCCCTATCTCAAAAAATTAGCATATCATGTTCAGGTAGTCTAAACGAGCTATTAACCTAATCATCTCAATCAACCAATTAACTCTAAACACCTGCAAAAGATTCCTGAGGCTTTTAAAAACTCCCAGCCTGGTTCATTACTCAAAACCACAATCATGGGTAAGACTGCCGACCTGACTGCTGTCCAGAAGGCCATCATTGACACCCTCAAGCAAGAGGGTAAGACACAGAAAGAAATCTCTGAGTGAATAGGCTGTTCCCAGAGTGCTGTATCAAGCCACCTCAGTGGGACGTCTGTGGGAAGGAAAAAGTGTGGCAGAAAACGCTGCACAACCAGAAGAGGTGACTGGACCCTGAGGAAGATTGTGGAGAAGGGCCGATTCCACACCTTGGGGGACCTGTGGAAGCAGTGGACTGGGCTACAGGTGCCGCATTCCCCAGGTCAAGCCACTTTTGAACCAGAAATAGCGGCAGACCTGGGCTACAGAGAAGCAGCACTGGACTGTTGCTCAGTGGTCCAAAGTAGTTTTTTGGGATGAAAGCAAATTTTGCATGTCATTCGGAAATCAAGGTGCCAGAGTCTGGAGGAAGACTGGGGAGAAGGAAATGCCAAAATGCCTGAAGTCCAGTGTCAAGTACCCACAGTCAGTGATGGTCTGGGGTGCCATGCCAGCTGCTGGTGTTGGTCCACTGTGTTTTATCAAGGGCAGGGTCAATGCAGCTAGCTATCAGGAGACTTTGGAGCACTTCATGCTTCCATCTGCTGAAAAGCTTTATGGAGATGAAGATTTCATTTTTTAGCACGACCTGGCACCTGCTCAGTGCCAAAACCACTGCTAAATGGTTTAGTGACCATGGTATTACTGTGCTCAATTGGCCTGCCAACTCTCCTGACCTGAACCCCATAGAGAATCTGTGGGATATTGTGAAAAGAAAGTTGAGAGACACCAGACCCAACACTGTGGATGAGCTTAAGGCCGCTATCGAAGCATCCTGGGCCTCTGTAACACCTCAGCAGTGCCACAGGCTGATTGCCTCCATGCCACGCCGCATTGAAGCAGTCATTTCTGCAAAAGGATTCCCGACCAAGTATTGAGTGCAGAACTGAACATAATTATTTGAAGGTTGACTTTTTTTGTATTAAAAACACTTTTTTTAATTGGTCAGATGAAATATCCTAATTTTTTGAGATAGGAATTTTGGGTTTTCATGAGCTGTATGCCAAAATCATCAGTATTAAAACAATAAAAGATCTGAAATATTTCACTTGGGGTGCAATGAATCTAAAAAAAATTAAACTTTCATATATATCAGTACATTACAGAAAATAATGAGCTTTATCAAAATATGCTAATTTTTTGAGAAGGACTAGTGTGTGTGTTTGTGTGTGTGTGTGTGTGTGTATATATATAAAAAAGCTTAATGATGATGCTGCCACCGGGGCTCCAAGTAATCACTCGGAATTATTTTTAGTCCTGAGATAGCCAATCAGATCTTGTTTCTGGTTGGTGGAAAGCCTTTAAATAATTGTTGATATTTTTGTACCATCTTAATTCTTCCACCATTGGCATCAAATGCATGATTATTGCATGACTGGGATGCCCAGCATAGTACCATGACTGTCTACTCTAAAGGAGAATTTTTTTTTTTTTCGTTTCAGAGCGTGTTATCCTTGGAGGATGATAATAACTCTGACCAAGTAACTCTCAATATCATAATTCGCCTCACTGAATAATTGCTTATTATCTACCTCATAAACTGGTGATAATGCTTTAATTAATTAAAAATGTAAAAATAAACCATAAAATGGGCTTTAATTTGCTTTCCCTGAGTAGTGAATAAAATAATTATTCACTTAGTAATTATTATATTGATACATAGATATATACTCGCTCATTCTCACTCATTTCCCAACCACTTTATCCTATTAGAGCAGTTCTTCTTATTTATTTTCTTTGGCGCGCCCCCCCCAGAAGAAAAAAATATCCCCCACCGCCCTGTGAGCGACTATAAATAGTATTATTTGTCGATAAAATTGTTATTAGTACTCCTCTGCATAACATTGTATCTTTATTAACATTTAAAAAATAATAAATATAGTTCAACTTATAATCAAAACTGAATTAATAGTGTTTTTAATCTGTAACAGAAAAGATTTAAAGTGCACCAATGTCCCTGAAATGTAAAAAACATACATCCATTTTTAAACTCATTCAACTTACTTATGTCTCCACCTTTCTCTTCCTTTCTCTTCATTCCTGTTCGAAAATTTTCTGTATTGTTTCTTGAGAGGTTGTTTACTGCAACTTCGTATCGTTTGCTCGTGTGAAAAACCTCTACACCATAATACGACAATGAGAGCGCTACTACTATCTACTGGAGTGGAGGTGCAATTACACTTGATGTTCGCTCCTCCCCTGGCATTTGAGAAGAATTGTATTAGGGCAGGGGTGTCAAACTCGTGCCACAAAGGGCCATGTGGCTGCAGGTTTTTGTTTCAACCAAGCAGCAGCACACCTGACTTGGCTCATTCAAACAACTGATAAGAGTCTTCAGGCATTTGATTGGTCAGTCTGGCTCATTCAAACAACTGATAAGAGTTTTCAGGCAGTTGATTGGTGAATCTGTGTGCTCTGTCCAGAGACTGACCAATCAAACGCCTGAAGACTCTTATCAGTTGTTTGAATGAGCCAAGTCAGGTGTGCTGGTGCTTGGTTGAAACAAAAACCTGCAGCCACATGGTCCTATGTGGCATGAGTTTGACACCCCTGTATTAGGGTCATGGTGAAGCTGGAGCCAATTTCAGCTAACACTGGGTGAGGACAGGGAACACCCTGAACAGCTTGCCAATCTAATGCAAAGCCAAAACACACACACACACACACACACACACACACACACACACACACACACACACACACAGAAAACTATTCATTATTATTCAACTATTCATTATATCAAACTATTCACTATTATTTGCAACAGCTATTTAGCCGAATGTGCATGTCTTTGGACTGTGGTAGAGTACCTGGAGAAAACCCCTGCAAGCATGAGAAGAACATGCAATCTAACGATGTACAACAAAATATTGTTTGGATACGTTTGCGTGGCTGAGAAGCAGTACTGTATTCCTCTTCAGGTGGGCGGGACAGCATACCCCTGTATAGCAATGTGTCATCGGCCAATCATATTTGTTTATGAGGTCATTATATGGAAAAGGGCAGTTAATGAGTTCCTGCGAGGGTGCTACGCTACCCTGTGGCTCCATGTACCCGTTGGGCCTAAACATACCATCGCTTTCACTTGCATGATAGGAGAGAACTCGCACGTGGGTGACTCAGGTGTATAAAAAGGTTCAATGTTGTGTATAGAGGAGTCAGTGGGCATCTTTTCCGCCCATCAAAACATTATTTAAAACTCCTGATGTTATGTGGGTGTATAAAGCTGGTGACTATAATTGAGTCGAGGTCTTATAATGTCCAGCAGTTTTGCGTGAGTGACGTTCCTGTTCCCAGAGTGGAGCAGAACAGGGAAAGAGATGCTTGTCTCCCACAGGCACGCGGGCGAGGGGAGGGTGTTTTCATTGCAGTTAGACAATTTGTTTATGTTCGCTGTCTGACAGAGTAACGGATTGGTAACTGGGGAAGCATGGACTCAGTGAGTGTGTGCATCTCTCTGATTGCCATGAAGTGCACATTATTCACTTTTTATATGTTGCAGTCCCATAGGAATTTGACAACCTGGGATACTGTGCAGGATTCTTCTTCGTCTGCTTCTTCTTTTCTTTTTTCTCCCATGCATGAATGGAATGAGGTATGTAAAAAAAAAAAGGAAGCACATTGTCGCAGCAGCTTCTCTTCCTTACAGTGTGTGAGTAAGTTGCTGGTGTAAATTCCCACATGCTGAGCGGTGATGGCCAAGCCACGATGATATACTGCAGGATGCCATCATTCAGATCACAAATCTTGTCTGTCGCCAGGGACGACGCAAACTGAGTTCCGTGATGTATTTATGTTCAACAGGCGTTTACACTTGAGCAAAAAGAGGAAGAATGTGTCACGTTTTATGATATTGCGCCTGGGTGGCACAGTGGCATAGTGGTTAGCACATTTGCTTCACAGTAAGAACGTCCTGGGGTCAAGTTCAATGCTCGCCCTGTGCTTGTGTGTGTTTCCTTTTAGTACTCCAGTTAACTCCAACACGCCAGAAACATTGAACATTCGGCGAATTCAATCATTCATTCATTCATTCATTTTTTGAACCGTTTAATCCTAATTAGGATCATGGGAGGCTGGCGCCCATTTCAGCCAACTCTAGGTGAAGGTGGCATATACCCTCGGAGGATTTCCAAGCCAACACTTACACCTAGGGGCAATTTGGAATTAGCCTACTGTGCATATTTTTGGACTGTGGGAGGACACTGGAATACCCAGCGGAAACCTACGCAAGCACAGATAGAACATGCAAACGCCGCATAAAAACATTCTTGCCAAGCCCGGGAATTGAAACCTGGACCTTACTGCTGTGAGGCAAACGTGCTAACCACTGCGCCACTGTGAGGATATTACAGTAATTGGCTGTTCCACATTGCCCCTAGCTGTGAGTGTGGGTTGTTAATGGTTGTGCGTGGGTGCACCGTAATGCAGTGGCAAGCTATTCAAGGTGTACCCCAGATTTCTCTCACAGTTGGCTGAGATAGGCTCTGAGATAGGACTGAGTGAGTGAGTAACGTTTGCCTTGCTGTCGTGAAGAGCAGATACAGAAAGAAGCCCAAAGGGGGAAGGGAGAGTTATTTTTACAATTGCATTTGACATAGTTTTACTCAGTATGTGTGTGTGTGTGTGTGTGTGTGTGTGTGTGTGTGTGTGTGTGTGTGTGTGCGTATTACCATTCCTGCTCCAGTCCATATATGACCCCTCCACCAGTCACACACTGCCAAAACAGATGCGAGAAACCCAATACGGGCCCTGAGGGGCGCCAGTGTGTTCGAGAATCATTTCAGCTAGTCTGCGACTCACCTGAGTCAACAACTGAGTCATTAAATTAACTAACGTAATTACCACACCGCTTTTCACAACGGTTAACTATAAATATATATAGCTGTTTAAGCGGCAACAGCTTCCCCATTTAGAAAACATTTCATGCTCACCCCTGTCCCAGTTCATCCATAAAATCTTTATAACTGATGTGAGATTTCTCCACGAAGCTGTAACCCATACGATAACCGTCAGTGGTGGGCAAACGACTGACTATTAAAACGAACAGAGGCTTTTAATCTCGTCAGACTGGTTAACCAGGCTGCAACATGACCTGTGGATCTACTAATGGCTGCTCTGCTGTTAAAAAAAAAAAAGGAAAGAGGTGGCAGCACAAGCCTCGTTGGCAATGGTGTGTTTAACGCACCATTAAATTGGCAGTAAGTGACAACAGCTAGGAGGGCGCTGGAGGCAGGGTATGATGTGTGCTCCTCTAGCTTCGAATTCAGGTGATACAACGTCGCCAGGATACAATGACCCACCAATCAGTTCTGCTTATTGAGGGCTTATTGAGGGCTGTTGACCATTTTCTTCTTCTTTTTTTTTTTCTTTTTGCCTCGTGAAGCACAGCCACGGTGCATGATTAAAAAATGAGGTGGGGATTCGAACAGGGATCGAGCAAGATTTGGGTTAGTGGCTGTGCAGTGCACTGGATGTGACCATGCAAGGATTGCAAAATTATAAACTTTTTCAGTTCATGTACAAAAATAAATAAATAAAAATTAAATGTACAGCTTCAATTTGTTTACACAAAGTAATGCCTGGGTTCGAGTCCCGAGCTCAGGCATTTTGAAGTGGCGTTTGCAGGCTCTCCCTGTTCTCCTCTCTGAGTAGTATGGGTTTCCTCCCATAGCACAAAGACAAGGGATAATTGGCTGTCACCTCCTGACTTTATAAATACGACGATGAAAAAATGAATTGGCCACTTTTACTGGCGTAACAGGCCATAATTAAATGTGACCTTCTTCATCTTCTTCTTTTTTTTTTTTTTTGTAGAGCTGTGTGAGATTGTAGAGAAATGTAGTGATATAGTGCTAAAAAAATGTTGTGGCTTAAAGTAGAGATTTATGTTTTTAAATGTAGAGCCATAAAGTAAAAAAAAAAAAATCCGATTAGAGTTAAAGGAGTGCTAGAGCCTATCTCAGTCGAAACCAAGGCAAAGGAGGAGGACACCCTGAACATCCTGTCCATCCGTCACAGGGCCAACATATGCAACCATTCACACTGATACTTCTTGGAATTGGGAACATCCAATTAGCTTAATGTGCAAGTCTCTGAACTGTTGGAAGAAACCAGAGTACCCTGAGGAAACCAACACAAGCACAGGAAAAGCACAAGCACCCTTGCAGAGCCCCAGACTCAAACCCAGAGCCTTCGTGCTACGACACGGACGTTGTAACCCCAACTGTCAATCATAAATGAACACTAATTACAGGAGAAGACAGCACTTGTTAAAAGTTCATCTCAATCAAATCTCTAGATTAAAATCTATTTTTGTGTGAAATATTTTACTGATATCTTCTATTTTAATTATTATTATTTTTATTTTTTTTTGGTGCTTATTTAAAAACTGAATCTCAGAATACCCAGGCACCACGGAGGCGTAATGGTTAGTACTGCTGCCTCACAGCAAGAAAGCCTGGGCTCGATTCCCAGCCTGTGTGTTTCTGTATGGAGTTCGAATGTTCTCCCGGTGCTTCCGTGGGTTTCCTCTGGGTGCTCCGGTTTCCTCCTGCAGTCCAAAAACATGCACATTAGGTTACTTGGCTGTTCCAAATCTCCCCTAGGTGTGAATGATTGTGTGAGTGTTGGCCCTGCAATGGCTTGGCAAGCTGTCCAGGGTGTAAACCGCCCACATCCGGAGTCAGTCGGCTGAGATGGGCGCCAGCCTTCCCGTGACCCTTCTTAGGATTAAGCGATTCAGAAAATGAATGAATCTCAGAATAATGACATCATAAGGGTTCAAGTTAACATTTGGGAGTTTGGGTATAATGTAATTTCTTTCATTGTTTCATGTGTTTGTGTTTATATCAGTGCTTCTCAATTATTTTCTGTCACGCCCCCCTCAGGAAGAGGGAAATATTGCCCACCCCCAATATAAATACAGTACAGTAGTGTCATTTGTATATAAAATTATTATACAAAAAAGAAAGAAATATAGATCAGCTTCCAACAAAAATAATTTTGTTAACAATTTTTAGTCTCTAACTCAGGAGAATAAAATATAAAACACTTGAACCTACAAAACAAAAATGAATAAAACAATTTGTGTGTTTTTTGGTTTTTTTTCTTTTGTCAAAATGATTAAGTCCAGATTAATGGCTATAATGAGCCCGTTTGGCAGTGCACAGCTTTTTGAAGCCGGGTTTAAAGCTCGATACTGAACTCTCAGCTCCTGCTCAATGCTGAACTGGGACCTGGACTTATTTCCGCCGCAGTGACGTCATCCAGCATGACAGAGACCATGTGTGCTGCAGGTAGGATCAGTTCGTCTGCTCTGCTGTGGGGTTTTCTGCACTGAGCAGTTTGGTACTCCACCTTATCTGATGCTAACAGAGCTTGCTGGTTTGCTGGAGTAGAATTCACAAAGCGGGATGGTTGTTGTCGATACGCGACACATTTTCACTGAAAAAACTCAAGCGGCTCTTCACTGTGATCGGGGTGTGATGTCTTTAAGTGACGCCTTCATTTATTTGGCTTCATATTGTCTGCCACCAGTGTTTTCAGACACAATAAACACAGTGGGCTTTCCTTGTTTCTCACCGTAGACACAGTGAAGCCGAATGCTACATCCGCTTCATCATACCTCCTCCACTTAGCTTTCGGGAGACTTTTGTTTCTCTCCTTCTCTCTCCGACTCTCTTTTCATCCGTGTTAAAATTTCCATGGTGGGTTTATTAACTTCACTTCATATTTTAGCATTGAGCTAATTTTCTCTGGGCACACTCTGACACTGAGGGAGCCACTGCCACCTACTGTAGCAGATGTGCAATTACACTTTATTCTGGTTACCAAAAAAACATGTACATGTGTATGGTACCTGTACATGTTTTTTTATGGTACCTTATATTGGTAATAGGATGCTGAGGCTGGAACTACCAGGCAAAAGGCCTAGAGGAAGACCAAAGAGACGATTCATGGATGTGGTGAAGGAGGACATGAAGGTCGTTGGTGTAAGAGAAGAAGATGCAAAGGATAGGGTGAGATGGAGGCAGATGATTCGCTGTGGCGACCCCTGAAGGGAAAAGCCGAAAGGAAAAGAAGAAGAAGATGTGTATGGTACCTCACCTGACAAAAATAATTAATTCTGGTAGTGCTTTTGTAACCTGATTTTTTCACAAGTCGAGTAGCATTTTACATGTAAAAAGGCCTGATTCGTTCCAAGGCACCCAATACTACCCCTAAACCCTTTAAAAATGATAAAAGTATACCTTTTAAGGCCTCCTTCTGCTTCAATGTCGTACCGATGGTAGACGGGTTTGGCCATATTCCTTTGCGATATCACTGAACTGCATGCCACGAGCCCGCTTCTTTTTTTCACTCACACCGGGAATCACTTTCTTGGGGCCCACGATCTTCTTCTTTTTTTCCTTTCAGCTGTTCCCTTCAGGGGTCGCCACAGCGAATCATCTGCCTCCATCTCACCCTATCATCTGCATCTTCTACTCTTCCTCCAACAACCTTCATGTCCTCTTTCCCCACATCCATAAATGTTCTCTTTGGTCTTCCTCTCGGCCTTCTGCCTGGTAGTTCCAACCTCAGCATCCTACTACCAAAATATTCACTATTCCTCCTCTGTACATGTCCAAACCATCTCAATCTAGCCTCTCTGACTTTGTCTCCAAAACCTCTTACATGTGCTGTCCCTCTGATGTACTCATTCCCGATCCTATCCATCCTCGTTATTCCCAAAGAGAACCTCAACATTTTCATCTCTGCTACCTCCAGCTCTGCCTCCTGTCTTTTCCCCAGTGTCACTGTTTCTAAACCATTGCTGGCCTCAACACTGTCTTGTACACTTTTCCTCTCATTCTTGCCGATACCTTCCTATCACACACCAGACCGGACATTTTTCTCCAACCTGCCTATACACGCTTCTTCACCTCTTTTCCACGCTCTCCATTGCTCTGGATTGTTGAGCCTAAATACTTAAAATCCTCCACCTTCTTTATCTCTGCTCCCTGTAACCTCACAGTTCCTCTTGGGTCCTTGTCGTTCACACACATGTATTCTGTCTTACTGAGGCTAACCTTCATGCCCCTCCTTTCCAGGGCATAGCTCCATCTCTCTAAATTTTCCTGCACTTGTTTCCTGCTCTCACTACAGATCACAATGTCATCTGCAAACATCATAGTCCATGGAGATTCTTGTTTAACCTCGTCTGTCAGCCTATCCACACCATAGCAAACAAGAAGGGGCTCAGAGCTGATCCTTGATGCAGTCCCACCTTAAACTTTTCTGTCACACCGACAGCACACTTCATCCACAAAGGCATAATGCAGCGCTGTCTGACCTTCTCTGTACTTCTCTCTTAACATCTCAAAGCAAACACTGCATGTTTGGTGCTCTTTCTTGGCATGAAACCAAACTGTTGTTCACAAATGCTGACCTCTGCCCTTAGTCTAGCTTCCCCTATTCTTTCCCATAACTTCATCGTATGGCTCATCAACTTTATCCCTCTGTCGTTGCCACAACCCTGCACTCTCCCTTGTTCTTAAAAATGAGCACCAGCACACTTCTCCTCCATTCCTCTGGCATCTGTTCACTCTCTAAGACCTTGTTGAATGTTGTTGTCAGAAAATCTACTGCTACCTCTCCGAGACACTTCCGTACCACCACCAGTATGTCATCAGGACCAACTGCCTTTCCACTCTTCATCCTCTTCAATGCCCTCCTCACTTCATGCTGATTAATTTTTGTTACCTCCTGGTCCTCAACAGTCACCTCTTCTACTCTTTTTTCTCTCTCATTTTCCTCATTCATCAGCTCTTCAAAGTACTCTTTTCATTTTCCCAGCACACTTCTGTCATCAGTCAATACATTTCCAACTCTGTCCTTAATCACTCTAACTTGCTGCACATCCTTCCCATCTCTATTTCTCTGCTGTGCTAACCTGTATAAATCATTTTCTCCCTCCTTACTGTCCAACCTATCATACAAGTCATCATATGCCCTCTGTTTGACCTTTCACACCGCTACCTTCACCTTACGCTGTGTCTCCCTGTACTCCTGTTTACTCTCTTCAGTCCTCTCTATATCCACGTCTTCTTAGCTAGCCTCTTCCTTTGTACACACTCCTGCACTTCCTCATTCCACCACCAAGTCTCCTTATCTACTCTCCTTCCAGAGGACACACCAATATATTAATCCATATATTAATGTCTAAAGAAAAATAAAAGATTGAAAGCAAAATTTTTACACGAACTTGAAGAAAGGTTCAGTATATTGTACATACTAGTAGTAATACTGTACATGTACAGACCCGACTTACGTCTGTTGGTTAAAACTAAATGCGGTCATAAATCGGACACTACCGGTATACTGTCAGGCAAAAAGAAAATCGACACAGTAATATTTTCATGGAGTGCTCGAGTGGGTCCGCTCAAAGCTCAGAGACATTCATGCTATAGAATGAAGCCAGCTGATGAAATGAATGCACTGAAGCAACAGGTTATCACATCAATTAACTTTTTGGTCCATGACAGAGATTCGAATAATGAAACCTCATGCTCCCTGAAATGGTTCAGGAAGCATGAGGACTCATTTTCACATATGTATTGGCACCCCAGAGTCCTAACCTTAACCCTGCTGAAAGCTTTATGGAGTTGTTCAGTTTTCCCTCAAGATATCTATATTAAGATATATTCAAGATATCTGTGAGAAACAAATCCAACATTGGATTAAATGTGATGTTGCTTAACTTTGTTAAAACAATGGCATAATGATTATGTGCTGTAAGCATGAATGAATCCTGTTGTATACTGTATATGGTTTATCACTGCACTGGTAATCTAAAACTTTTTACACTTTCAATACAACTCTATCAATAAACATCACAAAGGGATTAAAATCTTGGGCCCTGGTGACATAATCATTATGAGACTTGGAAATTAGCATAAAACCCTTCACATTTTTGTAATAAGTTCCATCATCGAGTCAATCCAGTGTACACTATATGGTCAAAAATATTTGGACACCGACCATCAGACCAGATCAAACTGCTGCCACAACTTTGGGAATAATCAATGATGTAGAACAGGGTTCTCAAACTCATTCCACAGAGGGCCGCTGTGTCTGCTGGTTTTTGTTTCACTCAAGCAGTAGCACAACTGACTTGGCTGATTTAATCAACAGATCTGAGTCTTCAGGCAGTTCATTGGTCAGTGTCTGTACAGAGGACATAGATTGACCAATCAACTGCCTGAAGACTCAGATCAGTTGTTTGAATGAGCCAAGTCAGTTGTGCTACTGCTTGGGTGAAACAAAAACTTGCAGAGACAGCGGCCCTCTGTGGAATGAGTTTGACACCCTTGATGTAGAATGTATTTGAATACTGTAGCACATAGTGTGCTCAACACGAGGCATGTTTAACTATGTTGGTGTGGGAGAACTGCACAGACTCCTGACCTCGACCCAACTGAACAGCTTGGAGATGAACTGGAACACCATGTCGGACATCAATGCCCCATCTTGTGCTGCTCTTGTGGATGAATGAGCTAAAATCCTTGCAGGCATCATCCTAAATCTAAGTGAAAGTGTTTTTAGGAACACAATAAAAGAGCAACAAATCAATATTAATGCACATGGGTTGGGAATGTGATATAGTGTCTACATATTTTTTGGCCGTATTGTGTATCCGATGGTAAAGGACATTCAAAGAGCTCTTCACATCTTGTTATTATAAACCAACGAAGAACCAAAACAAGATGTAATAGAGGTGAGGAAGAGATACCAAGCTCCTAAGCTGGGGTGGTATCACCGGGACACCTTTATATCCATCCAAAATGAACTGATGATGGAAGATAACCCCTGTAAGATATTCATGTTAGCTTGCTGATACGCACTCATTTATTTGTCAAACCACTTAACCCTACTGGGCTCACGGGGAGGCTGGTGCCCCATCTTAGCTGACTCTGGGCAAAGGTGAGGTACATCTTGAACAGCTCGCCAGACTATCACAGCAAACACGCAAACTAAAAAGGACAATTAGGAACAGCCAGTTACCTTAGTCTCCATGTCTTTGGACTGTTTGAGGAAACAGGAATACTTGCAGAAAACCCAAACTAGCATCTTCATGTTGTGAGGTGGACGTGCTAATCACTACCCTACCGTGCCACCCCTTACACTTACACTAGAGGCTAACTGACTCTTCCAGGTGTATGTCTTTAAACTGACAGAGGAAACTGGAGTCCTCGAAGGAAACCTACACAAGCAACCGACACAATAAAACTCTTGCCAAACCTGGGACCCAAACCCAGAACCTTCTTTTTGTGAGGTGGACGTGCTAACTACTATACCACCATACACGCCCCTTACACTCACACCTAGGGGCAATCTGGAACAACCAATTAGCCTAATGTTCACATCATCAGGTTGTTGGAGTAAACTGGAGTACCTGGTGTAAACCCATGCAAGCATTGAAAGTACCCGGGACCACCATGCTGTGAGGTGGATGTGCTGATCACTACGCCACCGCAATGCCCATTTAACAATTAGTCTGCTCCATTTGAGGGCTAGATTATCTTGCGTGAGATAAACAGGACTAATAGTGATTATAGTCAGACCATGTGTCTCTTTTCACCACTGTTCACTTCTGAAATAACATTCCTGTAACTAACTACCCACAACCAGAGTAACTCAAGATATTTGCTGCTGAGATTAGAGGTCTTCTAGAAGACATTAACAATTCCCTATGGACCAGTTACTTGTTGGGAGTTAGAGGTAGTTTATGAGAGTATGAGTGGGGCCGGTGGCGTAGTGCTGGGCTCATGATCGGGAGGTTGTGAGTTCAAATCCCAGTTAGACCCCCCCCACTGTGCTAAGACCCCTGGGCAAGATCTCAACCACAAGTGTGCCTCTGTTCACCCAGCAGTATAAATGGGTACCAGTAAAAATATACTGGGAAGGTAACCTGCGATGGACTAGCGTCCCATCCAGGGGGAATTGAACTCCTGGTCGCTTCACGCTACGGAAACCGGGGATAAGCACCGGCCTGATGAGCCACTATGGCTCGGGTGTAAAAAGCCCAACAGACTTTGCTTATGAGAGTATGAACTGCGACTTGTCTTAATTCATCACGCAACTGAAAGAACGTCATCTGAGGCCATTGCATTTAGCCGAAAGATTTAAACCTATTAGAAGCAATGATACTATTTGAGTGAGGAAATAATTGCATGATTAGAGTATGTTGTGCTGATATTACCTTTACAAGCATGTTTATACAGTATTTATAACTCAAGGTAAAGGACACATTATTATATTCATCAGTTCATCATCTCATTTCCTGAACTGCTTAATCCTTCTATTAGGGCCATGGGGAGGCTGGAACGTACATCAGCCTTCAATAGATGAAGGCAGAAAACACCCTGAACAGCTCACCAGGCCATCACAGGGTTAACACTCACACTCACACCGAGTGGCAATTTAGAACATCCATATAGCATGCTGTGCATGTCTTTTGGACTGTCGGAGGAAATCGGAGTACCTGGAGAAAGCCCAAAATTCATGCAAGCACAAAGACAGCATGCGCCTGGGAACCAAACTCAGGAACTACGTGCTATGAACTGAACATGCTAACCACTACACCATCATGCTGCCCTCATTTTTATATTGATTGAGTTTTTCACAACATTATATGTGCATGAATGATTCAGAACATCTGACTCATAACAAGGTCTTTGCCTCGAGTCTCCGGCATTTCTGTCTTGCTGCATTTTTGCATGGTGTCCACAGGGTACTCTGGTTTCCACTGACAGTCCAAAGACATGCATGTTAGGCTAACTGGCTGTTCCAAATTTCCCCAGATGTTAATGTGAATGGTAGTGTGTATTGACACTGCAATAGACAGGTGTGCTGTTCAGGGTGTACCCACCTTTGCCTAACGTTTGGCTAAGACAGGCTCCAGTTTCCCCACAATCCCTATCGTAAATTCTTTAACCCTATAGAAGTGGTTCAGCAAATAAATGAGTATAATTTTTAATTCAATGAAAAAACTCTAAAACTCAGGGTGGCACAGTGGTGCAGTGGTTGGCCTGTCCACCTCACAGCAAAAAGGGCAGTTGTGGCACAGTAGTTCAGGCTCTGAGCTGTCAATTTGAAGGTTGCAGGTTCATGTCCTAGTACCACCACACTACCACTATTGGGCCCTTGAGCAAGACCTTTAATCCTTAAAAGGCTATAAATAAAAGTAAGTCACTTTGGATAAGGATATTTTCCAAATGGCATAAATTTAAGAAGGTATTGATTTGAGTCTTAAACGTAGGAAAGGCATTTCTGTGTGAAGTTTGGATCAAATCCCAAAATGAGAGTGTGAACAGTTTTGTGTGTATGTGTTTTTGGGCATGTGATGGCCTGGTGAGCTGTTGAGGATAAACCCCACCTTTACCCAGAGTCAGTTGAGATAGGTTCCAACTTCTTCATTTTAATCATCATAAATTTTAATTTAATAGTTTGCCGAACTGTTTAATCCTTCTAGGATTAAACAGTTCGGCAAACTCATTCATTAATTTTTTGTAATCGCTTAATCCTAATAAGGGTGAACCCCCAACCTTGGGATCAGTGATCCAGCACCCTTTACCACCAGGCCACCACTGCCCAGTTTGGCAAACTACAAACCAGATACCAAAAAAGTTGGCACACTATACAAATTGTGAATAAAAACTGAAAGCAATGATGTGGAAGTGCCAAATTTCAATATTTTATTCCGAATAGAACATAGATGACAGGGTCAAAAGTTTAAACTAGAAAATGACTCATTTTAAGTGGAAAATATGTTGATTTTAAATGTCATGGTGTCAACAAATCTCAAAAAAGTTGGGACAAGCCCATTTTCACCACGGTGAGTCATCCCTTCTTCTTCTTACAACAGTCTGCAAACTGTCTTGGACCTTCTTTTTTGCACCTTCCTCTTTATGATGCGCCAAATGTTCGCTATAGGTGAAAGATCTGGATGCAGGCTGGCCATTTCAACACCCGGACCTTTTTCCTACGCAGCCATGATGTTGTAATTAATGCTGCATGTGGTCTGGCATTATTATGTTGAAAAATGCAAGGTCTTCTCTGAAAGAGACGATGTCTGGATGGGAGCATATGTTGTTCTAGAACTTGAATATAACTTTCTGCATTGACGGTGCCCTTCCAGATGTGCAAGCTGCCCATGCCACACGCACTCATGCAACTTCATACCATCACAGGTGCAGGCTTCTGAACTGAGCGCTAATAACAACTTGGGTTGTCCTTGTCCTCTTTAGTCCGGATGACATGGCGTCCCAGTTTTCCATAAAGAACTTCAAATCGTGATTCATCTGACCACAGAACAGTTTTCCACTTTGCTACACTCCATTTTAAATGACCTCTGGCCCAGAGAAAATGCCTGTGCTTCTGGGTCCTGTTTAGAAATGGCTTTTTTTTTGTACTGTAGAGTTTCAGCTGGCAATGGTGGATTGTGTTTACTGACAATGGTTTCTGGAAGTATTGCTGAGCCCATTTGGTGATTTCCCTTATAGTAGCATTCCTGTTTGTGATGCAGTGCCGTTTAAGGGCCCGAAGATCACGGGCATCCAGTATGGTTTTTCGGCCTTGACCCTTACGCACAGAGATTGTTCCAGATTCTCTGAGTCTCTGGATGATGTTATGCACTGTAGAAGACGATAATTACAAACTCTTAGCAATTTTTCACTGGGAAACACCTTTCTGATATTGCTCCACTATCTTTCTGCACAACACTGGGGGAATTGGTGATCCTCTACCCATCTTCACTTCTGAGAGACACTGCCACTCTGAGAAGCTCTTTTTATACTCAGTCATGTTGCCAATGGACCTCATTAGTGGTACTTGGTCTTCCAGCGATTTGTTATAAGTGCAGTTGACTTTTCCAGCCTCCTATTGCTACCTGTCCCAACTTTTTTGAGATTTGTTGACAACATGAAATTTAAAATCAACACATTTTCTGTTAAAATTATACATTTCCCCAGTTTAAACTTTTGACCCTGTCATCTATATTCTATTTGAAAAAAATATTGAAATTTAGTACTTCCACATCATTGCATTCAGTTTTTACTCATAATTTGTATAGTGCATCAACTTTTTTTGGAATTCAGTTTGTATGAAATGAAAATGAAAATTTGTAACAAGTTGAAACCAAATCTTATATCGATTACTGTATATAGGATCTACACGTGATCTTGTTATGCAAGGGATCTGCTCCATCTCATGTCTTATATATAACACCTGGAGATACTGTAGGGACCGAAGCCATGTCAGGGTGTGTGCGCGTGTGTGTGTGTGTGTGTGTGTGTGTGTGTGTGTGTGTGTGTGTGTGTGTGTGTGTGTGATGGTTACATGCGTATGATCTCATCGCTACCTTCCCTCTGAAACAATGCCACCAGGGGTGTACTGTCAATGTTGTACGTGTGAACTCGTATGAGTGTGTGTCAGTGTAGACTGGTGGTGCAGAACAGCATTCCACATGAACAAAAACCCGAGTGGTGGTTGAGCGCTTAGCAACCGGCCCCAGTGGCCCAGCTCCCCCGAGAGTCTGATGCTCGGGCTTAGACGCATTCATTAGCCAGGAGGGAATCTCAGGCTGCCTTAAATATTCATGCTGTTTACAGGAACAAAAGCCGCCATTAATGAATAAAGGCTCATTAGAGCGTCGTCTATTGCTCTAGCCCCAGTGGATATCTGGAGCTTATTTGTGTAGTGAGACTCTGCTCATCTGTAATCATCGTATCCGGAAAAGAAGTTATAAACACTTAGTTCTGATGATATTGAATTTTATCTTCGGGGCTGTGAGTGCAGTGATTGATTTTTCCATGCGGTGTGAATTGGAGGAGTGGGGATATTTCCGTCGCGACTGTGGCTGTAGTTTGGCTGCATTAGTAGGTGATGGTTAGTGTAAATAGACTCTCATTGTCTGTCTTACACACACACACACACACACACACACACACACACACACACACACACACGTTGTTTACCTGTTTTTTTCTTTCTCTTTCTTTTTTTTTTATTTCTTTCTTCATTTGTGTTTCCTTTTGACAGCTTGCATGCAAATGGGCCAGGTAATGAGGAAGGAGATAGCAGGCACACGACAAGACAGAAAAGGAGGAGGAGGGAGAGAGGAAGAAAGAGAGAGACACACATAGAATGAGAGAGAGAGTGATAGAGCCCAAAAAAACCCAAACACACACACACACACACACACAACAGAGTGGAGGAGAGAAGGACGGAGACAGGGGTAGACGAAAAGGGAGAGAAGACAGGAAAGGGAGAGTTAGAGAAGAGAAAAAACAGGGAAAGGGAGAGAAAGAGTGAGAGGAGGGTTGGTAAAAGCAGGAGCCTTTGCCTCTTTGTTCTCCCACCTGCATCTGTTGAAGCGTGGCGGGGAGACGCAGTGCTTGTCATGTGAGTGACAGATATTGAGGATAATTGTCTGCTCTCGTTGCCTGGCTGTGCTGTGAGCACGGAGCTGAGTTAAGCAGCAGTCAGGCACGGGAGGAGAGGTGAAGAGAGAGGAGAGGTGGGGAAAGAGGGAGGAGAGAGAGGCAGAGCAGAAGGGAGGAACACTTCTAGAGGTTCAATGCAAAAAAAAAAAAAAAATCTGCAGTGATTGCCTCTCACGTATTTCTTCACAGATACACAAGTGAGAGGGTTTTTTTCTCTCCTCCCCCATTTTTTGGTACCTTGACAATCCCAAGAAAAAAAAAAAGATTTTCTTCTTTTTTTTTTTTTCTACCTCGAATAACTCATTCAATCAAGCTCCGGACTTTGTCCATAAAAATAATTGATTTAAACAATGTCATGTAAAACACCATACATTATAACATTCATGCAAGGAGATTATGAATGCAATTAGGATTTGATAGTATTATGCATTCATAAGCCAGATTCGAAGGGGAAAACCAAGTAAAAAAAAAAAAAAAAAAAAAAGACACATGGTTTGAGTTGCCTCAGCCGTTAATCCTCGGAGAACAGGTCTAAGTTTGTAAAGCTGTATACCTTGAGGGGGGGTTGGGTACATACTGGAGAACTGTTTTTTTTTTTCTTAAAGTCCAGCAGAGGAATGGATAGAAAAGCAGAGCGACCTTTCCTTTCCCCTCCCCAGGTCAGGAGACAGTGCTCTCTCTCTCTCTCTCTCTCTGACACACACACACACATACACACACACACACACACATTGGGAATAATAGAAAAAAGAGCCCTGTGCTGCCAAAGGAAACAGTGAAGCGTTTTTTTTTCTTCAGCGCTCTGCAGAGTTTAGTGGAACTTGAGTGAGCTCCAGCTCCGTTCCTTGGTAACACTGTTGTAAGCTGAGGCCCAAGTTAGACGAGGCCCCTCTCCATCACTTCTCATGGGGCCAGTAGGGTAAAAGATGAGAAAATAGTTCCAATAGCAGAAAAATCCACAAGCCTCCATCCATGGAAAAGAATTCCCCACTTCTTAGAAGGGGCCAAAAAAAAAAAAAAAAAGGTTCTAGGCTGTTCATCCCTATAATATTTTATTGCAGATAAAGGTGTACAGTACACCATAAAATGAACTGCATTGAACTGTTCCATGTTGTTGAATTGTCTGATCTCAGCCCCGGGTCATCCACTAATTGAAGGCATGTCATTGCACTTATCCCTTTGTTCTCCATCAGTTTGGCTTTTGTTTTTTTCTTCCTCTTCACAGTTTTGAAGGCCATTTTTGATTCTCGTCACATCACTGTACTCCAGCTGAAGAAACATTTCAGTACAAAATATTAAGAAAAGAAGTCTGAATAAATAGTCTGGGCTTGTAGTGGAACGGTGACGCAGTGGTTAGTCCTGGGTTTACGTCCTAGGCTCGGTGAAGGTGTTTGTGTGAGGAGTTTGCATATCTCCCCATGTTTGTGGTGTTTACTCCAGGTACTCCAGTTTCATCCCACAATCCAAAGACATGCACATTAGGCTAACTGGCTCCAAATTGCCATAAAGTGTGAGTGTGAATGTCTTTGTGTGTGTGTGTGTGTGTGTGTGTGTGTGTGTGTTGCCCTGCGATGGTCCGTAAAGCTGTTAAGAGAATACCCTGCTTTAGCCCAGTGTTGGCTGAGTGCGAGTGTGAATGGATGTGCATGTGTCGGCCCTGTGATGGACTTAAAAACTGTCTAGGCTAATTGAGTGTGCGTGTAAGTGGTTTTGTGTGTGTGTGTGTGTGTGTGTGTGTGTGTGAGTGTGTGTGTGTGTGTGTGTGTGTGTGTGTGTGTGTGTGTGTGTGTGTGTGTGTGAGAGAGAGAGAGGCGGGGGGTGTATGTGTGTGTGTATGTTGGTCCTACAATCAACTGGCTAATTCTCTAGGGTGTACCCCACCTTTGCCATGAGACCCTTGTAGAATTAATCGGTTTGGCAAATTAATGAGCACAGAGTATGGTATGGTGGCACAGTGGGTATTGTTTGCTCGTCCTCCTTACAGAAAGAAGGCTGTGAATTTAAGCAACGATGTTTCCGTGTGGAGTGTGCATGTTCTCGCCTTGCTTGCATGGGTTTCATTCAGGGTGCTCTAGTTTCCTTCAATAATCCAAAGACATATGTGTTAGCCTAATTGGCCGGTCCAAATTGCCCCTAGGTGTGAGTACGAGTGTGAATGATTGTGCTTGTTTTGGTCCTGTGATGGACTGGCAAACTGTCCATGGTGTACCCTATCTCTGCCCAGACTTGGCTGAGATAGGCTCCAGTCTCTCCTGACCTTATTATGATAAAGCATGCTGGTAAATACAGAGAGCCCGTCTCCCTGCTGAAGCAGACAGTCTGTCCAGTTTCTTGACCTCTTCTTCTTCTCTAGTAGGCACAAAGTGATAGCCTTTATTTATTTATTTATTTATTTACAAATTAATGTCCTGATTGGAACAAAGCAATGAAGATGTCACGGGCGATGGGCGAAATGTTTGGTCAGGCTTTGGGGCAGGTTTGAATTCCAGCTGGGGGGTAGGCGATGGTTTAAAGGGTAAATCTGGTGACAAATGGATTGGGAAGAGCATCGCTGTGCACCAGAGATAAGAAGCCATCCTCCCATAATAGAATGGAGAGGCCTTGTCTATCAGCCCATTTGAGCCCATTCCTACAAGCCTCTGCCTTTCATTAGCGTGCGCTGTGAATGGTGGAGCAGAATGAAAATTGCTACTTACCCCTCGATTACAGGATTGAAAGGTAGCTGTCAAAGAGGCTGGATGTAACAGGGAGTGAGGATTTCGGAGGTGGTGGGAGTGGAGTGTGTGCCTGTGTGTACGTGTTGGTGGTGGTGGGGTGTGTGTGTGTGTGACTATTTTTAACCCGTTTTTGTCGAATTGTGCTGGAGGCGGCGGATGATTTTTTTTTTCTTTTCTAAAACATCACTTCTTCAGTATTTTCTTTAATCGATGGGAATTGATTTACCTTGAACAAGCAATCTATATGTTGCTCCAGTGTAGACCCTGAAGAAGAAGAGGAAAAAGAAGTAGTGGCAGAAGAAGCCTTACTTCCATTCTATCATTCATTCATTCATTCATTTTTTCAGGTGAGGGGGGGACGAGGTATCGAGGGAGTCTTCCTCATTGTCCTTCTCTAATTTTTAGCCGTATGTAATTCCCACTCATGAAACATTGCCTTCCTGTTACACCTGCATCTTTACGAACTGCTGCACACACTTTGCGGGAAAATGTGATCTGCCCCTTGTTTGAATGAGTTCACAGACACCCATGATTGGCTGGTGATCACTGTGAGTGACAGAAAGTTGTACTTATGCAATCCTCCCCCCTTCCCATGAGAGGTCAGCCAATCATCTCCCAGTCACAGATGGCTTAGATTCGAACCTGCAACCGCCATCATTTTGGTGCTCCACTTGAGAGCAGAACCACTTAATCCTACTAGGGTTGCAACTCAGACCGAAACCAGAGTACACCCTGAACAGCTCACTACTCCATCCCTGTATGAAACCCACACAAGCCCAGGGAGAATGAGTTTGGGATTTGAACCCAGGAGCTGCTGTCTTTGAAACGGACATGCTAGCCGGTACATATGACAGAAATGTAATATTTCCAATGGCTTTTACACACCGACTTTGGTTCTTTACAGCGCTCTGGCAGAGGTTAGCATTGGTCAGTAAGGCAATGATAAACACTATGAGTGTGTCCATCATCAGTCCTGCACTTCCTCTCCGGGCTGCTCTCGGCTCATGGAGGCTGGATCAATAGTACTGCGGAAATGGAGAGAGGAGCAACACAGCAGGGTTCTGCACAACGGGGCATGGAAGAAAGGAAAATACATCTTAATGTCTATACAGAGGAAACAACTTATTAATCAAAGCCATGATTGTGCTCAGTATACTTATATACAAGACCATATGACTATTACTATTATTATTAATAATTAATTTTTTAGCATATACGTACACTTATAGAATATAACTATATGTACATGGTATTGTATGATTATCAAGTTAATTATTAAAATCACTGCTGGGCATTGACCTAAATGCTTACAACCACCCTTCAACCCATGGACATGGACATCTATTGCCACAGACATATATATTCTGTGCTTTTTTTTTTTTTTTTTTTTTTGCACACCCCTCCTCCACGACTTTGCCATGTCGCTGATTGACTGTGAATAAACACGTCGAGAGGAAGGGTTACAATTTCAAACTAATTGCTTTCAGATTTAAGTACAAGTACTGAAGCATTGACACAAATTAAATAAACAACAGGAAGTGTACCTAAAAATAAAAAGAATTTGGACATGATATAAAATAAATATAACATAAATAAATATATTTATTGATGATTAATTACTGCATGCCGCAGTATAAGAGAATATATCCACAAGACGAGAACATCCTGGTGTACTTTTGATGAAATCCAAAGCCAATTATTGCATTTCGAAAATTGCCGAGATGTAAATTGGTTCTAAGCCAGATAATCCTGTGGCAAGGCTGGGGAAGAGGGGAGCACGGTGGAGCAGTGGTTGGCACGTCCGCCTCACAGCAAGAAGATCCTGGGTTTGAGGCCTGCGGCTTGGTGAGGGCAATTCGTTGTGGAGTCCGCATGCTCTCCTTGCGCTTCCATGGGTACTTTAGTTTCCTCCCACAGTCCAAAGACGTGCACATTAGAATAAGTGGCTGTTCTATATTGCCCCCTGGTCTGCTGAATGTAAGTTTGGATGGTTGTGTGTGTTGCCCTATGATGGACTGGCAAGCTGTGCAGGGTGCACCCAGCCTTTTCCCAGAGTTGGTTGAGACAGGCTATGGTCTCCCTACAACATTGATAGATTTTTTACTGGTTTGGCAATTGCATCAAAGCCGACAGTGAGTGACGGAGGAGTGCATTCTAAACAGCTCGCTAGACCATCACAGGGCAACACACACACACAACCATTCATAGGAAGCAGTCTGAAATGGCCAGTTAGCCAAATGTGCATGTATTCAGATTATCAAAGGAAACCAGAGTACCCGGAGGAAACCCACAAAAACACAGGGAGGATATGCACACTCCACACAGAAACATCCTCACTGAGCCCAGGACTTGAATTCAAGATTATACGGTATTGCTGTGAGGCAGACGTTACGAACCCCTTCACCAACATGCCATCCAATAAGAGACTAGTTTTAAGATATTTACAGGGCAACATTATCATAATAGTGACTATAACCTGCTACATTATCATGCCATCATTTTGAATACTTTATTATCACCAGTTTATTTTCATTACAGCTTTAAAATAAATGTAAATAGAATTTAATGTCTTTTACTGTAACCACCAATAAGGCTACCATGCTAATTAACAAGGGCTAGAGTCGGATTCCTGCTTAACAAACGCTGGAAGATTTTTCTCAATTTTTGATTAGCTTTCTATTTTGGTACTGAATCTGTAAATACGGATGGATGTCAGAGATGTTATCTCCTTACACACATGAATACCAACATTACAGTACTCTGGAAATCATTATCTTTAAAATAGTTTTGAACCTCTTTAGTCTGTAAAAGCTGTTTACATGTCCTGTGTAGAATTTCACAGGATTAAAAGTACTTTTCTGCCTCTTCAGTTTTTAGAGAGGAGAAGGAGTTGGGTGTTGAGCGTGGGGTGTGTGTGTGTGTGTGTGTGTGTGTGTGTGTGTGTGTGTGTGTGTGTGTGCAATTTAGGGCATAATCCTGTTTCAAAGCGAAGATGGGCAGCAAGACAGGCTGGGGGATTGATTATAGCCAAATGGTTCCTGTAAAATGCCTGATTGCTTAGGAGGTTAAAATGGTGAATCTGAGGCAGGCAGGAATTTCGGCAACTTAACGCGAGCTTTTTGATCTGGCGGGATTCGTGGTGCAGGCCCCATCTAATGTCTCCCGCTTTTTGAAACAATACTCCTGTGTCTGATCGTGTTGATCTCCCCATGGTGACCCCTGACCTCTCAAGATGCTGCCGAGAGGGGAACAGAGGAATGTGAAGAAACTCAGACTCCTCTGTCTCTCTCTCTCGCTCTCTCTCTCTCGCTCTCACTCTCTCTCACTCTCTCTCTCTCTCTCTCTCTCTCTCTCCTTCTCTTTCTTTTTTCCAAGCTGTGATTTCATCTGAGCCATTGGAAATGGCCCACATGTGCAAGCAATTATAAATTGCTATGCAATCACAAGAAAGAAGTATTTTGCAAAAAAAAAAAAAAGTTACACAGACTCACATAGCCTGAGCTGTGAATGTAAACCCAAAGTGCTGGAGGTATGTGATAATTTTAATGAAATTAAAATTACAACTTATGCACTGCTTCTTTAATTGTTGTCCAGACACAAGTCTTCTTTTTCTTTTCTTTCTTTTTTTTTTGCTGCATTTGCTGATGTGACAAGCATACTTGTATGTCTAATTAAAAAAAAAATAGTGGCTGGTTCTAGTGGCTGGTTCTGTAAGACATCCAGTAGCATAAATTTTATGCACATGCAATGGGATGTGAAGTACAAAGATGCCTTACATTTACAAATAAATAATGACATTGATTTAAAGATATTTACATAATTCTCTAAAGTACAGTACAGAGTAATAAGTGAAACTAATTCAATATCAGGTGTGATGACTTTTTGTTACAACGGCATCAGTACAGGATCTACCGGGTCGCTTACAGAACCAGCCACAGGTCTCCTGGAAATGTTGGCTGTGACACTTGATTCTTTATTTCTATATAAATCGCAGCAGCCTTCATTACACTTCTTATATTTTTACTTACATTTTTGTCTGAAAATTGTCTCATATATATAATATGCTGCTTTCTTTATTGACATACAGAACTCTACTAACAATTTTTATGTAACATTTCGTTTTGTGCCCGTAAACTAATGCTTGGAAATCTAAGGTGTTTTTGTACTAACTTACTAATAAATAAATTATAAAATAAAAATAGATAGCAAAGTTTACACTGAAAAAAGATTCCCAAAACTTTTGGACAGTATTCCTTAAAACACACACACACACACACACACACACACACACACTACTATCCCCTAGTTATAGCTATTGAAGTTATACTAAACCTTTTTTATTCTGAATAAATACCTCATCCTGTAAAATGTATTAAAATATATTTATATGTTTCCTGTTCTTCACTGCTCTCACAATAGATAATATTACTGATTGCTCTGTTTAAGTATGAATAAAAAAAGAAGAAAAAAATCAAGCTCATGGTCCCCATAAAAACAGATGTAAAGATGGAAAAGTTCAGGAGGAGTGAAACGTCCTGGGGTTGGGGTGCCAAAATCAACACACAAAAGTGGCAAGACACATAAACGCATGTTCTTCGCTCCAAACTTTGCACACGCACCCCCACATACTCCTGCTGACTCTGACAACACTCTCCTCATTTCCATTTTTCCCCTACAAGGTCATGACCTGTAGGTGTGTAGGGGCTGTCCTGTCAGAGAATCAATAACGTGCACGTTTGAAATTAAAAAGCATTGAGCTTATAGAAATATAAAAAACACTTGCAAAAGGTACCCTGCAATGATTATTATGATTATATTAAAACAATGCTTCTCAAATGGCTATGATGCCGGGGGGGGGGGGGGGGGGGGGGTGATGCTAGGGGGAGCGCGTATGACCCTGGGGAACATGCTTTTCTGGAATAATGTATGAGAATTAAGTGTAATTGCACCTCCACTCCATTAGTTGGCAGTAGCGCTCTCATTGTCGTGCTATGGTGTAGTGGTTTTTCGCAAGAGCAAACAATATGAAGTGCAGTAAACCCCTCAAGAACAACACGGAAAAAATTCTAACAGGACCGAAGAGGAAGGTGGAGAGAGATTGAGATATTAAGACATAAATACAGTAAGTTGAATGAGTTTAAATAAGGATTTTTTTTTTATTTCAGGCACATTGGTGCACTTTAAATCTTTTCTGTTACAGATTAAAAACACTGTTAATGAAGTTTTTATTTATTGTAAGTTGAACTATATTTCTTTCTTTTTTGTTTTAAATATTAATAAGTATACAATGTTATGCAGAGATGTACTAATTTTATAGACAAATAATACTACTTATAGTCGTTTGTGGGGTGGTGGTGATGGTGGGGGGGCATTTTTTTTCTTTCTAGAGGGGGCGCCACAGAAAATAATTGAGAAGCACTGGATTAAAAAGAAGTGGCACTCTTTGAATTCTCAGTTTTTGAAATGCACAGAGGGTTTATATACACACTGATGAGCCATAACATTAACACTCTCTGACTTGTCACAGGAAGCTACTGGCATTAATAGTTTCAGTAGTTTGTAGGTTCTGTAGGATCAGATCATAAGTACAGTACCAGCCTTCTCACATGTATCACTGAGCTTTGGGTACCCATGACACTCTCACCGGTTACTGGTTGTTCTTGCTTGGACCACCTTTGGTAGGAAAGTACCCTTGCATATCAGGCGCATCCCATATGACCTGCATCAGACTGACAAATACATTTAATTCTTTGGCCAGTATCACTATAACGAGATAATCGATGGCGTTCACCACAGCTTCAAGTGATCACAAGTTTTTAATGTTAAGGCGTCTGTCTGTCTGAGAGTCTTCTTCTTCTTTTCCTTTCAGCTTTTTTCCCTTTCTTGGGAGTCGCCACAGCGAATCATCTAATTCGCACATTTGATTTGGCATAGGTTCTTACGTCGAATGCCCTTCCTGTCACAACCCTTCAACAAGGGACAGAAACACGCTGACGGCTTTGCAGCTACTCTTTACGAAAGTCAGCAATGGTTCTTTTACATGTCTCTCACCATAGACGGTGAGAGACATGGCCCGCCTTTGATAACCCAGTTAGCTGCACTGGGGGACAGTGACAACCCTGTGGGGACTCGGACCCCCAACCTTAGGATCAGCGATCCTGCGCCCTATCCACTAGACCAGCAGTACCCCTGTCTGAGAGTATACATAGGACTATACTGTATGGAGTACATATAAGAGTTTCTAAAAAATATATACATATGTATAGTGTATGGCATAACAAGGCATCTAATCCCTATCTAATCTGGGCACACCTAGGTATGAATCCTGGGCTCTGGGCATTTCTGTGTGGAAATTACATGTTCTCTCTGTACTTGCATGAGGTTCCTCCAAGTACTCCGGTTTTCTCCAACAGTACTACACATTAGGCATCAGACATGCATATTATGTTGACTGGAAGTTCCCCTAGGTGTGAGAGTGAGTGTCATTAGTTGTATGCATGTTGGCCCTGGTGAGCTGGTTTGCTGTAGGTAGCCTGCTTTTACTCAGAGTTGGCTGAGATGGGCACTAGCCTGCTGCATCCCTAATTAGGATTAAACATCTTTAAAAAATCTGAATTTGTCCGAGCCAAAAATTTGGTTTCGGCTCCTCCCGCAAATGAAGATAATCCGTGAGTTCTGTACCCTGAAGTAAAACCCCACATATCAGATGACATGCGCGAATGATCAACTGGAAGTTAAATACTATGTATCTATTACATGCGCTAAAATATGCTTCTTAAATACATTCTATAGACAGTCTTACTCATTAATACAGTATTAATGTAGTAAAATGTAGTAATGATTAAGAAAAACTTAAGTACTTAGTAAAACTTAGTACTGTGATACTTATTGATAATAAAATATAAACATTACACAGCATATATATATATATATATATATATATAATATGTATGTATGTATATATACAGTATATATAAGAACACCTTTAAATGTATTTTCCTTGAAACATACAGCTCTGTAGTTTTCAAAAATGGCCACTAGAGGGATGTATTACTATTTGTGAGGCGCATTTCCGAGGCAGCGTGAGATGGCACAGTGCATTTATTATTCAAAGGGGAAGCACTTAAGCAGCGCGCTTCAACTGAGGTGAGCGTGCGGTTTGTGTTTATAGGGAGTAGATGAGGACTGCATTTAGTCCAAGCAGCTCAGCCACACCCCTCTGCCGGAGCGGGTAGAATACAGAGTTTCAGAGTGAGAGAGAGTTAGAGTTACAGTACAAAAGAAACAGTGATGTGATATGAGTTAATCTTCTGACGCAGAGCTGAGCGTGCTTGTGTTTATTGAGAGTAGATGAGAATAGTGAATTCAGGTGTGTGCCTGCGAGCAGCTCAGCCACACCCCTCAGCCGAAGCAGAGAGAAAACTATTAGTTAGAGGCATAGCCGCCAAAATCAAAGTCCACCAAAAACACAGACCATAACAAAAAGAACATTAAAGAACACGAAGTGTAATAAATTGGAAAAACAAAACAAAATGAGAAACATGCTACACCACAGTACATAAAATCTCACACACAAACATTCTAAACATTAACTTAGGTACTGTACTGGGATAATAATTGAAAAAGGCTTTAATACAACAGTTCAGATGATTATTCCTCTTCAGGGACATCAGAGGAAACTGTCGTTTCTTCAGGAGAAAGTCGTATTTCTTCAGAAGAGACATCCAACGTCATTACCTTTTTCTGGTGCTTAGCCGGTGTTTGAGTGGCATCATAGAGCTTAACTGGTAATTAAAACACTAAAAAAAAGGCTCGTTGACAACTTGTGTGCGAATGAGGGAAAAGGGGCGTATACATCATCTCAACCAATCAGCAGGTAGGAGGACAGCCTTTGGCATAATTTGAATCATGTGACAGTTGCTCGGCAGTCCGCGAATATGCGCATATGCGAGAGCAAAACCACGAATAGTCAAGGGCCTACATATGTATGTATGTATATGTATATAATGTAGGGCAGTGGTGGCCTGGTGGTAAAAGGTTCTGGATCACTGATACTAAGGTTGGGGGTTCGAGCCCCACTCTCCACAGGGTTGTCACTGTTCCCCAGTGCAGCTAACTGGGTTATCAAAGGCGGGCCATGTCTCTCACTGTCTATGGTGAGAAGTTCATGTAAAAGAACCATTGCTGACTTTCGTAAAGAGTAGGCTGCAAAGCCGTCAGCTTGTTTCTGTCCCTTGCTAAAGGGTTGCGTCAGGAAGGGCGACCCCTGAAAACGGGTCTTATTATATATAATAATATATAATGTGTGTGTGTGTAGTGTGTGTATAATATATATATAATGTGTGTGTGTGTGTGTGTGTGTGTGTGTGTGTGTGTGTGTGTGTGTATTACTTGATCTGTGATTCTGACTGTTTCTAAAGTCCTGCTTTAAAATATAATGACTTTAAATAACTTGCGATATTATCATATGTTTTGGGAATTGATAAATATCAATGACTATAATATTTAAATTGTGGGAGGGCAGTGGTGGTCTTTTGATACGATACTGATTACCGATCCCAAGGTTAGGGGTTCAAGCCCACCTCTCAACAGTTTGTCACTGTCCCTCCAGTGCAGCTAACTGGGTTATCAAATGCCGGCATGTCTCTCACTGTCTATGGTGAGAGGCATGTAAAAGAAGCATTGCTGACTTTCATCAAGAATGGGCTGCCTAGCCGTCAGTGTGTTTCTGTCCTGTGATATTCTTGCAAGCTGACCAGGGTGTACTGTACTGTGCCCTCACTCAGAGTCAGCTGTGATGGGCGCCAGCCTCTCTGCAACCCTAATTAGGATTAAACGGTTCAGAAAATGAATGAATGAATGAATGTTTTATCTGAATACTCTTGAAAGCTGAACTTCTCTCATTTTTAAAAAAAATACTTTTCTGTCTTAAAAATTTGCCTGGTCTGCTAAAAATTGTAAGAAATATTTTAATTATAATTCTTAATACTAATTGTATAAACCCTCGCCACCCCATCCCAAACCCCATATATTGTGCTATCATGAAGTATCTCAAGTGTATATTTATAATCAACTACTCACAGAAGCTTTAAGAGTATAAACCCCTTTGCTCCTGAAGGGATCGTCAATTTAAGGTGCAGTGTGGGCGTTTCATTGCCTTGGAAAGGAGTAAATCTGGTGATAGTGAAGGTGGTGGAGAGGAGGTTGTTGTAAATGAAGACTTTTAGAAAGGGTTGAGAGGGTGTTGTCAGATCGAGGGCCTGTCTGGCGGTCCACTTCTCCCACTTGCTGGCTTCCCTCCAGACTTCATTGCATAAGAACCAGGAAGGACATGATGTAAGTTTGTTCATGAGAGAGGATCTTTATTTATACTCTCCTAATCTCAATCTCAGATAACATTTGGGCAGTACCTTTTGCATAACCACCTTGGGTTAACGAGCTATGTGTGCTTTCATAAATGCAATTTAGGGTTAAGATGGAGAAGATTCTTTGATTTATTTTTTTCCCCATTCAGGCTTTTATTTGTCCATCTGGCACACAGCCAGGCTACTTTTTGTCCATCAAGCTGAGAGCAAACACCAAACATCAGAACATGTTGGAAGGAAGTGCACTGACTGTCGTTAATCCTGTTGAAATACTCATCTCAACAAACATCTAACTTTGGCTGCAAATAACCTGGAGGGCGAATTCAGCTGCAGCTCAGGCTCTGGGTCGAACTGTCTCGTACTATAAGAAAATAAAGAATTTAACAGAAGGCATTTTGTACAAGGGATTTTAAAAATGCATATGGGTTTGATTAACCGGGCAAAGAAGAGGATTCTATAAAAGTTAGCAGCTGAGTTGTTTGGAATTCCCCTGGTGTGTGTTTCTGGTATGCTAACACACCTGATTTTGCTCATGTAGGGTTCAGTAATCGGCAAAGGAATCATATGAAGTGAACTCTAATGATGGAAATATGAATCTTGGGCCGTCCAAGACAACATATGAGCACACCTGCGGTAGAATTATTTTACACACGCTGGAGCTGGAACTGGATGAAAATGGGCATCAGATTTTATATTCTTCCTCATCACAGTGTGTCATGAAATGATAAATAACTGCAGTGAAAGCATATATAATCATATATAGCACACAAAGACTGGGGAGAAAAGGTCTGATTCGCAAAAATAAAAAAGAAATATGTTCTTTAATTCTACTGTATATGTATTTGAATTAGCGGAAACTTGGGCTACCGTCAGCACCACAAAGATCCAGGATTAGAGTCCCGGGCTAGGCAGGGGCATTTCTGTACACAATTTGCATTCATCCCTGTGTTTGCGTAGGTGTCCTCTGAGTACTCCTGTTTTTGTTGACAGTTCAAGACATACATATTCAGCTAATTGGCTGTTCCAAATTGCCACTAGATACGAGTATGTGTATAAATGGTTATGTGTGTCTTGATTCTGTAATGGACTAGTGAGTTGTTCAGAGTGAACTCTGCCTTTGTTCAGTGTTGGCTGAGATTGGCTTCAGTCTTCCTGCAATCCTAATAGAATTAAGCAGTTTGGCAAATGAGTGAGTGTTTTAATAATAATAATAATAATAATAATAATAGTGGAACAGTGGTGTAGTAGTTAGTACATTCGCCTCACAGAAAGAATGTTCTAGGTTTTAGTCCTGGGCTCAGTGAGGTCGTTTCTGTGTGGAGTTTGCATGTTCTCTCCATGCTTGTGTGGGCTTCTTCTGGGTACTCTGGTTTCTTAACACAGGCCAAAGACATGCTCGGCCCTGCTGAGGTCTGGTGAAATGTTCAGTGCCAAAACCAAAAATTTTATATATATATATATATATATATATATATATATATATATATATATATATATATATATATATATATATATATATATATATATATATATATATATATATATATAATAAGGCAGAATAACAATGCAGGAGGCGGTGGGCGGAGCTGGATTACTGATCCCAAGGTCAGGGGTTCAAGCCTCACTATTAACAAGTTGTCACTGCTGTATCCCAAGTGTGGCTCACTGTGTTATCAAAGGCCGGTGGTGTCTCTCACTGTCTATAGTGAGAGGCTGTAAAACAACCATTGCTGATTTCTTTAAAGTTGTTCAAATTGTCCATAGGTGTGAGTGTCTATGAATAATTGTGTGTGTGTGTGTGTGTGTGTGTGTGGTGCCCTGTAAGAGCCTGGCGAGCTGTTCAGGGTGTAACCCTCCTTTGCCCAGTGTCGGATGAGATAGGCTCCATGCTTCCCGTGACCATAAAATATCATCTTGAAAAACCAGTCTTCTCTTAAAAAGTATAGTGTGTGTGCTATTGGCGCGCACACACACACACACACACACACACACACACACACACACACACACATTTAATTAAAATGTACATTTGCAATGATCTTCATCAAAACATCAGCACAATTGAAAACAATAATACATTTTTTCTCCAATCATTTATCCAATCACACCATTATAAACCAATGACGTTTGTCCAATACAGTATTTGACAATAGACATCACGGCTTGAAGTGCTCAACAGTTTTATATTATACAAAAATAATTGTGTTCAGCTGCTGCTCCACAACTCAGAACGCTTACCAGAAAACAAGATGGGTTGGTAGCACTAACACATGGAATTTTTTTGATTGCCCTCAGTAACCACCTTCACACTGCCCCTTGCTGAGAGCTGCTTGACTTCCAGCTATGGGTTCCACATGTAGCACTCATGAAGAGCCCTTGTGCCTCTGTTGGAGACACCAGCAGCTCTAGAGCAAGTCTCTCTTATAATTCAACAGCAAGCTGTTACACCTACGCCCCCTGTTGTTGCTAAAAGTGCCCTGGCTTAAGTGTGTGTGTGTGTATGTGTGTATGTGTGTGTATGTGTGTATGTGTGTGTTTTTGTGTGTGTGTGTGTGTATATGTGTGTGTGTGTCTGTGTGTGTGTCTGTGTGTGTGTCTGTGTGTGTGTGTGTGTGTGTGTGTGTGTGTGTGTGTGTGTGTCAGGGTCTGTATGTGAGGCATTCTCGACAAGGAATGTGTGTGGAACCTGTGCCGACTGTGTCACAGGAGCCAGCAGAGAAAATGATGATGAAATTGGAGACTCTTGGCTTGGGCTGAGGCGGCCCTGCAGTGATCATATTAGTAGCTGCGAGCATCGATCGGTTCTAGCACTTACATTTCAAGCGTGACAAAACTGGGGGCAAATTAATTGTTCTCCAGAATATTAGGCATCAGAGTACATTAATCCTTTCCCGAGCTGCACGCCACATGAATACTAATTGACTCTCCCAGACGCCTCTCCTCGCCTGCTTCGGCTCCATTCATTTCTCTATCGCTCGGCTTTTTGTTTCAGCTATGAGCTGCTATGTTTTTTTTTTTTTTTTTATTTTCAGTCCACATTGTTGTGCGTGCTTCCTTTGTCTTCAAACTGACATGCACAGCCAGTGGAGTTCATTAATATTCATCTGCCTTCCATTTATGTACTCTGTAATTCCAACGTGTTCCAGCAATTATTAAGTTATTTAAAAATAATGGCGCCTTACAATTGGTTATCAAGGTTTAAATTGCCCAAAAATATATAAAAGTCAATTTTAAACCTATTTCTAAAACAGAAAAGAAAGAAAGAAGGAAAACCCCCCAAAATCTGTTCCCTTCATACAGGCTATATAACCAATGTTATGCCTCTGACTAGACAAAATACTTCCCTATAGGAAATTTTCCACAGGTGTTTCTACTGCAAACACACATGATATGCTGAAAGACTCTGTGCTTCCATGCACGAACAAACGAGCTGCTACGACTGCAGCTCAGCAAATTGGGTGTAGTCGTCTATGAACATCACTACACCCATTGATGTCTGTTCCTGTCATGTGACTCAAAAAGGTACCTCATTCAAACAACAAGACTAACAGACCATTCAGCAAATGCGTACGCTGTTAGCACTGGCTGTGAATGTGAATGCAAATATCAGCCCATGGGTCCAACAGGGAAAAGCTACATTTCATTCACACTCATTTGCAGAACCTGCTTAGTCCTACTACGGTCACATGGAGGATGGAGTCTATCTTAGCTGACTCTGGGCAAAGATGGGTACTTGCTAGTCCATCACAAGCCAACACACAACTATACACACTCACTCATAACACCAAGGAGCAATTTGGAGCAGTCAATTAATCTAATATGCATATATTTGGACTGTCAAGTATGAAAAAAGATTCTGTCATCTATGTCCAATGTAATCCTGCAAAAATATTGATCAATCACTGCAGTGCGGTTTGCTTGGAAATATCCAATCAAATGCCCCCGTGTCTCAGTGCTCATTTGTGACCTTACCGTACATGTTCAGCGCGAAACTGCTGCATAAGGAAGGGGTTCGTTGATTTTTAAGGACCTTTGAGGGCATGAAAGTGTTTATCTGAAGTCTAGAAGAGATGTTTCTTTCAAATTTTGCTAACCTTCCAGATTACCAATGCCAGCTTTAATTCATTATTTATTCATTCATCCATTTTTTTGAAACACTGAATCCTAATTAGGAACGCAGGGAGGCTGGCGTCCATCTCAGTGGACTCTGGGCATGGGCAGAGTACACCCCGGACAGCTTGCCATGCCATCGCAGGGCAGAAACATGCTGACGGCTATGCAGCTACTCTTGACAAAGTCAGCAATGGGGCTTTTACCATAGACAGTGAGAGACATGGTCAGCTTTTTTAACCCAGTTAGATACACTGGGGGTAATTAATTATTCAAAGCTGATTTTACATGGGAACTTGGGCCTGGAACAATTTTTTTCCATGCGCGAATTGCTGCCGGAACATAATCACGGTTAAGGATCAGAGGTTATTTGTATGCAGTAGCACCCATCAGGGTTTTTAGGTTGTTTCACAGATTTTCTATTCAACTCAACTGAAATTAATGATACATATTTATATTGCTTCTAAAATGAGAACTCCAACTAGTAGTCTCATATCAGGACAAATCATAGCAGAAAGATCAGGTTCACTGGTATCTCACAAGAAGCATATGTACCTCAACAAACACTGAAATGAGGGGATGCTTGGTGTGCTCATGAGAGCGTAATGGTTAAAGAAGAGAGTTTATTAGTGCTGAGTGCAAACAGGGACTCTGGCATGACTGGGTATGGCATCATAACTAAAAAAGAGAGCAACAGAAGGAAAACAGACATGATGGTACCCTGTGACATGGTGCAATCAGCCAGTCCACTGTTGATAGACCTGAGTGAGCAGATGGGCGGTTCTTCTTCAGTGGTTCCTGATCATCTAAGTACCTGCCAAATTTTTATTTAATTTTCATTCACTGTGTAAGTTTGTTTGGTACAAGTAAGGAAACAGGAAGCTTCTGCCTTGTTCTACTTCTGGATATTCAGCTTGTAGTTAAGCACAATTAGATTTCTGTTTGCAGTGCTCACAAATGTTCCTTTATAACTCGTAGTGATATCTGCTGGTCTGTCCTATGCTTGCGTGGGTTTCCCCAGGTACCGTATTTCCGCGACCATAATGTGCATCGGATCATAAGGCACAACACCAACGAACGGCTGTGTTCACACACAAGGCGCACCGGATTATAAGAAGCATTGAGCGAAACAAAAGTCAGATAAGTCAAACTTGATTCAACTCATTGACAATAACTCACAACATTGTTCAGCTGTAACACACAAAATAATACACTTCACAATAACTCTCAACATTGTTCAGCTATAACAATATAAAACAATAAACTCACTTTTTTCTTCAGTATCGAAGTTTAACAGTTGTGTGAGTTGGACATAAAGCGAGGATCCCTCTATTAGTTTGTATTATGAGATTATTATATTTTATTATCTATTATTCCCTCGCACATGGAGTCAGATCAATAGAGATGGAGATTAGAAGTCTTCTTGGGTCATGACCTTCTCTCAGCCACGCCCCCTTAAAGAGGCAGCGCATTAGTATTGTGGTCATTACAGAACAGAGGTCATTACTGTACTTATAAGGTGCTGTATCAGGGTAACTTTAAATTCAATTAATCCCAGGTCTCAGGAGGACACCAGTAGCAGTGCTTTATCCCGGTATTTGGACATAAAGCCCGGATCCCTCTAACTTACAACCTGTTGACACCAATATCTAGCGGTTGAAGTTCTTTGGTTAATCCACTGGAATGATGGTAAACTCTGAATTAGTTTGCTTTACTTGGGTTTTGATGGTGTCAGTGAGACGGAGCTGAGGCTGCATCCACGCATAAGGTGCACCGGATTATAAGGCGCACAGTCAGCTTTTCGGAAGGTTGAAGGCTTTTGTGTGCGCCTTATGGTCTGAAAAAATATGGTACTTCTGTTTCCTCTGACAGTCCAAAAATATGCTATTTGATCATACTGCCATGGTTAATCATACTGTTAATTATACAGTGGTACCTCACCTTACGAAATTAATCGTTCCAGAGCCTTTTTCTTAACCTGGATTTTTCGTAAATTGAACCGCATTTTACATGTAAAATGTGTGATTCGTTCCAAGGTCCTCAATACTACCCCCAAAACTCTTTAAAAATTAGAAAAGTATACCTTTTAAGACCTTCTACTTCAATATCGTACCGATGGTAGACAGGTTTGGCCATATTCCTTTGCGATATCACTCAACCGCATGCCACGAACCCGTTTCTTCTTTTCACTCGCACCGGAAATCACACATGCATGTGTATGTGTGTGTGTGTGTGTGTGTGTGTGTGTGTGTGTGTGTGTGTGTGTGTGTGTGTCTCTCTGTGTGTGTGTGTGTGCGCGCGCGTGTGCGCGCTCGCCCGCCCGCCCGCATGTGTGTGCGCATGTGTGTTGACCATGTCTTCTTAGCAGAGTTATAATCTTACAAATGTTTATGCAAGGTTAACAGCCAGTATCTCTGTCCTTTACACGAAAGCATTATGGGAGATACAGCTCCAAAATAGCCAATGGGAGGGAGCTGCGTCATCCCTCCTAGCCAATAGGAAGCTAACGGGGCGGGATGTTGGGAGATAGCCTATGGGAGGCCAGAGAGGCGGGATGTTGGGACATGTAGTTAGTGCGAGAGCAAGTCGTGCATTGTTTGAATGTTTGAATGGCGCATTTTAATATTTGAATGGCGCGTTTGAATGTTTAAATGGCGAGTTTCATAAGGAGAACTTGTTTCATACACAGAGACAAAGAAATTTAGGAAAATATTTTTCGTAAACTGGATTTTTTGTATTCTGGGACTATCGTAAGGTGAGGTACCACTGTACTTAATTATACGTTTAGAGGCTGAAACCATCTCAACTGACACTGGGTGAATGCGGGGTGCACCCTGAACAATTCACCAGATCATCGCAGGGCAATATACACACAACCATTCACACTCACACCTCGGGGGGAATTTATTACATTCAATTTTATTCTAATGTGCATTTCTTTGGACCTTCAGAGGAAACTCACATCATCATCATCATCATCATCATCATCATTTTCCGGTTGATCCAGAATCGGGTCGCGGGGGCAACAACCTAAGCAAAGAAGTCCAGACATCCCTCTCTCCCGCCACTTCCTCCAGCTCTTCCGGGGGGACACCGAAGCGTTCCCAGATAAGCCAAGAGACATAGTCCCTCCAGCATGTTCTAGGTAGACCTCGAAGGTCTCTTCCTGGTTGGACATGCCCGAAACACCACACCAGGGAGGCGTTTGGGAGGCATTCTGACAAGATACCCAAGCAATCTCAATAGATCCCTCTCAATGCGGAGGAGCAGTGGATCTACTTCGAGCTCTCCCCGGATGGTAGAGCTTCTCACCTTATCTCTAACGGACAGCCCCGCCATCCAACGAAGGAAGCTCATTTCAGCCACTTGTATCCGTGATCTTGTTCTTTTGGTCACTACTCAAAGCTCGTGACCATAGGTGAAAGTTGGAACTTAGATCGATTGATAAATTGAGAGCTTCGCCTTACTGCTCAGCTCCTTGTTTACCACAACGGACCGGTACAGGCTCCATTTAACAGCAGAGGCTCCCGCTCCATCCTTCCCTCAGTCGTGAACAAGACCTCAAGATACTTAAACTCCTCCACTTGGGACAGGACCTCATTCCCAACCAGTAGAGTGCATTCCACACTTGTCCGACTGAGAACCATGGCCTCAGATTTGGAGGTGCTGATTTTCATCTTGGCTGCTTCACACTCAACTGCGAATCACTCCAGTCAAGCCAAAAGGACAACATCAAAAAGCAGAGACGAGATACGATGGCCACCAAACCTGGTTTGGTTTTAGTAAAAGACACCAAAACTCTATTTGCAGTCTAAAGAGGATAAAGACTATTCTAAAGATAACGATTTTCAGGGTAATGTTGCTACTCATGTGTTGGTAAAGGAATAATATTTCCTCTAAGATCCACCTATACCTTCAAAAGCTAACCAAAAATTGACTAATTCTGCTAGCGTTTACTAACTAGCTAGCAGGACACAGTTTCACAAAAAAAGGGCACAGTTTCCATGGTCGATTCCAACCGAAGGAGGCCTACTAGTAGGAATTGGTGTTTAAAGTAAAAGAGACCATATTCTATTCAGTGTATTCAGATTCATTTTCATTGCAGCAAATAAATTGGAATAGACCGGTGATTATAAAATACTCAGAATGATGTTGTGTTTATGTAGAAGACTATATTCATGATTATGATAACGCTAATGTATAAATATGGACTTTTGCCACTTTTGCTACCTCAGTGTCTTAAGTGTTTTTATTTTTTTATTTTTATATTTCTATTTATCTGTCTGTCTGTCAGTCTGTCTATCTATCTATCTATCTATCTATCCATCCATCCATCCATCCATCCATCCATCCATCCAGATAGATAGATAGATAGATAGATAGATAGCTTAAAGTTAATGCTAATCTCAGGAGACATTGGGCAAAGGCAGGGTACACCCTGTACAGATTGCCAGATCATCACAGTAAACACAACCATTTACCCCCCCCCCCCCCCCCCCACACACACACAAACAGGGTCAATTTGAAACAGCCAATTAGCATAATGCACATATCTTTGGACTGTCAGGGTGAACCACAGTGCCTGGATTAAACCTACACAAGCATGTGAAGAACATTCGTACACCACACACAAAAACGTCCTTGCTGAGCACAGGACTCAAACCCAGAACCTTCCAGCCTGAATGAGATACAATTAAAACATTCTAAAAGTATAGTGTGTGTGTGTGTGTGTGTGTGTGTGTGTGTGTGTGTGTATATATATATATATATATATATATATATATATATATATATATATAAAATCAATTATTAAATGTACATTTCACTTTTTATTTATTTTTTGTTGTAATTTTAAAATCTTGGATGGCTTATAAACTCCAACAAAGATTTCCCTGAAAGACTTAAAATCCAGAAAAAACGTTTCAACCAAAATAAATGAAAAAATTTAAGATGGGGTTAAAATATCCAGGGCAGCACAATGGCATACTGGTTCGCATATCTGTTTCATAGTAAGAAGGTCCTGGGTTTGCATCACAGCCTTGACAAGGGAGTTTCTGTGTGGAAAATGCATGTAGTCCCAGTGCTTGCTTGGGTTTCCTCTGGGTACTTGGGTTTTCTCCTACAGTACAAAAACTGTTTCAGATTGTCTCTGTGTGAGTGTGCTGCTCAGGGTGTACCCTGGCTTTTCCCAGTGTGGGCTAGGATAGGCTCCAGCCTCACCCCGATCCTGATAGTTGGGTGAAGTGTGCTAGCAAATGATATAGAGTGATTAATTAAAAATACGCATGGTTTCATGGTTATAGTAAAGATATTAGATGTCATCCTTCCCCCATTTTGTTTACGATATCATCAATTATTCTCCAGTTGATATTTGTTTAACATTCTGGATGAATACAAAATTGGTATTATATTCCATGCAGCTGTAATAATGTTCAATCAGGTTTTTCTTTCCATAAAGTCAATCAACAATCAACACAACCAATAAAATGTTCGCCACAAAAATATGTCAAAAATGGTGTGTTTTTAACGGACACTGTTCGTCCCACAGTATGTTTTGAATTAAAACTGCATGGATTTGTGTGAAACACACCAGTGAAAATATTAAACATGTGTGGTTTTTTCCACACAGGCGAACTTGGGCAGTCCAAACATGAGGCATGGGAGTCAAATTTCACCTCCACCTTTTCCTCACTGCTCCACTCGGTGATGTAGATCCCCAAAAAACATACACAAAACTAATTCCAGTTTGAAAAATCTCAGAAAAAACTCCCCAGAAAGGATTGAATTAAAATTCCAAGACGAGTTGGAAGGAATAAAGAGATTTTGGGTTTTCAAAAAGTGGCCCCTGCTTCCTTAAAAAGCATTTTAAGTGATCAAAGTGCCATATGAGGCAGCCATTGGCAGTATAGAATTACCCTAATGGTTGCCATGTGCTACTTCTGATGGGCAGGTCCAAGAAGGTCTCGCGCGTGTCAGACAAAGACGGTTGTAAAAAAAAAACAAAAAAAAAACGTTCGTACAAGCAGTACTCGATGTGAAAGAAAGACATTGTGAGATCACAGCAGATGCCTCAGGATAAGAATACGTCTCATATTTTCACGCATGTACAGCCTTTCCAAACCTCAATATAAATGACAAAGTATGGCTTGTGCAGATGATATATTTTAATAACCTAATAATGACCTTTTACTGATAATTATAACGCTGTAATTACTTTATCATCAGAATTACTTTGAACCAACAAAGAAAACAGAACATCAGATTGCTTTGGCTATCCGGCAGAGGCACATGATGATTGTCCACTCATGTGATGATCTTTATACAACAACATGTTTTATTTTCCATTATCAGTTCATTCTGGATGAAAATAAGTTTCCTGGTAAAAATCAGCCCAGATCACTATACTGAAGCTTACTACGTATCTCTAATCTACATCTTGTCTGCATTCTTATATTACAGTAACAGGCCTCGGGAACAATATTGCGTATGCATGATGCGCAATACTTATTGGTAGAAAATGGAAAAGTCTGAGATTGTGTGAAACGAAAGAGAAGACTGCAAATAAGAGTTTAAGAAAATAAAAAAGATGACAATTTCATAATATATGGTGCCCAGTACGGGGGTTACTGAGACTCGATTACAGGGGGATGCAAACTGTTTCAGAAAGTCATTGTGGCTGATTCTGTATTATTTCCTGGAGATACCATTCATTCATTTCCTGAACCGCCGAAACATTATTAGAGTTGTAAATCCAGGCGGGGGCGGGGTACACCCTGGACAGCTTACCAGGCCATCACAGGGCCAATACGCACACAATCATTCACACTCACACCTAGAAGTGATTTGGAACAGCCAATTAACCTACCTTGCATGTTTTTTGGATGTGGGTGGGACCGGAGTACCCGGCGGAAACCCACACAAGCACAGGGTGAACATTGAAACTCCACACAGAAACACCCAGGCTGGGAATCAAACCCAGGCCTTCTTGCTGTGAGACGGATGTGCTAACCACTACGCCACCATGCTGCCCATGGAGATACCACTTGTATGTATTCTATCTTTATTTAATATACCTGCTAGGTAGACAGTTTAATACAATTTGCCCAACGTGAGCAACATGAGAAGACAACCGCCCTTAAACTGCCTTCTGAATGGCACAGTCTTTGTCTTGGAAACACAAACGCTATCCAAAAATGCTTTCTACTCAGACATATGATGCTACACAGTATCATATAGCAAATGATTGACACATGATTTCAGCAGACAGAACCAGACTGAGAAGTGCATGGCTGTACACAAGTATTGAACGAACTCCAGATTTCTCCAGAGCATCCACACGGCCATGCTTTTTTTTTCCTCAGGAAATAGATGATGCCGGCTCTCCTTCACTTGCGTGGCTCCAAACAGTTAATTACTGATGCGTGGCTCCTCCACTCCTGCTGAACTGCAGGAGATGTAAGTGACAATAAAAGTCAAACACTCGGCGGTTGCCTGAGCCCCGGTTGGTTATTAGTATGTAAATGAAATCATCACAGCTGCTCGGTTCGCACTCTGCTCGAATGGGGGGGGGGGGGAGTGTACGTGTACGGGGGCCGCATTCTGATGCTTGTTTCGGGTGGGAGCTGCCTACCTCCAAAGTAGCAGCCGCAAGAGCGAATGTTGTGGAGAAAAGAAGAAGAAGAAGCAGAAGAAGAAGGAGAAAAAAATGCCTGGCCCATTTACAGATGCAAACGTTATGTGTGCAAGGTGTGTTATAGTATATTAATGGGACTGGTGGACTTGAGGCAAAAGTTTTTGCACAGACACTTCTTTCAGGGCCTAAGTCATCTGAAAAGCCTTTGTTGAATTAAGGTTTATAATATAAAGTCGATCACACACTTATGTTTAATTATTAGACAGACTAAAGCAAGAAAAAAAGAAAAGCTTTATTGGAAACTAGGGAAAGATCACCTATACTTCTCCAAGGTCAGGATAATGAGAAAATTGATTATTTTCCCATTGCAATAAATAAACACACACTCCACAAAGAAGCGAACGATTTTTTTTTCTTTTTTTTTTTTTCTTTGCCGTTAAGCAAAACACGGGGCTCGAGTTAAATGCTGCCAAATTTCAGATTGAAATTGTTTCCATATCTGCTCCCCGTACGCAGTGCCCATCTGCTCTTCGCTTCTGCGTGTACTGCGACAGCCAGTAATAACACATGAGTAATTCTGTCCTAACATGGCAATAAAACATGCTGTTTTTTTCCCCCCTTACTTCCATCAGGGTTACATGCTTAGATCTGAGCGATAAAGTGAAAATATCTTGTTTTTGGATTGTCCGCTTGAGAATTTTTTAATTAGGCTCTCAGAAAAAAAAGAGGTTTTAGATGCTGGATAATTTTGCAAATGAGGAAGAATGCTGGAGTCGTTATTATCAATTATTATCAGTTTAGAGCTATAAAACTACTCCAAATGGAAACAGTAAGTAATTTACAGTAAGGCGTGAATAGAAATATATTAAAAAGAAAAAAAGATTAGGGCTTTCAGATTTTGCCCGTTTTTAAAAATATTCCTATTTAAAGATAAAATAAAAATAAAACTATAAAATTATACAATATAATATATCCTTTTTTTATAACTGAGAGATGATTGAATGGCATTACATTTTTTTTTAGCCATGAGTGTATGAGCTCTTTTTTATCTCTGGCATCCCAGTTATTCCAATTTTTTTTGGACTAACTCTATTTATATGATATGTCTGGATAAACATAATAATTCTCAGAAATGTTTTCAATACTATCCATCAGCTTTCAGTATTTGTTAGCCACATTAGCATGCTATACTGAGGCATTTCCTGCTTTATTCCTTCCACACAAAAAAAGAAAGAAAGAAAGAAGAAGGAAAAGATTTCATGATTTCAAGTGTGTAAAATTGAATTTGATCTCTGGTCACATTTGGCATGCATGTGTGACTGCTTTTTATTTCTGCACCAACAGTGTGAAACTAACCTCAGCGTACAGCAACGGCTTCATATTTACATAAAAAAGTACCAAAAAGGACAAAATCTGATCAGAAAACTATGATGACCTTGATGATGAAAACCCTCTAGTCACCAGGATGATGAGTACTAAATAAAAGGTTGTGATTATCAAATGCACTGAACCCTTTATTTGTTATGGCTGATACTTCTGAAGGGTTTGAGAGAGTGAGAGCTGTTTATTCAACTCACCTTCCCCCTTCCTCCTCTCTTCCTCCCTCTGTGATTAAAAAACATAATCAGCATCTTATTATCCCTGATTTGCATGGTAACAGCATGAATATTATGATGCTGTTTCTGAGGGTAGGGGGAACTTAATGAATGCGACAGCCTCTTCTGTTGAACTAATTTTTGCCTCATCCATATTCAGGCAGCTCTTAGGGCAGACGGCAGTTAAAGTTTCCCAGCTAAAGTAAAGATGAGTCAAAGACTCTGATTCTCTCATTAAAACATCTCGTGACTGTCATGGGCGAGTTTGGCTTTCAGGAACCGTTACCTGGTCATGCTGCGTAAAATAATTGCGACAAAACTGCACCACCACCCCCCCCTTTTTTTTTTTTTTTTTTTTTCAAAGACTAGGTTGCATTAGGGTTTTTGCATGCTCTATTGCCAGTAATATACTTTAAATCACAGTTTGGAAATTTGGCCTATAGTATTATGATCTAATTATGGATTTCATGCCAGTCCTTGCGACTGAATTTTTCATTTTGCGAGTTGGTACACATAACCCGAGCTGCACTTAGCCTTCTTTGACAGTTATCACTTATGACGGCATACAGTGGCTCGGTGTTTGAACAAACCGCTGACACCTATCAACCTGCTCTACACAAGCATGTGTCGCCGTGCTCCATTTACTTCCAGCCGTTTCCAAAGATAGTGGAAATTTTAATAGGCAAAAGCTGCACTGCGTGGATTCTGCCAACTTTCTGAGCAACAACCGGCTCATCTTGGCATCTTAGATCTTTGGATCCTTCCCAGCTCTTGCTGCCATCAGGATTGAGCCACACTTCAGTACAAATGTCCTACCTGTACATAAAATAGGGCCTGACTGGCCAATTCACACCCCCCCATCCTCCCCCTACCTCCCCTTTTCTCCCTAAAATGAGAATTACTACTGGGAGGCTCAGGACAATTTTATGTAGGAGCGGGGAACAAAAATCAATATTTAATTATCTGTGAGCTCTCTGTGTCACTACATCTTTAGATCTGTAGGGTTGCGAGGACAGGGTCACCAGGCCTGTAAGCGAGTCCGTCACTGACAAGGCTGCCACCTCCCAAGGCTCCTATTGGCCTGTCTTATATCACTACAGGAGTGATGACCGACAAGCTGCTTATACCTCACCTCGTTCAGCACACTTTCCAAAAGTCTCCTTCAACAGAGAAGCTGTGAGTTCAATGGATTTCTGCCTTTCTATTAAAAATGCACAAGTGATATACAAGTATGGCTTAAATACCCCATCTAGGGGCAGACTAGGACTCGTACCTTGTGTGCTCTGCATATACACGAGTTTGATTTTATTATTCAACACTAAAAGCTAGTCGTAGTAAATTCTCAAGCTTCCCTCAAGTGGTTGAGGACCGAGTAATTTATTTATTTATTTATTTATTTTTGAGTGCGTTCTAGCGTTGCTCCCTTGTAGATCACAGGGAGTTCGCTATAGTGATATACTTTAACAGATTCTCAAGTATGGTTAGGTAGATGCATTTTACTACCACTCTGTTCCAAGAAAAGTTTTCAATATAATTTTTTTAGCTTTAATTGAATTATAGACACATACGTTACACAGTCAGCTACTGATTACCACAGCAAGACAGTCCTGGGTTAACGTTCCGGGCTTGGCGAGAGTGTTCCTGTGTGGACTTTGCAAGTTCTTCTCCTGCTTCCATGGGTCTCCTCCAGGTACTTTACTTTCCTCCAGCAGTCCAAAGACATGCACAGTAGACTGCTTCATTGCTCCACATTGCCCCTATGTGTGAGCGTGGATCTCTATCGATGTCCATCCATCCACTGAACTTGTGAGGTACATTTTTTTAGTATATACTACATGGGAACATAAAACACTAAAATTAAATTCTTTTGGTTTATTTTTTCAATCTATTTCCACAGGTGAGTGCCATACATAAGCAGGGATACAGTATTTTCTTCTCAGTGTCTACATTCACATTACTATATATATATATATATATTGTATAGTGGATCTATAGTGGTACCTCAGCTCTTGAATGCTTTAGAGGTCAAACAAATCGTAATTCAAACAAAACATCTGAGATTTTTTTTCCTGGGAAGTCGAACAAAATTCAGAAGTCAAACTTGAAAAATTGCACGAGAAAAAACGAGACCGAGAAGGAGGAAAAGCGACTTCCGGAAGTTGTAGATACTATGTATATTCTGGGGAAGTCTGGAAGTTGTTGATACAGTACTAAAGCTAGCACTAAAGCACAAAAGCTATCTAATCACTAATGCCATATACCACCTCCAGCAACAAATACGATTTAGAGTACCGAACAGAAAACCCACAGATCGGCTTATAGGCATAACCGCCTAAACAAAGCTGAAGAGGATGTATGTATGTATATATGTATGTAAGCTAAAGCGCTAGCTTTAGCTTTAGTACTGTATCAACAACTTCCGGACATCCCCAGGACAGCGTTATTAGGGTGATACATAAAACATCTGCCTTCTTCTTCTTTTACTTTCGGCTTTTCCCTTCAGGGGTCGCCACAGCGAATCATCTGCCTCCATCTCACCCTATCCTTTGCATCTTCTTCTCTTATACCAGCTACATTCATGTCCTGCATCACGATATCCATGAATCGTCTCTTTGGTCTTCCTCTAGGCCTTCTGCCTGGTTGTTCCAACCTCAGCATCCTACTACCAATATACTCACTATCCCTTCTCTGTACATGTCCAAACCATCTCAATCGAGCCCCTCTGACTTTGTCTCCAAAACGTCTTACATGTGCTGTCCCTCTGATGTGCTCATTCCTGATCCTATCCATCCTCGTTACGTCCAAAGAGAACCTCAACATTTTCATCTCTGCTACCTCCAGCTCTGACTCCTGTCTTTTCCGCAGGGCCACTGTTTCTAAATCATACAACATCGCTGGCCTTACCACCGTCTTGTACACTTTTCCTTTCATTCTTGCCGATACCCTCCTATCACACATCACTCCGGACACTTTTCTCCAACCATTCCAACCTGCCTGCACACACTTCTTCACCTCTTTTCCACACTCTCCATTGCTCTGGATTGTTGACCCTAAGTACTTAAAATCCTCCACCTTCCTTATCTCTTCTCCCTGTAACCTTACCGTTCTTCTTGGGTCCTTGTCATCCACACACGTATTCTGTTTTACTGAGGCTAACCTTCATTCCCCTCCTTTCCAGGGCATACCTCGACCTCTCTAGATTTTCCTGCACTTGTTCTCTGCTCTCACTACAGATCACAATGTCATCTGCAAACATCATAGTCCATGGAGATTCTTGTCTAACCTCGTCTGTCAGCCTGTCCATCACCATAGCAAACAAGAAGGGGCTGAGAGCTGACCCTTGATGCAGTCTCACCTCCACCTTGAACTCTTCTGTCACACCGACAGCACGCCTCACCACTGTTTTACATTTCTTATACAGACTTCCTCATGCAATACCACAGTTCCTCTCTCGGCATCCTGTCATATGCTTTCTCCAGATCCACAAAGGTACAATGCAGCTCCGTTTGACCTTCTCTGTACTTCTCTATTAACATCCTCAAGGAAAACACTGCATCTGTGGTGCTCTTTCTTGGCATGAAACCAAACTGTTGTTCACAAATATGACCTCTGCCCTTAGTCTCGCTTACACTATTCTTTCCCATAACTTCATCGTGTGTCTCATTACCTCAATAGCTTTTTTCCTTGGAAGTCGAACAAAATTCAGAAGTCAAACTTGAAAAATTGCACGAGAAAAAATGAGACCGAGAAGGAGGAAAAGCGACTTCCAGAAGTTGTAGATACTATGTATATTCTGGGGAAGTCCGGAGGTTGTTGATACAGCACTAAAGCTAAAACTAGCGCTAAAGCACTAAAGCTATCTAATCACTCACGCTATATCCCACTATATCCAGTGACAAATACGATTTAGAGTACCAAACAGAAAACCCACAGATCAGTTTATAGGTATATGTATGTATGTATGTAAGCTAAGCTAAGATAAAGTGCTAATACTAAGCTAAAGTGCTAGCAGCACTGTGAACACCTTCAACAATGAGGTCATGAGCCACTTCCGTAAGGTTTTGAAAAGAATGCTTTTCAAAAAAGGTTAAAATTCTTATATTTATTGTTCTTATGCTTAACTTTTCAGTGGTTTTCAAGAGAGAGCTGCTAATCTTCATAGCCTGTGATTAAATGGAAATAATTAAATGTGTGTATGTTTAGCACTCTATCTCGTGTGTTCGAGCCACGCCCCTCTCCATCACGCATTTCAACGCGCAACTGTTTTCTGAGAGACCATAACACTAAAATAAAAACCACAGAAAAGTTAAAAAGTCTCTCACAACACAAAACATGACATAATGCACTGTGTTCAATACTTTTTTCACTTAATTCGAGGACCTATGGTATGAGTTAATGGTACTGTTAACTTCTGTTCAAAAGATGACAGAATGGATTAAGACCATTTACATTATTTGTGATGGGAAAAGCGCATTTGGAATAGAAACAAATTGGAATTCGAACAGCCTTCTGGAACGGATTAAGTTCGAGAACCAAGGCATATATTTATGTGTGTATGTGTGTGCATGTGTGTGCATGTATATGTGTATATAATATCAATATCAATAAATACATATTCAATGCTATAAATGTTTATGCTAACAATTGAACAATAAAAAAAATAAACCATAAGATGTAAATAAAATATAAATACACACACATACAGATGCATGCGCGCACACACACAGATGTGCACCTCACATAAAAATGTGAGTAGTTTTGTTGGGGGGCAGTTGGGTTGTTTTGGTTTTGTTTGTTTGGATTTTTTTTCGCATAATTGGCCTTGTTTTGTGTCATTTTCCTTAACTTTTTCACTATTTTCCCTTAATTTCCATTTTTAAAAAAAAATTTCCCATGAATATTTTTTAAAAACCCGTGATGACTGAAGCCACAGAAACTGAAGCATGAAGTAGTGAGGGCTCACTGTGTGTGTGTGTGTGTGTACATATATATATATATATATATATATATATATATATATATAATATAAACAGGTATGCAGGTATATATAATATACCTCAGGTACATATACACCCCTACCTTACATAAACTTCCACTGCTTTGTGAGACAGGTTCTTGTTCGAACAAAGTGCCAAGGGAGTCATCCCCAACAGAAAACATACAAATATGGAGGGATTGAATGCAATTGATGAATGGAACCCCCAGAATCTTTCGGCCATCCACTGCAGGGACTAATAGTCTTCACCTGTCCTGACATGTTCTTTCCATGTTCAGAACCACTATTAACTCCCCCTAAGAGTGCTGCTAGTAACTTGCAAAAGCTTCACTTCAACACTCCTTGCAAGCAATTTTTAATTTTTATGACGTGAAAAACCACAAGAAACTTCACTTCATATATATATATATATGTGTGTGTGTATATATATATACAACACACACTAGTCCTTCTAAAAAAATTAGCATATTGTGATAAAGTTCATTATTTTCTGTAATGTACTGATAAACATTAAACTTTCATATATTTTAGATTCATTGCACAACAACTGAAATATTACAGGTCTTTTATTGTTTTAATACTGATGATTTTGGCATACAGCTCATGAAAACCCAAAATTCCTATCTCAAAAAATTTGCAGTATGCATATATTTTAATTTTGAATGTACAGTTGACCCCCTACTTACGAAATTAATCCATTCCAGCGCCTGTTTCGTAAGTAGACGCGCATTTTACATGTAAAACGCCTGATTCGTTCCAAGGCTCCTAAGACTACCCCATAAACCCTTTATAAATGATAAAAGTCCACCAATTTTGTATGCAATATGCATGAAGTATGTGTTATAAGTAAAAGAAAATTATTTATTAAACCATTTAAACATTTTATTAACATATTTATTAATTAAACCATTATTAAACATTTTTTGTTAATGCACACACACACACACACACACACACACACAACACTGTCTCTGTCTGTCTCTCTCTCTCTCTCTCTCTCTCTCACACACACACACACACACACACACTCAATACACATGCGCACCGCTGAATGCGGGCTCCGCCCACACGCAGGATGCTGGAGCATTTTCAGATTGGGAATTCAAAGCGCATTCTCTGCTTGACAGATCAGCGGTCCAAATTCAACTTTAACTTGTATCCTTGAGCGATCGGAGGTCCGGAGGAGCCTTGTTTTGCTCACATTCGAAACGCGCCACATTTATTAAACATTTACTGAATTAAACAACTTAAAAGAGAGTAAATTAAAAAACTCGAAAAAGAACGCCTCCTTTCATCTCTGACTGACTCTGTATGCAGTCTCTCTCTCTCTCTCTCTCTCTCTCTCGTACACACACTGTCTGTCTCTCTCTCTCTGTCTCTCTCTCTCTCTCTCACACACTCACACACACACATACAAAGCTCTCTGGTGTGTTTTGCTGAATGCGGGCGCCGCCCACACGCGGCCTGGAGCTGATGGAGAAATTGTATTTAAATGTTTAAATGGACAGGATGTTGTA
>CM045743.1:22378939-22433939 GCA_024760905.1 Plotosus lineatus
TGGGTGCCGCCTCAGCTCCATCTCACTGACACCGTCAAAATCCCAGTGAAGCAAACTAATTCAGAGCTTACCATAATTTCGGTGGATTAACCAAAGCACTTCAACAGCTTGATATTAATGTCAACAGGTTGTAAATTAGAGCGATCCAGGCTCTATGTCCAAATACTGGGATAAAGCACTTCTACAGTCCCCCGGAGACCTCGGATTAACCTTCTTGAATTTAAAGTTGCACTGATACAGCGCCTTAAGAGTAATGACCTCCGTCCTTTAATAAACACAATACTAATGCACTGCCTCTTTAAGGGGGTGTGGCTGAGAGAAGGTCACGACCCAGAAAGAGTTCTAATCTCCATCTCTAAGGATCTGACTCCATGCACGAGGGAATAATATATAACAAATATTATAATATAATATAATACATTATAATATAATATAATATAATATAATAAAAATAATAGAGAAATCTGGGATTTATGTTCATCTCGTGCAACTGTTAAACTCAGACACTGAAGATGAAGAATTTGATGGATTTGTGGAAGAGGAATGAACTGAAAAAGTGAGTTTATTGTTTTATACTGTTATAGCTGAGCAATGATGAGTGTTACTGTGAATGAGTTGAATCACGTTTGACTCATCCGAGTTTTGTTTTGCTTAATGCGCCTTATAATCCAGTGTGCCTTATGTGTGGGCGCAGCATGTTCGGTGCTATTGCGCCTTATAGTCCAGTGTGTGCTTGTGGGTTGTTTTAGAAAATTTGGAGTACCCAGAGGGAATCCACACAAGAACAGAAAGAACATACAAACTCCACACAGAAACTCCCAAGCCTGGGAATTTAACTCAGGCCTTCTTAGGCCTTCTTGCTGCGAGGCAGATATGCTAACCATTGCACCACCTTGATGACTTTATTAAGTTATTAAAATATATACATTCTGACCACTCTGAGCTGAAGTAAATGATGTGTAAAAAGAGTGTCTGCTTAGCCTATTCGTCCAGTGTTTAGTCCAAACAACACAGAAACACAGGCAAGTATGGGTAAAACATGCAAACTTTATACAGAAACGCCCTTGCTGTGTTCCTGATGCAGACTTAGCACTACTTCACCCTGCTTCCCGGCTCAGTGGATATCACATCTATATTAATATACAGTATTTATCACTAGAATATCACTGTAGATCATGATAACATACCTGTATAAACATGAAAAGTCATGAAATGAGTATCGACTAACCAATTTAGACAATCACAGATATAATAGTGACGCTTAGAGGAAAAGGTTTGCGTAGTAATTATGAAACACACATTTATTATTCTGCCTTCTGCCTCTTTACACACAAAAAGTCTGAATGATTAATGAGTGAGTACAGTGTTAATGAAACCTCCGTTCTTCACATATTTGCACTGGATTACGTCTATACCTGGACTATATGTGATGTCCTTTGTTTTATGGAGACACTGGTGTCTTGAAACAAAGCATTAGAGAGAAGAGAGCACATGTGGATGTATGTGTGTGTGTGTGTGTACGTGTGTGTGTGTGTGTGTGGGGGGGGGGGGTGTATATGGGAGGTTGTACATTACGTATTCAGCCAACATATCTGAAGCCCATTTAATCAAGCTGTGATGAGGAAAGATGCAGAAAGGATGAGATCGCCCTTCACACTGATAGGGTCTGGCCAGGGCAAGCATCGAGCCAGCCGAGGTCTAAGCAGGCAGACAAGGCAAGGCAGAATTTATGGAAATATATTCCGCTCTCCTCCTCTATCTCATTCCTCCCACTTCAGATGCGTCCCTCTGGTGGAATGTACAATGACGGGCCGTTGTTTTAATCTTGGAGGTAGAATACACTGCATGATCTCACACGCATGTATATGAATCGCAACCTGCATATGGAAGTCGTGTGTGGGTGTGTGTGTGTGTGTGTGTGTGTGTGTGTATGTGTATGTGTGTGTGTGTGTGTGTGTGTTTGCATGGCGGCTTTCTGTTTCTCGACAGCACAAACCTCGACCATGAATGAATTTACCAAATTTCACACACCAGCCCATGTGTTGCAAGTGGGAGTGAAGATACTTGAATAATAGGCTTATGTTTCTGAGACGGTAAGAAATTTCAGATGGAATGTAACACGTGAACGTGGCATCTTTTGGCTGTTCTCTACCTGTCATTTAGCGCTCAAGCTCTTGTTTTTCTAACCAAACCGTTTCTCGCGGGTGAAGACAAAACATGGTTCAGTGGTCCTTTATGTATGATACACTGGCATTCACTTCAGCGTTTAATGTCTGCTTACTATCTGACAATCATCTCATCTCCATTTAATTTAAAATAAATCATTTTATTTGTACTGTCATACTGGATGCAAAGAATAAACCATAGTGTGCTGTTATAGGAAATACAGCTTTATCAGGTGCATAGTCCTATTACGCCTACAGGGAGTTCGGAACCAATCTCATCCAACACAGGGCGAAGGTGGGGTACAACCCTGACCAGCTCAACAGACCATCACAAAGCAGCACATATACAACCATTCACGCTCGCACTCACACCTACGGGCAATTTGGAACACCCAGTTAGCCTAACATGCATGTTTTTGGACAAAGAGAGGAAACCGGAATACCCAGAAGAAACCCACACAAGCACAGCAAGAGCAAACATACACTCCACAGAACTTGAACCCGAGAGCTTGATGATTTGAGCCAGGTGTTCTAACCATTACACCAAAGTGCTGCCTCAGTTTAATGTAATATCTGTTAATTATTTCCTGTCAGTATTTACATTAAAACAACTACAATAATATACCATAAAAAAATCCTGCTCTGTGTTACGAAGAATCCATCCGGAAGTCCTTGTGACTTTCCTGTGAATGTTACAATGTGCTGACGCTGGAGACTCCCTGTTGAAATGCTAAGTCAACATCTCTTCACAGACAATCTTCACTTTCATCATAATGTTTAATCTTCACAACAAACAGGCCTTCAATATAATTAACATAAGACTGTTTACACTGGTGTTTGGTAGTATTAGCTTTAAAGTGTCATGTAGTGATAACACACCTATCCATACAAACCCAAGCTGGTAAGACTGTCTCGGCCGTTCCAGATCATTCATAGTTTGAGTATGTACTAACACAGAAACTCAAGAAAAAACAAACTAAAGTTAGATTTTATTGTACTTTTTTCCATTTTAGTTTGTTTTGCTTGTGTTTCAGTGTAGTATATTCTGAAGCTATGAATCAGTAGTTTAAACAAACCCTGTAAGTGATAGTGTCCATCTCTGCTTGGAGCATACAGACCTCACCTGACCTGCCTCTGCAATGGGCAAAAAATATGAGATCCACTTCAACATTCATTCATTCATTTTGTAATCCTAATTAGGGTCATGGAGAGACTGGTGCTCATCTCAGCCGACTGTGGACAGGTTGCCAGACCATCACGGGTCAACACTCACACAACCATTCACATCTGTGGGTGATTTTAGTACAGCCAATTAGCCTACTGTGCATATTTTTTGACTGTAGGAAGGAAACCAGATGAAACCCATGTAAACATAGTGAGAACATACAAACTCCACACAGAAATGCCCAGGAATCGAACCCAGGCCTTCTTGCTGAGCGGTGGACATGCTAAGCACGGCACCACTGTGCCATCTCCGCTCCAGAATAATACAGATTTAGCTGCAAGGTAATGTTTTGTGTCAGATATAAAGTAAGTTGGAAATGATGAGATGATGATGATGATCTTCTTTTTGGCTTTTTCCCGTTCTCGAGAGTCGCCACAGAAAATCATCTGATTCGCACATTTGATTTGGCATGGGTTTTTACGTCAGATGCCCTTCCTGTCATAGCACAGGGACAGAAACATGCTGACGGCTTTACAGCCTACGTTGGAAGCCAACGTCCTAAGTTGAAAATGATGTACCTGTACGGAAATGCAATATCACCAAAAATACACCCTTCAAAACACAATCTCACAAATGACCAAGCCCAAATATGCGTAAACACAATCTATCCAATGCTAAAATCCTTGTTTAAGAAAAGGTTCCATGTCCAAGTTGTTGTAAAATAATAGAAATAGCCACTTATTTGATCATCATGACTATCATTTTAATATCCTTTTTTATGCTTGCTCAGGGGGCAGTGGTGGCCTTGTGGTAATATGCTGGATCACTGATCCCACGGTTTAAGGTTCAAGCCCCACCTTCAACGGGCTGTCACTGTCTCCCCAGTGCAGGTAACTGGTTTATCAAAGGCTGGCCATGTCTCTCACTGTCTATGGTGAGAGACATGCAAAAGAACCATTGCTGATGTTTGTTAAAAGTAGCTGCATGCCTGTCAGCATGTTTCTGCCCTGTGATGGCCTGACGAGCTGTCCAGGGTGTACTCTGCCCTTGCCCAGAGTCAGCTGAGATGGGCACCAGCCTCCCTGCGACCATAATTAGGATTAAGCAGGGTATTTCCTCATTATCCATATTCACTACCAGAGCACTCTTCCTACTTACAGATTCCCAGAAGGATTCCCTGAATTATATAACAGTAAACCAATGAGACCCCTCTAAACAGACATGACTCGGTGTAAATAAAACTCATCTGTTGCTAGGAAGATGATAGTATGATGGATTCATTTAGTTTTTGGATGTTTGACAGTTTCAAATGCAGACATTCAGAAACTGGTTCTTTCACTGTAATTGTTATTTTCTCCAGAGCAGCATTTCCTGATTAGTGACGTACAAGGTGATATCACTCAGTCAGTTTTCATTCTATAATCAAGTATTATACCTCATTTTGAAACATATTCAACTCTCTTTCCGAATACAGGGATCATTCACTTTCTGGGACCCCTGCGACCGCCGAATTCTGCGAAGTAGGATTCAACACCCCCCCCCTCCCCCAACGACCGACGTATATGAACATGTATATGTGTATATAATGTCAATAAATACATATTCAACACTATAAATACTTATAATAACAATTAAGCATTCAAAAATAATGCATAAGATGTAATAAGATATAAATACACATATATACAGACGCGCGCGCGCACACAGTGCATCCCACATCAAAATGTAAGTAGTTTTGATGGGGGGTTTTGGGTTGGTTTTTTGTTGTGTTTGTTTAGGTTTTTTTTTGCATAATTGTCCTTGTTTTGCGGCATTTTCCTTAACTTTTCCCCCTATTCTTCCTAAATTTCTTTATTTTCTAATTCAATGAATATTTTTTAAAAACCGCAGTGCACTGAAGCCACATGAATTGAAGCACGAAGTAGGGGGGGATCACTGTATATCTTCATACGTCAACTTTCTTTGTTGGAGCAGGCCACATATATAAAGGCAAAATAAAATTTTATACATTTTTCATGTAGTAGATACTAGAACTCTTTAAAGAGAGATGCTGTTATACAGGTCTTGTACCTGCTCACGTCTATGTACCAAGCTTACCTGTGGCCATAATCATTTAAAAAATCAAAATATAAACCATAAGTAATCTCATTTTATTGTGTTTTGCTTATGTTGCTGTGTAGTATATTCTAAAGTAATTGAGTCTTAGGGTCAGATGTCTCTGAAGCAAATATTTTGGAAAATGTTGAATATTTAGCAACATTTACTTACTAATTATCAATATATTTTGACAAATCAGATTCAATGCTTGATAGCGAAGTAGAGCCGAGAGCTTACTGTATGTTGCCAACTCTGGGTAAATGCACATCCTGAACAGCTCACCAGTCCATCGCAGGGCAAACACACACAACCATTTACACTCACGCTCCCACCGAGGGGCAATATGGAACAGCCATTTAAAATAATGTGTACGTCTTTGGACTGAGTGAAGAGACCAAGTACTTGATGGAAACACACGCAAGCACAGGAAGAACATGCAAACTTCATATAGAGACTTCCGCACCGAGCCCAGGACCTTCTCGCTGTGATGCGGATACTACCATGGCGCCCTGAAGTCAGGTTACCAAAAAAGTATTTAATGGAACATTTAGTTTTACTAACCAATGTGGAGAGCCATATAAGGCTTCAAGGTCGTCTTACGCTGTATATGTACAACTTTAAAATATTTACATGTAAAGAAGAAAAATGTAAGCGAGAGGAGAATCCTAGTAGGATTTGACCTCCATTTTAGAAATTCTCAGGACTGGATCATGTTTGAATGCATTAGTGGCTCCACTAGTAGTCCAGCAGTGATAGTATTTAACTGTACTAATTTATGTAGGTGTAATAATCTCTATTTCTGTAATGGGAAGCAACTTGGAGTTCAACTTCTCCTGGATGGGATGCTCAGCCCATTGCAAGTTATCTTCCCAGTATTTTTTATGGTGCCTGTTTATACTGCTGGGAGGACAGAGGTGCACTTGTGGTTAAGACCTTGCCAAGGGATCTTACAAGAGTGGAGGGGGATCTAACAGAGATTTGAACCCATGACCTCTTGATCATGTGCTCAGCACTCTAACCCCAGCACCTACAGTATCTAGGTGTATTGCGGGTTCAATCCACTTACAGGTGTACTTTTAATGGTTATAATGGTCGCTGGTTGTTTTTAAGACAGTATAGCACTCGTCACATTCAGAACAGTAATTAGCAAATCACAAGGTAAATGAAACACACTTCATCACCATGGGGGCCACCATTTTCATTCAATTACACCCAAATTTGCAAAATCATTTACATAATTTTTTCCTGTGTAAAATCCAGCTTCGCCTTCGTTCGCTGTCTGAGATAGTCAAATAAATGTACAGTTAATAATTGGGCAAAGAAGATAGAATGACCTGGCCTCTGAGACTTTGAAGGGCAGCCAGCCAGCTCGCGAGAAAGTGAGAGCAAGAGAGAAAGAGAGAGAGAGAGAGAGGTGGGATACTCTCCTCCATTATTCATTAGGACTTGTTAAGCGTCTCAGGCGGCTAAGGTAGATCTCTGCATTATTATGATTCTGCTTTGCCGGCTCCAATAAGACCTCTAACTCCTGCAAGCAGAAGGCCTGTCATCCCCCGTTGACTTTAATTATAATTTCTATTCCCTTGGCTTTCCTCTGCTCTGTGGTTTTCAATCATCACACGCGCACACACCCGCGCGCACATGCAGACGCTCTGTCCTCTGGTGAGATAATAAATAAAGGGACGGCCCCTGCATTGCCATATAGCAACTATAAAGCTCACGCTACTAATTGCACCCACACCAACGCACACCCTGTGCTTTCCACTCACTTTAATACACACAGTGGGGGATACTCCTGTCCTGTGGAATACAACCACACAGTGCAGACCCTGAGTTAATTTAACGAGTTAATAAATGTCGATTTAATAGTTCTGTTGTAAAAATTCTAGCCTAATTTTTACACAAGTAAAAGAGAGTGTGACATATTTCCCCCCCTTTAATGTAGAGAATGTTTTAAGGACCAACAGCACTAACTGGTGGTTCACTTTTGTTATTACATGTTTATCCTCCTCAGTTTATCAGTCTCAGCTCAGTCTGAATCTTAGTAGGAGTTTTTCTTTTATGCACTGAAGAACTGTAAATAAACCAACCTGGATCTTTCTATTTTATGTTGATGGTAGCATCGATGCCCCTTTTGTTCCTCTGCAACAACATACAGTATAAATAGAACTCATAATTTCTCCCGCTTAATAATCTCACCTGGATACTCGTTAATTTCATTTAGTGAAATTAATTCAGCTTAGTCCAACTAGGGCTGCATGGAGGCTGGAGCCTCGCTCAACTGACATGGGGCGAAGGCAGGGTGCACACCCTGAATGACTTGCCAGACCATCACAAAGCCAACACATACTCACACACACACTGGTGCTGGGCTGAGCTCAGGCATTTCTTTTTTGAGTTGAGTTTGGATGTTCTCCCTGTACTTGTGTGGGTTTCATCCAGGCGCTCCGACAGTCCAAAGACATGTACATTAGGATAACTGGCTGTTACAAATTGCCCCAGGTGTCAGAGTGAATGTGAAATGGTTACGAATATGTTGGACCATGATGGTTTGGCAGGCTGTCCAGGGTGTACCCTAAATAAAAGAGTAAATGAAATATCCAAATAAAATGATAAATTCCTATTTAATTACTCATCATGTCATCTGAGGGTAGAGATGGGCCATTTTTCTCATCGCTGTCACATCTAGCTTGCTCATTTCAGAAATCTAAATGTGCATCTACACCACATTTCTATAAAAGCTGCTTTCTGACAGTATCCATTATTAAAAAGTATGGCACAGTTGTGTAGTGGTTAACATGTCCTCTTCACAGCAAGAAGGTCCTGGGTTCGAGGCTCGGCAAGGGCCTTTCACTGTGTTTCCATTTTTAATGTGCGTTTCCCCTGGGTATTTTGGTTTCCTCCAACAGTCCAAAGACGTACAATCTTACTCACTCACTTATTTGCTGCACCAGTTAATCCTACCATGATGATGAGATGGCTGGAGCCTCACTCTGGGTAATACACCCACTTCACCATTCACACTCACATATCCATCTTAGGACAATTTGGAACAACCAGTTAGCCTAATGTTTATGTCTTTGGACTGTCGGAGTACCCGGAGGAATCCTTCACAAACATGAAAAAGAACATGCAAACTCCACACAAGCACACCCTCGCTGAGCCTAGGACTCAAACCCATAACATTCTTGCTGTGAGGCGAACGTGCTAACCACGACACAACCACAAAGACATTCACATTAAGATAAATGACTGTTATGAATTTCCCCTTGGTGTGAGTGTGAATATTTGTGTGTGTTGACCCTGTGATGGACTGCTGAGCTATTCAGCCTTCTACCAGAGTCAGCAGAGATAGGCTTCATCCTCCCTATGATCCAGCTGGATTGAGTGGTTCAGCAAATGAATGAGGTGTGTAGCCTAGGTAGGTAGGTAGGTAAAGTCTGTTGGGTTTTTACCCACGAGCCTCGTGGCTCATCAGGCCGGTGCTTATCCCCGGTTTCCATAGTGTGAGGCGACCAGGAGTTCAACTCCCCCTGGATGGGATGCAAGTCCATCGCAGGTTACCTTCCCAGTATATTTTTACTGGTACCCATTTATACTGCTGGGTGAACAGAGGCAGTCTTGTGGTTGAGACCTTGCCCAGGGGTCTGAGCACAGTGAGGGTCTCAGTGGGATTTGAACTCACAACCTCTCGATCATGAGCGCAGCACCCTAACTACTCTGCCACCGGCTTCACTTAGGTGTATAGAGTGTGTTCCTTTAAATCTTTATTCCACAAAAAAGATATTTCATCTACTGTAAATCATTTTTAATATGACCATGTGACCCAAGTATATAAAGGTACAAAAGATGTCCCCCTGAGGGTATCATTTCTTTTCCTGAAATGGTGCTTCCGAATTAAAGACAGCTAAAGGCTTCAAAGTGGAATGTAAGACATTTTTAGAAGAATACTCTAAATGAAATATCATCTGTTTCTTTATCCTGTGTATTATACAAACTCTTTCTGATTTCGGAAGTTTAGTTAGGGGCACCAGCTGTTCTCTTTTAACCATATGGAGAGTTTAATTAACATGTATCTCTCGAAATTTATTTAAATCCCTCTAAAGAGTTGTTGAATTATTTATAGAATGCATAATTTATTCTCCATCCCATATATTTATTTATTTTGTGTGTGTGTGTGTGTGTGTGTGTGTGTGTGTGTGTGTGTGTGTGTGTGTGTGTGGGTGGGTGAAGCTTTAGCAGGTATGTCTGTACACAGCTCATGTTCATGAAGGATAAAACGAGATGTTTAGAACATTTAGAACATGGAGCAGTGATTTTCTTTTGAATTTCGGTTGAGTGAAGGTTCCATGAAGACTAGACTTTAAATCCTGGATAAATCTTTTGATTGCTTTTATTCATGAATGTACCTTTACAAGCCACTCTAGTCTAAAACAACCCATGGGGGTTGAGTAAATACCACAGAATACCTACTCAAATAATTATAGATCCTATAATTTGTATTTATATGACACCACTAGGTGGGGTTAAGAACTTCCTTAACACACAGGGGACGCCATTTAAAATGTTTCCTCGGGTCACAACAGATCTGATAATAAATCCTCCTCTTAAATATTATTATAATTAATATAATAATAATAATAATAATAATAATAATAATAATAATAATAATATTTAAAAGAAGGGGAGTGGTACGGTACTGGATTACAAATCCCGAGGGCGAGTTGTCACCAGGTTGTTACTACTGTCCCCCCAGAACAGCTAACTGGGTTATCAAAGGACAGCCATGTCTCTCACTGTCCGTGGTGAGAGGCATGTAAAAAAAACCATTGCTGGCCTTTGTAAAGAGTAGGGCCGCATTGCTGTCAGCGTGTTTCTTCCCTGCAATGAGCTGTACAGGGTTTACTCGGCCCTTATCCAGGGTTGGTCGACATGAGCGCCATCCTCCCCATGACCCAAATTAGGATTAAGCGGTTCAGAAAATTAATTATAAATAATGAATAGAGTATTATTATTATTATTAATAATAATAATCATAATTAATAAAATAATACTCAAACACCATATAATAATAATAATAATAATAATAAATACTTTATTCTTATTAGTAGTAGTAGAAGTAATAAGAGAATTTAAATTAATTCATTCATTTAAAAAATATGGGTGGTGTGGTGGATCCCATGTCCATTTTATAGCCAGAAGGTCCTTGGTTTTTGTCCTCAGCTCAGCGATGGTGTTCCTGTGTGGAGATTGCATATTCTGTCTGCGCTCAGGGGGGTTTCATGCAGGTACTCCTCGTACTCCGGTTTCCTCTGACAGTCCATAGACATGCAGTGAACACAGAAATGCCCTCACCAAACCTGGGACTCGAACCCAGGACCTTCGAACCACTTAAACCACCATTTAAATGTTGCAAGAATAAAAAAATACTATAATAAATTTAAAAATAAATAAAAATTTACCTTTTGGATGAAATAAATGTAAGTAATTTATGTTGTAAAACTACCAGAAACACATGTTGAAAGGTAGTAAATAAATGAATATAGTAATCCCTAACTAGTGTTAAATTCGATTATGACTATTTAAGATTCTTACCTTATCATATGTAAATATTGAATGCACTCAGGTTATATATTACTATATATACTCTCAGCTTAATTTGTTAAGAAATAAAATAAAATCATAATAAAAATAAGTAACAGCATGTCAGATTGAAACAAGTCAGTTAATTACAGCGGTAGAGTTAACACAATGCTAATACAGTCCCAAACAGATAAGAAAAAACATTTATGAGTCTTTTTAATATATGTATCTTTATCAATAATAATTATTTATTATTTTTGTAATCCAAGTGCAATACTGAATTGGAATTTGGGTTTCATATGAATAGCTCAAACAGATAGCATGCAAGGAAAGCAAGATGAAAGTGGGTGGTGTGGTGGTTAGAATGTCCGCCTTCCAGCGAGGAGGTCCTGGGTTTGAGTCCTGAGCTCAGCGAAGGCGGGTCTATGTGGGGTTTGCATGCTCTCCTTGTGCTTACACTTAATAGGATTAAGCTCTTTAGCAAGAGAGTGAATGAAGATTGTTAAAGGATTCCTTTAACATTATGGGGCATTTTGGCTCACATGAAGGATGACTGGCATAGGAGTTAGCACGTCCACCTCATAACAAGAAGGTCCTGGGTTCAAAAGGCCTTGAGATTGTTTCTGTGTGGAATATGTGTGCTTTTGGGTACTCTGGTTTCCTCCAATGGTCTAAAGCAGGGGTGGGCAATCTTATCCGCAAAGGGCCAGTGTGGGTGCAGGTTTTCACTTCAACCAAACAATAGCCACACCTTCCACCTGTTTCCACCAATCACTGATCATCAAAAGAGAAGGAGAAAAAAAAACCTAGATTGGACATTACTGTTTCAATTCTGAAGTGGGGCCATCTTGGTGAGATCACATTACTGTTTAAGACTTAAAGCAAGGTGATCTCACCATGATGGCTCCACTTCAGAATTGAAAAAGTAATGTCTAGGTCAATCTAGGTTTTTTTTTTCTTTTCTTTTGATGATCAGTGATTGGTGGAAACAGGTGGAAGGTGTGGCTATTGTTTGGTTGAAGTGAAAACCTGCACCCACACTGGCCCTTTGTGGATAAGATTTCCCACCCCTGGTCTAAAGAGTGAGTGTGAGTGGTTGGGTGTGTGTTTGTCCTGTAGTGGTCAGTGTCTATCCTACCTTCCATAGATGTCGGCTGAAATAGATTTCAGCGCCCTTGCGACCCTAATAGGATTCAGCAGTTTGGAAAATAAGCGAGTGGAGTTTTTGAATATTATTTTAAAGAAAAGTTTTTGTGTTTGCAGAACTTCTCTGTCAGAGTTAATCATCTGAAGCCCTTAACTGACAATCTAAAGGACACACTAAGGTTCTTTCCTGGTTTAACTCAACTTGTTGTTCTTACTGTCAGCAGTAGGTCTACTGAAGTGCCAACAGGATTTAATCCTCATTCTGGGAAACGCGGAGGTAAAGTGAGTGCGTCATGCCAAATTTAACGGGATCTTCTGTCTTCCTGTCACCCATGAGAGTGCACCTTGTGTAAAAGCAGTCATGTGTCATGGTGTTTGCAATCTCTGCTGTTCGCTCGCTTCCTCAGATCTTTCAGCTAAGCCTCCATCTGTCCTAGAGTGCACTGCTCTGTAAACAGAAGGACGCTTACTCACTGGTTCTCTAAATGTTTGCGTGCTTAAATGCTGACGATGCGAAGTTCCAATAAACAGGAAACATGCACTTGAGAGAGTCGAGTGGAGAAAAAGGCCGTCCCCTTGAAAACCTTTGTATTTATGAAAAACACTATGATTCAATCCGACACAAGTGTGTTTAAATCTCTTGTTTTTATAAGGGGATAAAATAACAGGACCACAGCCAGGACTGGATGAGCAGGAGGAAGGGCTCTGGGCATCCATGTGTGGGTGTTATTTATTCAGTTAGTGATGCAGTACAAAAGCTAATAACCCCAAAACAACACTCTCATCCCCAATGGCCAAAAACATCCACCATGCTTATTTACAACCATCTGGGTCTAACACCTGCTCACGCTCTCCTTCGTTTATCAACAGACCATCATCCTCCCACGTCCTACAACATTCAAACACATAGCAAGAGGTTGTTTGGTAAAAGTAGGCAGCTATCTTTATTTATATACACTAAAGTAACGGTGAGCATGCCTGCCTCACAACAAGAAAGTCCTGGGTTCGAGTCCTGGGCTCAACAAAGGTGTTTCTGTGTGGAGTTTATATGTTCTTCCGGTTCTTGCATGTGTTTCCTCTGTTAACCTAAAGATATGTACAGTTGGCTCTTCCAAATTGCCCCAAGTGTGAGTGTGTATGGTTGTGTGTGTTTGGCCCCCAATGGTCTGGTGAGCTGTCCAGGTTGTACCCTCTTCAGCCAGTGTTGTCTGAGATAAGATCCAGCCTCCCTGTATACCTTTATAGGATTAAACAGTTCAGCAAACAAGCAAGTGAGAGAATTTAGAGGACAGTAGCATTAACATGTCTGCCTCATAGCAAGAAGGTCTTGAGTTTGAGTCCCAGGCTTGGCGAGGGCGTTTCTGTTTTTGGTTTGAATGTTCTCCCTATGGTTAAGTGGGTTTCCTCCAGGTACTCCTGTTTCCTCCAACTTTCCTGCAAGCTGGCTGTTCCAAATTGACCCAGAAGTGAGTGTGAATGGTTGTGTGTGTGTGTGTTGTCCGTTGCGGTGGATTGGACCTGTGACCCTAGTAGTATCAAATGGTTTGGCAACTGAGTGAGTAATCTTTTTAGGACTCTCGATCGCTAATGTGATCTACATCATGACCAGCTCACAAGTCGACCACAAAGAAAACTCACACACCACCATTCACACTCACACCTGGAGTATCTCAAGAAAATCCACGCAAGCATGATGAGAACATGCAAACACAATACAATAATGCTCTTGTTGAGCCTGGGAATCAACACAGGACCTTCTCGCTATGAGGCAGACATGCTATCACTACGCCATCATCCTGTCCCAGCTTGAAATTGGAAAGAGTCTCCAACTTGCTTGTTTGCTGAAGTGCTTAATCCTACTAGGGTCATGGGGAGGCTGGAGCCTATCTCAGCTAACACTCAGTGAAGGCAAGGTGAGCAGTTCAGGAGACCATCACAACACACACACACACACACACACATGCACACACACACTAGCATTCATGCTCATAGTCTCACTTCGGTTTAATGTGCATGTCTTTAGATTGTGGGAGGAAACCAGATTACCCTGAGGAACCCACTCTTTGCTCTCTGTCAAAACAAAAAGGCAGTTTGACTTGAGAATACAATCATCGTACTGTTTAATATTAAATATTATATTATTATGCTTTCATATCCTCAGAATTTTTTGACCAGACCGACAGATGTTTATTGTCAGCTCATTAAAAAACTCTGCACGCTCAGCTTATTTATCTCACATTATAACATGCAATACAACGCAGCAGTCGAGAAGCTTTCTTTTCCTGTAGCTCTCATATCAATGGCTTTATTGGACTATGCACAAGTTCTCCAAAGATAAAGTGCAGTACAATAAAAGAACCTCGATCACGATTTACATGGGCTTAACATGGACTGGAACCGGTCCAGGTGCCCAGCATCAAGGCCATACTGCTTAAGGCACAACGACACTTGGCAGAGCATGTCACCTGGAGTTTGCCCTGGACGGTGATCTCTTCACTGTCCACCTTGACAGAGAGGCACTGAAGAAGAGGTGCGAAGGCCGACTAAAGAAATCTCTGGGTGCCTGTCACACCCTTGCCAGAGACCGTGACACCTGGCCTCATATCATCAATCAAACTGTTTCCTTTTTATAAGAGTCCTAAAGGATCACCCTTAAGGAATAGCGGCACAGGAGAAAGAACTGAGACTCTGTGACATCAGTCACTGACCAGACCTGCAAGCGATCCTACATGTACCACTTATTCTGATTAGGATCAGTCATTAGAGAAGCTGAAGTCCATCTTAGCCAACACCCCCAACAATTAGAACATGCCTTGTATCATCACTCACTCACTCACTCACTCACTCACTCTAATGCATATGTGAAACTGCTTAATCCTGCTCCGGTCATGGTAGGACAGAGCCAATCTCAGTTAGCACTGGGAGAATGAGTGTGAATGCTTTTGTGTTTGTGTGTGTGTGTGTTGGCCCTACAGTGGTCTGGTGAGCTGTTCATGGTGTACCCCACCTTCTCCCAGTGTGAACTGAGACTCTGTGACAGTAATCCCTGACCAGACCTGCAATCGGTCCTACATGTACCACTTATTCTGATAAGGATCAGTCATTAGAGAAGCTGAAGTCCATCTTAGCCAACACCCCCAACAATTAGAACATGCCTTGTATCATCACTCACTCACTCACTCTAATGCATATGTGAAACTGCTTAATCCTGCTCGGGTCATGGTAGGACAGAGCCAATCTCAGTTAGCACTGGGAGAAGGTGGGGTACACCATGAACAGCTCACCAGACCACTGTAGGGCCAACACACACAAACACACAAAACCATTCACACTCATTCTCACACCTAGGGACAATCTGGAATAGCCAATTAGCCTACTGTGCATGTCTTTGGACTGTCGAAGGAAACCAGAGTACTGTACTTGGAGGAAACAAGCCCTGGGAGAACACACAAACACCACAAAGAGATGGTGATCTCCTGGGATTCAAACCCCAGAGCTTCTTGCGGTGAGATAAGAATACTAACCTTGACATCACTGGACACCCCCACATCTAACCCTAATTATATTATGCCTACATTATCATTATCATCATTCAGTCACTCACTCATATGCCTAACTGTTTTGTCATAATAGTGTTGTGGGGAGGCTGGAGTCTATTTCAGCCAATACTGGGCGAAGGTGAGATCATCAGACCATCACGGAACCAATATACACACAACTATTCAAAGTCATACTCACATCTATTTAGAACAACCAATTAGCTTAATGTTCGTACCTGTCTTTTGGCTGTGAGTGGAAACCGCAGTTCCCAGAGGAAACCCAGAAACGCATGGGGAAAACAAGGCAAACTCCACACTGAAGCACAGAGCCTGGGTACCTTATATCTCAAAATTAAATTAACCCCCCAAACACCACCTCCACCGTCAAAAGAAAAAATAATAATGCAACTTATCTATTTTTGAAAAAAATATTAAAAAATAAATAAATAAAAACCTTTTTTCACTACTTGCAGTGTTTTTAATAAACCAAACTGCCTGTCGAGCTTTTCCTGTCACTTCTACTCATGTGTTCACTCACCCATTAAAAAAAAAAAAAAAAAAAAAAAAAATCAGCTTTAAAATTCATATTTTTGGGGGTTGTGTGTGTGTGTGTGTGTCTGTGGTTATTTTTTATGTTTTATTTTTTATTTAGCATGAGCATAAATAATGGAACAAGTACACTCATCCGTCTATAACAGTGTTTCTCAAATAGTGGGGCGCGCGGTATGATGCCGGGGGGGGGGGGGGGGGTAACCCTGGGGAACATGTTTTTCTGGAATTGTGTACGAGAATTATGTGTAATGCACCTCCACTCCAGTAGTTGGCAGTTGCGCTCATGGTGTAGCGGTTTTGCGCACGAGCAAACGATATGAAGCGCAGTAAACAAACCCTCAAACAACACGGAGAATTTTCTAATAAGAACAAGGAGGAAGGTGGAGAGAGACAGAGATATTAAGACATAAGTAAGTTGAATGAGTTTAAATAAGGATGTATTGTTTTTTTTATGTCAGGCACATTGGTGCACTTTAAATCTTTTCTATTACGGATTAAAAAAAACACTGTTAATGAAGTCTTTCTTTATTATAAGTTGAACTATATTTCTTTCTTTTTTTGTTGTTTTTAATGTTAATAAAGGTACACTGTTATGCAGACGTGTACTAATGACAATTTTATAGACAAATAATACTATTTATAGTCGCTCAGGGGCGTGAAATGGTTTTTTTCTTCCTCGAGGGGGCGCCACAGAAAATAATTGAGAAGCACTGGTCTATAACTTCACCAGTATACAGCCTAATACACAGCAAGTTCAAATTCATAACTAGCAATAACAGTTTCAGTAGATTGTGCTACTGCAGCTCTTCTGCTGGATTAGACCAGACATACTAACCTGTGCTCGCACAATGCATCAGCAGGCACCCATGACATTCTCATGAGGACACTTGTTGTCCTTCCTTGGACTTCCTTTGGAAGGTGCTTCCACCTACATACTAGGAACCCCTACAACCCCTTCTGCTTTTTTGAGATTATTGGACCTGGTCGTTTAACCCTTACACTGTGGTGCCGGTCAGTCAATGCCATTCAGATCTTTACTTTTGCTCATCTTTGCTTCTTGCAACACCTCAACTTCTAGGACTTACTTTTCACTTTCAATTTTCTGGCCATTGATATTGTAACAAGATAATGTTGTTCTAGAAGTAATCATGATGTTTTTAATGTTATGGCTGATCAGTGTATATTTTAAATAATGTAACATAAGAGACTAGTCAGGATCCAAGCAAGACCATATTTCTGCTTCATAGCTGAAACCACTGACCCAAGCAAACGTCCTTTTACAGTGCTGTACCTTACCATGGTTGGTGTTGTGGTAGCCCATTCGCCTCACAGCAAGAAGGCCCTGCGAGGACGTTTCTGTGTGAAGTTTCTATGTTCTTGCTGTGCTTGTGTGGGTTTCCTCCTGGTACTCTGGTTCCCTCCTACAGTCCAAGGACATGCTTTTTAGATTACTTGGTGGATCCAAATTGCCCCTCGGTGTGAGTGTGAATGCTTGTGTGTGTTTTGGCCCTTTGAGCTTCTGTGATGCTGTGCTGAGTGTACCCTGCCTTCGGCCACAGATTACTGAGATAGGCTCCAACAACCATTCACACTGACCCTCAAATTACGGGGCAATTTGGAAAAGCCAGTTAGCCTAATGTGCATGTCTTTGGACTGACAGAGGAAACTGAAGTGCCAGGAGGGGACCCACATATGCTTGGAGAGAACATACAAACTCCACACAGATATTCCTTTGTCGAGCCTGGGACTTGAACCCAGGACCTTCTTGCAGTAAGGTAGACATGCTAGCCACGACATGCCCAATGCTTCTCATACAAACTAAAATTATGCAAACAAGTTTTGCTGATTTCCTCTTTCTGTGGGTCATAATGCTTACTACTTTACTATGTTTTATTAAACCCCGCTATTATACTGACACTGTGTTTACCTCAGATGTATAAGTGTGTTAACAGCTTGAGCTATAGTCATGGCATGTCTACTCAAGGTTACACGTGTCCAATTACACTGTTCATTAAACTCAATCTCCTGCCTAATTGCCCCATCACCTCTAACGTCTTTTATTGCACTATAATGTAAATCCTAATCAGAGCTACACAATAAAGAAGGTTGAGAAACATTAATTATTGTTTAAAAGGTCCACCATGTGGGATTTAGGTTGTTCTACTAGCTGAAATTGAATGTAGTGTAGTTCTTTTCACTGAGCCACCATGCCACTCAGCTAGAAAACCCCAGCAGCAATATACTGCTAGAGAATGCCTTCCATTTTATGGCAGGAACAATTTGGAAAGAAAATGAATATGGCTCAGGTTGAGGGTCCAAATTTTTAATTATGGAGGATCATATTGGGCGGCATGCTGGCCTCCTTACAGCAAGAAGGTCCTGATTTTGAATCCCATGCGCAGCCATTTCTGTGCAGAGTTTACATGTTCTCCCCACGTTTGCAAGGGTTTCCTCTTGGTACTCGGTTTCCTCAAAGTTAAAAATACATACACATTAGGCTAGCTAGGTGTTCCAAATTGCCCCTGGGTGTGAGTGTGAATTGTTGTGTGTATGGACTGGCACACTGACTGAGGACACCACTGTGTGAACTCGATATAAATAGAGCTTACCAGACGATGCCTAATTCTTATATCCTATTGTATATTACATGACATTTTGCTGTTTTTATAACTGGAATATTTTGAGTTCAACCCAAAACACCACAGGACTCAGAAAGCAGACGGATCAGGATCCATTGCATCGCATCCCAGAAGAAGAATGTGTACCTCAGCAAAAACACACTCAGAGTGGGAGTGGGAGAGAGAGAGAGAGAGAGAGAGAGAGAGGTTAGGTTAGGTTAGCTATACTCATAATCGTGTAATGGAAATGGAAGATTTTATTATTGCTGTGTTCTTGCCGGTACTCCGGCAAGACTGGCTAATGTAGCATTACTAAAAGAGGGAGAACCAGAAGGAAGACAGACATGAGGGAGGGCTCCCTGTGCCACTGGGCAATCAGCCACTCCACTATTAACGGACCTTGGTGAGCATGTAGAGTGAGAGAGTGCGACAGCATCCCAACATCACAGGTACCAGAACTCTCTATGCCTGAGACCCCAGATCTGCCAATTTACCGAATAAAAGGTTATTAACAAAATACACCACAAAACAAGTAAGTTCCAGCCTTGTCTTAAAAACAGAGACTGTGTCTGAGTCCCGAACATGAACCCGAAGGTTATTCCATTACTATGGGGCTTTGTAAGAAAGCTCTGCCTCCTGCAGGAGTCTTTATTATTCAAGGAATCACTGAGCATCCTACACCTTTTGAAATAAGGGGGAGTGCTGGATCATAAACAACAAGAAGTTTGCAAAAGATAATGTGTTCTACCATTAAGTGCTTTATAGGTTAAAAGTAGTATTTTTTATTTGATTCAAAATTTAATTGGGAGCCAGTGCAGTGTAAATAAGATTGAGTTGATATGCTCATGTCTTCTAGTTCTGGTAAACACTCTCACTGCTACATTCTGAATTGACTGTAGCTTGTTTATGCGCCTATTGGAATATCCAGACAGTAACGCATTATAGTAATCTAAGCTTGAAATAACAAAAGCATGAGCAAGTTTTCCCACATCATGCAGTGACATCATATTTTCATAAGTCGAAGAAGGAGAGGTGTGAGACGTGTTCATAGGCAGAGAGAGAAGAGGAAAGGCATGAGCCGAGGACTGAGAGTAGGGACTTTGAATGTTGGCACTATAACAAGAAAAGGTAGAGAGCTGGCTGACATGATGCAGAGAAGGAAGGTGGACATACTGTGTGTTCAGGAGACCAGGTGGAAAGGCAGCAAGGCTAGAAGCTTTGGAGCAGGGTTTAAGCTATTTTTTTCATGGTGCAGATGGGAAGAGAAATGGAGTTGGAGTCATCTTGAAGGAGGGGTTGGGCAGGAATGTTCTAGAAGTGAAAAGAGTGTCAGACAGAGTGATGAGTCTCAAGTTAGAAATTGAAGGTGTGATGTTCAATGTTGTTAGTGCTTATGCCCCACAGGCAGGATGTGAGCTTGAAGAGAAGGAGAGATTCTGGAGTGAGTTAGATGAAGTGATGCAGAGTACCCCCAGAGGTGAAAGAGTGGTCATTGGGGCAGACTTCAATGGCCATGTTGGTGCAGGAAACAGAGGGGACGAGGAAGTGACGGGCAGGTTTGGTATCCAGGACAGGAACACAGAAGGACAGATGTTGATCGATTTTGCAAAAAGGATGGAAACGGCTGTGGTAAATACTTTCTTCCACAAGATACAGGAGAATAGGGTGACTTATAAAAGCGGAGGTAGGAGCACACAGGTAGACTACATCTTGTGCAGGCGATGTAATTTGAAGGAAGTCAGTGACTGCAAAGTAGTAGTGGGTGAGAGTGTTGCCAAACAGCATAGGATGGTGGTGTGTAGGATGATCCGATGGTGGAGAAGGCAAAGGCAGAGCAGAAGACAGTGATGGAAACTGAAAAAGGAAGAGTGTTGGGTTGTCTTCAAGGAGGAGTTGAAACAGGCTTTGGGTGGTCAGGAAGTGCTTCCACATGACTGGACACCTACAGCTAATGTGATCAGGGAGACAGGTCGAAGAATACTTGGTGTATCGTCTGGAAGGACAGTAGATAAGGAGACTTGGTGGTGGAATGAGGAAGTGCAGGAGTGTGTACAAAGGAAGAGGTTAGCTAAGAAGAAGTGGGACATTGAAAGGACCGAAGAGACTAAACAGGGAGACACAGCGTAAGGAGAAGTTAGCAGTGTCAAAGTGCCAAACAGAGCGCGTATGAAGACTTGTATGCTAGGTTGGACAGTAAGGAGGGAGAAATTGATTTATACAGGGTGGCACAGCAGAGAAATAGAGATGGGAAGGATGTGCAGCAAGTTAGAGTGATTAAGGACAGAGAGGGAAATGTATTGACTGATGACAGAAGTGTGCTGGGAAGATGGAAAGAGTACTTTGAAGAGCTGATGAACAAGGAAAATGAGAGAGAGAAAAAGAGTAGAAGAGGTGACCATTGAGTACCAGGAAGTAGCAAAGATTAGTAAGGGTGAAGTGAGGAGGGCATTGAAGAGGATGAAGAATGGAAAGGCAGTTGGTCTTGATGACATACCGGTGGAGGTATGGAAGTGTCTGGGAGAGGTAGCAAAACAAACCCCTAAGACACGAGACAACATAGGAATCAGTCTCCCTTGCCCGGATGCGGGTCACCGGGGTTCCCTCCTGGAGCCAGGCCCAGGGGAGGGGCTCGAAGGTGAGCGCCTGGTGGTCGGGCTTATGCCCATGGAGCCTGGCCGGGCCCAGCCCGAAAAGGAGTCATGGGTCCGCCCTCCCATGGACCCACCACCCGTGGGAGGAGTTTTAGGGGTCGGGTGCAGTGTGAGTTGGGTGGCAGCCAAAGGCATGGGTTCTGTCGGACTGATCCTCGGCTGCTTACTCTGACCTTCGGGACATGGAATGTCACCTCTCTGGCGGGAAAGGAGCCTGATTTGGTGCCTGAGGTGGAGAGATACCGACTAGATATAGTCGGGCTCACCTCAACGCATAGCTTGGGCTCTGGAACCATCCATCTCGAAAGAGGCTGGACCTTCTTCTATTCTGGAGTTGCTCATGGGGAGAGGCGGCGAGCCGGTGTGGGTATTCTTGTTGCCCCCCATCTCGGTGCCCAAATGTTGGGGTTCTCCCCGGTTGACGAAAGGGTAGCTTCCCTCCGTCTTCAGGTGGGGGGACGGGTCCTGACTGTTATTTGTGCTTATGCACCAAATGACAGTTCAGAGTACCCACCCTTTTTGGAGTCTTTGGGGGGGGTGTTGGAGAACGCTCCCTCGGGAGACTCGCTCGTTGTCTTGGGAGACTTCAACGCCCATGTGGGCAACGATAGTGTGACCTGGAAGGGTGTGATCGGTAGGTACGGCCTCTTCAGTCTGAATCCGAATGGTGTGTCGTTGTTGGACTTCTGTGCTCATCATAGTTTGTCTATCACGAACACCATGTTCGAACATAAGGGTGTCCATAAGTGCACTTGGCACCAGGACACCCTAGGTCGCAGTTCGATGATTGACTTTGTAGTCGTGTCATCGGACTTGCGACCATATGTTCTGGACACTCGGGTGAAGAGAGGAGCTGAGCTGTCTACCGATCACTACCTGGTGGTGAGTTGGCTTCGGTGGTGTGGGAGGTTGCCTTCCAGACCTGGCAGGCCCAAGCATGTAATCAGGGTCTGCTGGGAACGTTTGGCGGAGCCCCCTGTCCGAGAGGCCTTTAACTCCCACCTCCGGCAGAGCTACAACCACGTTCTGGAGGAGGCCGGGGACATGGAATCGAATGGGCCGTGTTCCGTGCCTCCATTGCTGAGGCGGCAGCCCATAGCTGTGGCCGTAAGGTCGTCAGTGCTTGTCGTGGCGGTAATCCCCGAACCTGGTGGTGGACACCTGCGGTGAAGGGGGCCGTCCAGCTGAAGAAGGAGGCCTATCGGGTTTTATTAGCCTGTGGGACTCCTGAGGCAGCAAACGGGTACCGGCAGGCCAAACGTGCTGCAGCCGAGGCTGTCGCAGATGCAAAATCTCGGGCGTGGGAGGAGTTCGGTGAGGGCCTGGAGAGTGATTATCGGTTGGCCTCAAAAAGGTTCTGGGCCACCATCCGACGCCTCAGGAGGGGGAAGCAGTTCTTCACAAACACTGTTGTGGAGGTGGGGAGCTGCTTACCTTGACTGGGGATGTTGTTGAGAGGTGGAGGGAATACTTTGAGGACCTTCTCAATCCCACCAACACGCCCTCCGTGGAAGAGGAAGACCCTGGGGGTTCGGGTGAGGGTCTGCCCATCACTGGAGTGGAAGTCACTGAGGTTGTCAAAAAGCTCCTCGGTGGTCGAGCTCCGGGGTTGGACGAGATCCGCCCGGAATATCTCAGGGCTCTGGATGTTGTAGGACTGTCTTGGTTGACACGTCTCTGCAACATCGCGTGGTCATTGGGGGCTGTACCTCTGGATTGGCAAACTGGGGTGGTGGTCCCAATTTTTAAGAAGGGGGACCGGAGGGTGTGTTCCAATTATCGGGGAATTACACTCCTCAGCCTACCTGGAAAAGTCTATGCAGGGGTACTAGAGAGGAGGATCCGACCGATAGTCGAATCTCGGATTCAGGAGGAACAATGTGGTTTTCGTCCTGGCCGCAGCACTCTTGACCAACTCTATACGCTCCACAGGATTCTGGAGGGGGCATGGGAGTTTGCCCAATCTGTCCACATGTGCTTTGTGGATTTGGAGAAGGCTTTCGACTGTGTCCCTCGAAAGATCTTGTGGGGTGTGCTCCGAGAATACGGCGTTCCGGATCCGTTGCTACGAGCTATTCGGTCGCTGTATCACCGGAGCCAGAGTTTGGTCCGTATTGGTAATAGCAGGTCGGATTCGTTTCCAGTGGGAGTAGGAGTCCACCAAGGCTGTCCTTTGTCACCGATTCTGTTCATAATTTTTATGGCCAGAATTTCTAGGCGCAGTCGAGGCGATGAGGGGTTCTGGTTTGGTGGCCATCGGATATCGTCTCTGCTTTTTGCGGATGATGTTGTCCTTTTGGCTTCATCAAGTCGGGCCCTCCAGCTCTCATTGGAGCGATTCGCAGCTGAGTGCGAAGCAGCAGGGATGAAGATCAGTACCTCCAATGTCCGAGGCCATGGTTCTCAGTCGGACAATGGTGGAATGCACCCTCCGGGTTGGGAATGAGGTCCTGCCCCAAGTGGAGGAGTTTAAGTATCTTGGGGTCTTGTTTACGAGTGAGGGAAGGATGGAGCGAGAGATCGACAGACGGATCGCTGCAGGCTCTGCTGTTAAGCGGTGCCTGTACCGGTCCGTTGTGGTGAAAAAGGAGCTGAGCCGCAAGGCGAAGCTCTCAATTTACCAGTCGATCTACGTTACAACCCTCACCTATGGTCACGAGCTTTGGGTAATGACCCAACAAGATCACGGATACAAGCGGCTGAAATGAGCTTTCTTCGCCGGGTGGCGGGGTTCTCCCTTAGAGATAGGGTGAGAAGCTCCGCCATCCGGGGTGAGCTCGGAGTAGATCCGCTGCTCCTCTGCATTGAGAGGGGCCAGTTGAGGTGGCTCGGGCATCTGGTCAGAATGCCCCCCGGACGCCTCCCTGGTGTGGTGTTTCGGGCATGTCCAACCGGGAAGAGACCCCGGGGTCGACCTAGAACACGCTGGAGGGACTATGTTTCTCGGCTTGTCTGGGACTGCCTCGGTGTCCCCCCGGGAGAGTTGGAGGAAGTAGCTCGGGAGAGGGATGTCTGGACCTCTTTGCTAAGGTTGCTGCCCCCGCGACCCGACCCTGGACTAAGCGGAAGATGATGATGATGATGGGAGAGGTAGCAGTAGATTTTCTGACAAGAACATTCAACAAGGTCTTAGAGAGTGAGAGGATGCCGGAAGAATGGAGGAGAAGTGTGATGGTGCCTATTTTTAAGAACAAGGGAGACGTGCAGAGTTGTGGCAACTACAGAGGGATAAAGTTGATGAGCCATACGATGAAGTTATGGGAAAGAATAGTGGAAGCTCGACTAAGGGCAGAGATCAGCATTTGTGAACAACAATTTGGTTTCATGCCAAGAAAGAGCACCACAGATGCAGTGTTTGCTTTGAGGATGTTAATAGGGAAGTACAGAAATGTCAGGAGGAGCTGCATTGTGCCTTTGTGGATCTGGAGAAAGCATATGACAGGGTGCTGAGAGAGGAACTGTGGAATTGCATGAGGAAGTCTGAAGTGGCAGAGAAGTATGTTAGAGGGGTGCAGGACATGTATGAGAGATGTAAGACAGTGGTGAGGTGTGCTGTCGGTGTGACAAAAGAGTTCAAGGTGGAGGTGGGACTGCATCAAGGGTCAGCTCTGAGCCCGTTCTTGTTTGCTATGGTGATGGACAGATGAGGTGAGACAAGATTCCCCATGGACTATGATGTTTGCAGATGACATTGTGATCTGTAGTGAGAGCAGAGAACAAGTGCAGGAAAATCTAGAGAGGTGGAGGTATGCCCTGGAAAGGAGAGGAATGACGGTTAGCCTCAGTAAGACAGACTACATGTGTTTGAACGACAAGGACCCAAGAGGAACGGTGAGGTTTCAGGGAGCAGAGAGAAAGAAGGTGGAGGATTTTAAGTACTTAGGCTCAACAATCTAGAGCAATTGAGAGTGGAAAAGAGGTGAAGAAGCATGTGCAGGCAGGTTGGAATGGTTGGAGAAAAGTGTCCGATGTGATTGGAGGGTATCGGCAAGAATGAAAGGAAAAGTGTACAAGATGGTGTTGAGGCCAGCGATGTTGTATGGTTTAGAAACAGTGGCCCTGGGGAAAAGACAGGAGGCAGAGCTGGAGGTAGCAGAGATGAAAATGTTCTTTTTGGGAGTAACGAGGATGGATAGGATCAGGAATGAGCACAGCAGTGGGACAGCACATGTAAGACGTTTTGGAGACAAAGTCAAAGAGGATAGATTGTGATGGTTTGGACATGTACAGAGGAGGGATAGTGAGTATATTGGTAGTAGGATGCTGAGGTTGGAACTACCAGACAAAAGGCCCAGAGGAAGAAAAAAGAGAAGATTCATGGATGTGGTGAAGGAGGACATGAAGGTCGTTGGTGTAAGAGAAGAAGATGCAGAGGATAAGGTGAGATGGAGGCAGGTGATTCGCTGTGGTGACCCTTGAAGGGAACAGCTGAAAGGAAAAGAAGAAGAAGCAGTGACATCATATTACTTACTTTAGCAATATTCCATAAATGAAAGTAAGCCAACCGAGTAATATAATAGTATTATCTACATGAGCTTCCAATGAAAGACCAGCGTCAATATTCACTCAAAGATCCTTTCTGTTACAAATGATAAAACTGAAACACCATCTAAACTTACTACATCATCAGAAACCTTATTTCTAGCTGCCTATGATCCGAGTACAAGTAGTGCTGACTTGACAGAGTTTAATAAAAAGAAATTAGTAAGTATCCACTGTTTAATGTCCTTTATAAATTTCTCAACTTTATTAAGCTGATGTCTCTCATCTGGCTTTGCTGAAATAACTGTGTGTCATATAACTGTGTGTCACTATGGTCACAAATGATATTACCCGAATGAAGCATGGAGAAAAAACCAATGGGCCTTAGACAAAACCTTGAGGAACACCAAACTTAACATTAGAATTTACAAAGAAATCACCATTTACATCTACAAACTGATAGCATTCAATTAAATAAGATTTACACCAGGAAATTCCCTTAACTCTAAAATTAACCCTTTGGAGTTCCCTTGCTAAACAACTTCCCTTTGGATTGGAGTTCCCTTAACTCCAAAAACATTTTCTCATCTGTCAAGGAGAATCATGTGATCAATTTTGTCAAAGGCTGCACTAAGGACAAGTAACACAAGCAGGGAGACACAGCCATGGTCAGAGGCCACCAGTAGGTCATTGCAGGGAGACACAGCCATGGTCAGAGGCCACCAGTAGGTCATTTACCACCTTAATGAGTGCTGCCTCTGTGCTATGATATATTTCATGAATGTTATTTTACAAAGTTCTGAATATAACTGCTAAGCTACAACTTTTCTAAGATCTCAGAGATAAAAGGGAGGTCTGATATTGGTCTATAGTTGGACAGCTGATATGGTTTGAGATCAGGTTTTTTAATCAGTGGTCTGATAACTGCTAGTTTAAAGGATTTCGGTACATAACCAGTGCTAAGGGAAGAATTTATTACATTTAATAAAGGATTGATCACTTTTGATAGTATTTGTTTAAAGAAACATGTACAAGGGGTGGACAAAATAATGGAAACACCTAACTAACATTTTGACATCATATTCTTTGAACATTATTTAAACAATCAAAACTTGGCATATGTTATTTTTTGTAGAATAATTTTATTTGATATCTTCTTTTACTTTCGGCTGCTCCCTTCAGGGGTTGCCACAGCAAATCATCCGCCTCCATCTCACCCTATCCTCTGCGTCTTCTTTTCTGACTCCAACGACCTTCATGTCTTCCTTCACCACATCCATAAATCTCTTCTTTGGTCTTCCTCGAGGCCTTCTGCCTGATAGTTCCAACCTCAGCATCCTACTGCCAATATACTCACTATCCCTCCTCTGTACATGTCCAAACCATCTCAATCTAGCCTCTCTGACTTTGTCTCCAAAACATCTTACATGTGCTGTCCCTCTGATATACTCATTTCTGATCCTATCCATCCTCGTTACTCCCAGAGAGAACCTCAACATTTTTATTTCCGCTACCTCCAGCTCAGCGCCACTGTTTCTAAGCCATACAACATCGCTGGCCTCACCACCGTCTTGTACACTTTTCCCTTCATTCTTGCTGACACTCTCCTATCGCACATCACACCGGACACTTTTCTCCAACCATTCCAGCCTGACTGCACACGCTTCTTAACCTCTTTTCCACACTCTCCATTGCTCTGGATTGTTGAGCCTCAGTACTTAAAATCCTCCACCTTCGTTATCTCTGCTCCCTGTAACATCACCGTTCCTCCTTGGTCCTTCTCATTCACACACATGTATTCTGATTTTCTGAGGCTAACCTTCATTCCTCTCCTTTCCAGGGCATACCTCCACCTCTCTAGATTTTCCTGCACTTGTTCTCTGCTCTCACTACAGATCACAATGTCATCTGCAAACATCATAGTCCATGGAGATTCTTGTCTCACCTCGTCTGTCAGCCTGTCCATCACCATAGCAAACAAGAAGGGGCTGAGAGCTGACCCTTGATGCAGTCCCACCTCCACCTTGAATTCGTCGGTCACACCGACAGCACACCTCACCACTGTCTTACATCTCTCATACATGTCCTATTTGATATGTTGATGTAAAATGTTTTTTTTTTTTCATTTTTGAGATATTGAAAACATTAATCATACCCCATAATGGCAAACCTCTCAGATTTTAAAAGAGGCCAAATTGTTGGTGCTTGTATGGTAGGCGCTAGTGTAACAAAAACTGCCCCAATGTTCAGTGTTTCAAGAGCTACAGATGCTCCCCGACTTACGTTTTTAATTGGTTCTGGATGGCCGAACGTAAGTTGTTACAGTGACATATGATGCTCATACTGTACTATACATCCATAAATACCATTACCGTATCTCATCAATCACCCCTAAATCAATTATTATAAACATAACATTGTAAAATAATATCAAGTATATCAAATAGTATTAACAATAATTTCAAATAAGTCACTTATTTACATCGAGTCATTTTACATGAAGCTTAAAACAGCCAATCAACGCTTAAAATATGTGAGGCGCTCAAAACCGAGAGTAGTGTACTTGCTGTGGGTTATAGGGACTTCCTGTCTTTCAAGTGAGCAAGGGCGCCGTTGAACTTGTTTAGAACTCAGCCTGCACTGATGTGAATCACCAGCAAAGCGGAGAGTTCTTTTTCTTTTCTGGATTCGAGTTTTCATTCATTTTACAACTCTCTTGGCTTAACTGAGTATGCATGGTAGATTGCGCCAATCCGTTAATTCATCTCTGTGTATGAGACTTGCACCCATGCTAGTAGGCTTACGCTTCTGACCAACCATATTTGCATAGGGTTACAAAAGTCCGCAAGAGTGTAAACACAAAGATCACAGAGAAACCGTCTTAACACAAGGGTAACACGCTATATAGCTGAGTGTGTGTATATATATATATATATATATATATATATATATATATATATATATATATATATAAAATATAAAAAATGATATACAGTCGACCCCCAACTTACGAAATTAATCCATTCCAGTGCCTTTCTAACGCGGGAATTTCGTCAGTAGGGGTCGCATTTTACATGTTCAACGCCTGATTCATTCCAAGGCACCAGTCTTTGGACTGGATAAACCCCATAAACCCTTTAAAAATGATAAAAGTACACCACTTTTGTATGAAATGTGCTAAAAGTAAAAGAAAATTATTAATTAAACCATTATTAAACATTTTTTATTAACACACACACGCACCTCTTTCTCTGTTGTTTACACATTGTTTATTGTAGCACAAGACATGGAATTCAAAGCGCATTCCCTGCTTGACAGATCGGAGGTCCAAACTCAACTTTAACTTGATTCCTTGAGGGATTGGAATTCCACATGAGCTCAAATGCACCCACATTTATTAAACATTTACTGATTCAAACAACTTAAAAAACTAAATCAAAAACTAAAGAGTTAAGCTTCCTTCTCTCTCTCTCTCTCTCTCTCTCTCTCTCTCTCTCTCTCTCTCGTATACACATGTTTATTGTAGCGCTGCGGTAGTATTCTGCAATAGTAATAAATAAGTATTTTGGATTAGTTTTATTATTTTCTTTTAGATTTGAGAAATGTACTGCTTTAGCAGCGCTAAGATCTTTTATGTAATTTAGGAGGCTCTCCTTCCGTAAATGCTATACTTAAACGGTCCTCGAGGTTATCACAATGAATATTATATTAAAGTCACCACTAATTAAAGCTTTATCTAGAAACAACCAGGTTTAAAAAGTAGTTTGCAAATTTTAAATGTAAATATAAATATATTCAGTTAGTGTGCTGTAAATAGTGACACATGGTATGACTCAGCTGTTTTGGGTCTGGAATTTTCCATTAGGGAACCTTCCAGATGCGCCCTGGTGGGGTCAGGTGATTTAGAAAAGTCTAGAATGGAATTTTCCAGAATTTTAGGCAATCTGGACCTGTTGCCCACTGGCTCCAGTCTCCTCAGGTCTCTTCGGGCAGATCATCTAAGGAAACTCATCGTGGTGGATCATCTCATCCAAGGCGGATCATGGAACGCGCTTCACCCGGGTTTTGTCGTTCGGGACTTCATCGCCAGAGTCCATCGTCTGTGTTTATCCACAGCCAACGCGAAGAGTTTCATCGTTTGTTTCTTTTGGTACGCGGGATTCCAAGCCTTTTACCGCAGGTGCGCTCGCCGCCTCTAAATTTGCCGTGGTGACTAGCTTTTTTTTTCGGACCCTTGTTCAATTTGTATTTTGTTTAGCCTTAAGCTGTAAGTTATTATTTTACCTTACTTTGTTGATTTTATTAAATTGTACATAGTTTATGTCGCGGTTTGTCTTGCTTTGCTGGTTTCACGGGGCATTTTCCATCTTTTAAATTCCATACTTAACATATGTAGGAATATTCTGAGTATGGCCCTTGGTGTCTGTAGATAATAATTAAAGTAATCAGCTATAATCGGCATATTTTTTCAAGAAACATACATAATAGTGTATAGAATTTAAAATGGGTTAAGTTCCTGTCTAGACTTTTGTATAAGGCTGAGATTATCAGTATAAATAACTGTGACGCTTCTCCTCTGCCAGTTAGACGAGGTTGGTGTAGATAACTGTATCTGGGAGAATTCGCTTCATTTAGTGCTACATACTCGTTGGGTTTAGTCCATGTTGCCATTAAACACATTCCACTAAACTCCAGATCAGTATTGATTTCATTAACAATAAGCGCTTTAGAAGTAAGAGATCTAACCTTTAACAACTCTAGCTTTAGATCAAAGGTGCAGGCTGTAGACTCAGTATGGTTTAAATTTATGTTAAGGAGATTATTCAAACAGAGTCTTTACAATTTTATTTAGTTCTGGAAACACACAATTTCTATAGCATTGAACTTGACCTTGAGTGACGATTCTGTGCAGCTAGCAGATGCTTGGATGAGTCTGTCTGGTCTTTTTGCAGTGAGGCAAGAGTTGTAACTGCTTTGCCATTGTACCACCACAAGCAAAAAATCAAGAAAAAATTTTTAAAACAGGAATACAATTTGTACATATTGTATTTATGCTGCTTCTCTTCTAGCATAGTATGTTTAAAATTTAGAGTACAGTCGGCCCTCTACTTACAAAATTAATCAGTTCCAGTGCCTTTTTCATAACCTGGAGTTTTTGTAAGTAAAGGGGTGCATTTTACATGTAAAACTCGTGATTCGTTCCAAGGCTCTCAAGACTACCACATAAACCCTTTAAAAATTATAAAAGTACACCAATTTTGTATGAAATGTGTGTTAAAAGTAAAAGAAAATTATTTACCTTTTTTAAAATCTCTCGAACCACTCATGCGATGCTTTAAAGTCTGGGGGTTGAAGGTCTGAAGAACCCCCACCCTCCTTCACGAGGTCCTTAAATATGGCGGTTGCTTTTTCCGAAATAATCACCTCTGTCACTGTATCTCCGCTTTTAAGGTCTCCTTCTGCTTCAATATTGTCCCAATTGTAGAGGGGTTTCGGCCATACTCCTTTGCGATTACGCTCAACCACATCCCACTTTCATATTTTATTATTATCTCCTGCTTCACTTTGATTGATAACGGAGTCCGTGTCTTCTTTTCGGTGTCACCGGGAATCACTTTCTTGGGGTCTATGATGGATAACGAACTCTAGCGCTGCAATGATCACTCTCAAAAAACTCACGAGCCAACAGTCCTGTTCAACTGTCCTTCACGCGTGTGACAAACAGGAAGTATGGGTACAGGAATGGGTACAGTTCAGCTCCCTCCTGGCCAATGGGAGGCCAGTGGGACGGGATGATGGGAGACAGCCAATGAGAGAGCAACTCGCGCATTGTTTGAATGTTTGAATGGCGTGTTTGGCGCTTTTTGTAAGAAGAGTTTGTTTCGTATACAGAGGATGAAAATGTTTTTCGTAATCTGGATTTTTCATATTCAGAGGTTTTCGTAAGTAGAGTGTCGACTGTACAGTGGTTAACACATTCACCTCACAGCAAGAAGGTCCTGGGTTCGATTCCTGGACCGGGGCATTTCTGTCTGGAGTTTTCATGTTGTCCCTGTGCTTGCATGGGGTTTTTTGGGCACTTCGGTTTCCTCATATAGTCCAAAAACATTAGACTAATTGGTTGTTCCTAATGCCCTTAAATGTGAGTGTGCAAATGTTTGTATGTGCGTTCTCTCTGCGATGGTCTGGCAGTCGATTCAGGCTGTACCCTGCCCTTGCCCTAAGTCAGTTGAGATAGATGCCAGTGACCCTTATTGGGATTAATCGGTTTAGAAAATGGCGAAAACTGAATGGACTTGCATGGTTTTTAACTGCCTATAATGAGATTTTGTCCTGCTAGAAACTCATTCATTCATTTTCTCATTCATTAGTTCATTCATTCATTTTCTACTTAATCCTAATTAAGGTCTCAGGAAGGCTGGTGCCCATCTCAGCCACCTGTGGACATGGGCAGAGTACACCCCAGACAGCTCACCAGTTCATCACAGGCAGAATCAAGCTGATGGAAACCCAATGGCCTGCACCTTTTCTAACGACACCAGTGGTTCTTTTACAAGCCTCTTACCACAGACAATGAGGATCATGGTTGGCTTTCAATAGCACAGTTAGCTGCAGTGGATGGACAGCATCGACAACTTGGTGATGATGGGACTTAAACCCTCGAGCTTTGGATCAGTAAGCCAACACCGCCAACACCTCCCATCCTTTGTAAAAAAAAAAAAAAAAAGTAAATCAAAAAAGTTTACAGCTTCCTAGAGATTTTTTTTCTCTTTTTTTCATTTCCTCAAATTACTACAGTATACTACGGTGACGTACAAAGTTTTCACAAAAAACCTGAAAGAACTACAGTACCTGTACCACAGAGACTGAACTCCACACAGAAATTCCAAGGCTGAACCCTGCGGCCCTTGTTCTTGTGAGGTGGACATGTTAACCACAACAATACATCACTGTGCTGCAAAGGATTAAAATTCAAATTTAGAAATTTTGTCAACATAACTCCATAGATCCAAAAGCTTATTGAGATGAACAGTGATGTTATTTTCCACTGGAGAGTGAGCGTGGGTGATGTTTTCAAAGATCTCTTCTGAAGCTGAAGTCAAGCCAATGAGTTTTACTCAGCTGTTTACTACAGTGTGTTTATGATCTTTCTCCTTTTTTGTTTTTTTTCCTCCCATTTTTACTCTGACCTTTTCAGTCTTTTAACATCAGCTGAGACGAGCTCCACTAGATGGCAACAGAGCTGCAATGTTTTTTTTTTTTTTTTTTTAAGAACACACCTCACCCCTGACTGTAATCTAGTGAAATATTATGCTTGGTGTTTTCATCAGATCAAACAGTACATGTCTGACATCCAGCTGTGGCTAGAACCTCTCTAATATACTTGTGTTTGGTTTTTTGTGTTTTTTGTAGGCGAGATATTACAAAAATTTGGAAGCCGCAGTTTATTTATTCACTCTTTTTATTTTTGAGGACACTTCTAAGGAAAGCCAACGCATAAGCAAAGCACCCTTTAAAACAGTCAGTGAGCTTTACGTCATTGTCAGTAGGATTTATTCATGTTTATCATATCGGTTTGGCTCGCTCACATGTCTTCATTTCAGTATGACCTTTCCAGCTCTTTCACAAAGACTCCATGAATGCTTATTCATTATTCAATCATTTATTCATTTGCAAAATTGCTTAATCCTGCTAGCCTATCTCAGCCAAGTGTAAGTGAGGTAAGTTACACCCTGAACAGCCCATCACAGGGCAACAGACACAACCATTCTCATTTACACTCACAACGAGGGAAAATTTGGAACAGCCACTGGTGGCTTAGTGGTTCTGGATTATTCACAGAAAGAAGGTCCTAGTTTTGTGTCCTGGACTCAGTGAGGGTGTTTCTGTATTGGACTAGCATTTTCTCCCGTGCTTGCATCTGTTTCATCCAAATGTCCAATGACATGCACATTTAAAGTAATTGGCTGTTTCAAATTGCACCTAGGTGTGAGTATAAATAGATGTGCGAGTGTTGGTCCTGCAGTGGTCTGGTAAACTGTTCAGGGTGTACCCTGCCTTTGGTCAGAGTATGCTTAAATAGGCTTTAGCCTCTCGGAGATCATAGTAGGATGAACTGATTTGGAGAGAGATTTCCTTTCTGCTTTTTCCCTTTATCAGAGGTCGCCACAGCGAATAATTCGCACATTTGATTTGGCATAGGTTTTTACGTCGGATGCCCTTCCTGACACAACCCTTTTAGCAAGGGACAGAGACATGCTGATGTCTTTACAGCCTCCTCTTTACGAAAGTCAGCAATGGTTCTTTTACATGCTTCACACAATAGACAGTGAAAGACATGGCCCGCCTTTGATAACCAAGTCAGCTGCACTGGGGGACAGTGACAACTTTGTGGAGAGGGGGGCTCGAACCCCCAACCTTAGGATCAGCGATCCAGCACCCTATACCACTAGACCATCACTGCCCCAATGAAGTGATTTGGAAAATGAATGAATTAAGATGTTCAAAGTGTTAAAAGTCTGTAATGACAGGAGAGCATGGTTCCCACCGACCTGTCCATGTGTTTTCATTTTTTTTTGTGTGTGTGTGTCTTAGTGCAGTGGTGCCATTTAGCCCTTGCAACTTAAAAAGGGGAATTTATAAATTGAAAATGTTTTAACAATTCTCTCTCTCTCTCTCGCTCTCTCTCTTTCTCTTTTGTATGGCATCTGTGTTCTTTAATGAGTAACGGTTGAGGACATTTTAGCATAATATTCATATACTGGCCATACTAATGGATTTTAAGACTTTAAGGACATTCTAATGCTGGCTTGAAAATCTCATAAATAATTTCGTCTCAATCAAAAATTTCAATCGCCTCCTTGTCATGGTGAATGGTTTTGCGTGTCCTAATAATCCTGGGAGCATTGTTGTCGGGGGCATTATTCGCCGAGTACCCATGACAAACGGGTCCTAGGTGAAGGTCCAGACGAAGCACCCTTAAGAAGACCCCCATGAGTAGAATTAATTCTAGGACACAGTTTCTCTTACCCAGACATGGGTTATCGAGTTCTCCTCCCCCTCCCCTCCTGGAGCCAGGCCTGGAGGAGGGACACGAAGGCAAGCACCTGGTGGTCAGGCTTCTGCTCGGCTGGGCCCAGCCCAAAGAGAAGACATGGGTTCTCCCTCCCATGGATCCACCACCAATGTAAGGGGCTCTAGGGGTCGGGTACAACGTAAGCTGCGTGGTAGAAAGACTCAAGTTCATTTTCTGCCTCTAGTGATGTTTGGGGAAACTTGGATGATGTAACTTCCCGGTGAGCATGTGACATGTGGTGTGTACTGTAATTGTACAGTATTTAGATTAGGGTTGAATGTTGTTTGGAAGAAGAAAAACCCATAATAAACAAATTATGGAAAGGATAAAATATCCTTTCCATTGTAAAGTGTTTAATGATTATATATCAATGTCCATAGTCCAGCTCTGAGATTTTTAATAAACATCTAGTAAGTCATTCAACCTTTATTCACAAAAAAGAAAAAACTCAACAGACTGTGACAAAATTTTGGACTTAGTATTTTTTTGGAGGATAAAATGTAATTCTTTGCAATAAAAAGCTCATTACTACATTTGGTATATTAGCCAAATTTTTTCCAAATTTTACACTTACTAAGCTAAAAAGGGAAAAAGTATAATAATTAAATAAAATGCATTTTTAATACAGATTGTAGCAGTTGTATCCCTGTTTTTATATATACAGTGATACCTCAGCTCACGAACATAATTGGTTCCCAGAAAGTGTGTGTGAGGCGAAAAGTTCGTCTTCCAAACATTTATTTCCCATAAGAAACCATTAAAATGAGAATAATCCGTTCCCAGCTCCCCATAAAACATAATTTTCTACTAAATAAGCCTTAAAACTACAGAAAAATATACCTTATTTTATGTATAATAAATGTGCTATTGTATTGTAATTAAAGAAATAAACTGTACTGTATAATAAAGTCGTTTTATTTACCTTTGTGATGGTAGTTGATGGCTTGATGGAATGGAGTGGGAGGAGGAGGGAGGGAGGGACTTACTGTTTGGAAGGAGTGTTTGGAAACACCCTTAGCCACACACGCACCCTTAATAGCTTCCTTGTTCTTAAGGATGGTAGCAATGGTAGACTTAGCTTACTGGTACTGGGACGCTAAGTCACACAAACACACACCTCGTTCGTGTTTTTCAATGATCTCCGCCTGTGGTGGGGTCTTTTTCGGTCCCATAATAGCAAAAGTACACTCAATATGGTCCAAAATGTCTATCAAACACAAACCACGGCCGCACTCAAAGAAAGGGGGTGACGAACTGGGACGCCGTGAGCGTGCGTCAGCTTCTCGTGGCCGCCACCGTGTCGCTGTTCGACCGCGTGGTTTGGTTCGTCCGCCGAAAACTAGTTTGTCAGCAGAGACTATATGCTCACGAATTTAATGTTCTTGAGACGAAAAGTTCGTGAGCTTAAGCGTTCGTCAGCGGAGGTTTTACTGTGTGTGTGTGTGTATATATAATATATAAATAACACATTATTACTATTTTTATATATATATATAAATAAATAAAGGCGGGCCATGTCTCTCACTATCTATGGTGAGAGGCATGTAAAAGAACCATTGCTGACTTTTGTAAAGAGTAGCCTGCAAAGCCGTCAGCGTGCTTCTGTCCCTTGCTAAAGGGTTAAAGGGGTGTGACAGGAAAGGCATCCGACGTAAAAAAAAAAACCCAGCAGCAAAAAAAAAACAAAAACATGCCAAATCAAATGTGCGAATCAGATGATTCGCTGTGGCCACTCTCGAGAACGGGGAAAGGCGAAAAGAAAAGATGATATATACGCATACACATACAATATACTATGGATGTATACACAGTAGTGGCAGAATAAACTGTGAATAAATTATAATACTGGAAGCATGTGCATGAATGATACGGATGGTACTGATATGATAGAGTTTGGATCGGAAGAGAAGGTTCAGCAGGGGATAGAGTTCAGTAGGGTGACAGCTGTGTGGAAGAAGCTGTTCCTAAACCTGTTGATTTTTGTCCGAAGGCTCCTGAAACACCTTCTAGAGGAAAGGAGTTGAAAGGGTCTGTTGCCAGAATGAAAGGAGTCCCTGAGAATGCTGAGCGTCCAGCGAAGACATTTCTTATGGAAAACCCCAGTAGCAAGAAGTGGAGTCTCTGTGATGTGTTATGCAGTTTTCACCACCCTCTGCAGTGCCTTGTGGTCCGCGACAGAGCAATTCCCATACCAAACTGTAACGCAGTTGGTCAGGATGCTTTCTATAGTGCAGCAGTAGAAGTTAACCAGGATGTCAGTAGACAGGTGGTTCTTCTTCAGTGTCATCAAGAAGAACAGGGCCTTCTTAATTATGCTGGAGGAATTGGTTGACCAGGACAGGTTCTCTGAGAGGTGGGTTCCCAGGAATCTGAAGCTGGAGACACATTCGACAGCAATGCCATTAATATGGACAGGGTCATGAGTGACCCCCTTTTCCTTCCTGAAGTCCACAATGAGTTCCTTGGTTTTGCTGGTGTTCAGGAGCAAGTTGTTGTCTGCACTCCATGCAGCTAGTTGCTTTACCTCTGCCCTTTAGTCAGACTATTCATAGTCACTGATGAGTCCATGTTGTCTCCACACTTTATGATTGAGTTAGATCCATACATAGGCCTACAGTCATGGGTGAAGAGAGAGTAGAGGAACGGGCTTAGCACACAGCCCTGAGGTGCACCAGTGTTGAGTATGATGGTGGAGGAACAGTTGTGACCTGACTAAACATACTGGGGTCTGTTTGTTGGAAAGTCCATGATCTGGTTGTAGAGGGAGGTGTTGATTCCAAGATCCTCAAGTTTCGTGGATAACTTGGAGAGAATGACTATGTTGAGTATCCACATGCGTCAGGGTCAGAATCGATGAAGTGTTCCACCTTTAGCTTGTGGTCATGCTTGGCCTTTTTGATATCCCTCTTCAGGTCCGCCCTGGCTGTACTGTAGGCCTGTGCATCACCTGATGTGAAGGCTTTGTTGTGTACCTTCAGCAGAAGCCACACTTCCCTGTTCATCCATGCTTCTGATTAGGGTATGTGATGATGGGTTTCTTTGTGGTAACACTGTCAATTGTGGTGTGTTAATATATTCCAGTACTGAGTGAGTGTAGTGTAGAGTCTGTTTAGTCATGTTGTGTGATAACCTCTAGTATATTTCTGGTTTTCTGTCTTGGTCCAGGGGTCACCCATTTGAATCTAAACGGCACCAAAACTCAAAGTGGGTATATTATATAACTGATGTCAATAGAGCTTTCCATTAGTTGTCCATTATCCTCTCAATTCATGTTCAGAACTTTCCTATAACAGAACCATCCAGTGGAATGGTATTGTGTGCATAAATTGAGCTCTCCTCCTCTTTGAGGCTAAACACACATTACTACTGCTTTTTCAGAAAATAGAGGCATGCACTGGAGGCAGGAATCTCTTGGGAATTTTGGTGGAAGGTACTTGATGCATTCTTGGCTCTGCACTGTTTAGTTAGGCTGAAAGCAGTATGATATCTTTGAACAACTGGCACTTTATGAGAGGGAGTGAAGCAAAAGATTAGCCGACTAACGCATGTGTCATTCAGCCAGAGAGGCCCTGCACTCTTCCCTAACTTTTTTAAACAAGTATTATATCAGGATGATTCCTGGAATCAACTAAAACGACCATTTTTATTCTAGATGTTGCTCTTTTGCAATCAAATTATTCGCAGAGTGCATTTCGAGCCATGGTGACACAGTGGTCCAGCCATCTATCTGCCATTTGAGTGATTTTTGTTAATTCTCGGGTTGGCTATCTGCCTCACAGCAAGAAGGTCCCAGGTTTAATTTTTGGGCTTGGGGCATTTCTGTGTGGATTTTGCATGTTCTCCCCCTGCTTGCATGATTTTCCTCCGGATACTGTACTCCATTTTCCTTCACTTATCCCTTAACATCCGAGGATGTCGTTGAGCCGCCTTCATGGCGAGACTTGGGATGATTTGGCCTGGCGGAGCCCATCCCTCTCCAGGTCGTAGAAACACGTTGACGGCTTTGCAGCCTACTCTTTACAAAAGTCAGCAATGGTTCTTTTACATGCCTCTCACCGTAGACAGTGAGAGACATGGCCTGCCTTTGATAACCCAGTTAGCTGCATTGGGGGGACAGTGACAACTTTGTGGGGACTCGAACCTTAGGATCAGCAATCCTGCGCCCTAACCACTAGAGCACCACTGCCCTATTCTATTTTCCTTCCACAGTCTGAAACATATCACCCCTAGATGTGTAAATGGTTGTGTGTACATTGATCCTGCGATGACCTGCCTAGCTGTTCAGAGTGTACTCTGCCCTCAACCAGAGTCAGCTGAGATGGAAACCAGCCGCATTTACTCTAACATGCATGTCTTTCTACTGTGGGTATAAATTGTGCCCGGAGAACACCCACGCAAGTGGAGGTAGAACATGCAAGACTCCACACAAAAAGGCCTTCGTCGAGTCCAGGACTCAAACCCAGGACCTTCTTGCTGTGGGGTAGAGATGCCACCATGCCATCCTCATTAATAATAACAAAACTGTATTAACCCGAGCTGATAACCCCAAAGAAGAGGCTGATAGACCACTGCTGAGATTCACACAAATTAAACAACACACAATCTAACTGAGGTAGCCAGTCAAGATTTTGGAGAACAAAACAGCACCACACATGAACTGTAGCACAGAACATGAACTTTTAAACAGATAATTAAACTAACAAGACAGATGATACCATTTGAGACTGCATGACGGTGAAAAGAAAAAACTATGCGTTTACTGTTCCTGCTTTCACTTCAGAGCGTAGTGGGGACATTTAGGGAAGAATTATTTATTTCCTGCAGGGCTGAAGTTGATTCAGCCTTTAAAGGAGCCATGCTACTCTTATAACACCAGTCTCGGACACCTATCAATAGATATATCTATCAGGAGATCCACATTTAGGCAGTGCCTCAATCTATGTATTACAATATATACAAAGGTTGGGCAGCATGGTGATATACTGGTTAGCATGTCAAAGCAAGAAGGTGTTGGGTTCATGTCCCAAGTGCAGGTGTTTCTGTGTGGAGTTTGCATATTCTCCCTGTGCTTGTATGGGTTTCCTCTAGGTACTCTGATTTACTCTGTCAAAACCAAAGACATTTGTACATTGTACATTAGGACAACTCGTCATCTGACCATTAACAAGGTCTATCTACCATTTGAATGAAATGGCGGATAGACCGTGTTAATTCTCAGTTGATGAACTGGTTAAGGTGTGAATGTAAATAGTTTTGTATGTGACCCTTTGACGGTATAGTGAGAGGTTCAGGGTGTACTCCTCCTTTGCCCAGAGTAGACTGAGATAGGCTCCAGCCTCCCCATGACCCGAATAAAATTAACCCACTCAGCAGATGAGTGAGAGAGTGAGTATACAAAGGTTAAAGAAATTAAGGGATGTACAGTATTGGGTACTGGCTAAAGATTGTTGCTGTGCAATTTTGAGTATTTGTGTTTGACTGTGGTGCATGTGTGTGTGTGTGTAGGTGTGCATGTGGTTTTGTACCATGACTATTCATGTTCGCAGTCTCTCACCACCGAGCTTGCAGCTGTCTCATGAATCCACTAGTTTTCATGCCATTGTTACACCCACAGATCATTTTTATTTTTCCTAAATGAAGGATCCGAACTACATCCATCACCTGTCTTTCATAAACACATCACTGTCAGTGGCTTAGACATATATGACTATTGGAAATGCTTGTCTGGAACTGGTACATCAGCGTATAGACATCATCAGTGTGAAATATTGACTGCATAGGATCAGGTTTAAAAGTAGAAATTAAATAATTGATGTGTGCCACAACAAATTGCTGACTTCTGTCTCTCGTACTTCACTCACTGTGCACACGCAGCCTGTTTATCCATTCTGATACCACTCGCACGTCCTGTTTACCAAACCAGCCCTGGATTTGACTCTTTCCTTCTTCTTTTATTCCCAAGGCACCTGGATCCATCTCATTCTCATTCACTGCCAGTGTTTGCCCGAGGATAGAAAAGACAAGACATTAATATGGATGACATTATAGCGTTCGGTCCATGCAAGATTTATACTTTTTTTTTGTAAGGTATTGCAGAACTAACCACTAGTTTTCACAGCTAGAATGATTATTATTTAGATGTAACAATGGGCATTGCAGAGCTTTGTACAGTATCCTCTTCATATGCCAAACAATAGCAGATATGAACAACGTCCTGAGCTAGTTCCACACCGCATTGATCCAGTCCATGGATTGATCGTGCAAGCCTATGCTGACTTTAACCAATGATATTTGAACCTTTTCTGGAACTGTCCAAGGGTTATCACGGAATTAAAAGGTTAGGGGATGATCACACTAGAGGTGTGATAGAAAAGCGATTGATACAAATAGTTTTTTGTTTTTTGATGGGAATATTGAAATTTACATCAAGATGTTTTGCGAGTCCACATGCACACAAATATTTTGCAGCTTAAATACATATATCACTCAAAAGTGGTGAGAAGGTCAATTTTTGCTTTTGATTTACCAGTAATTTAGTATTGGTTTGCAGAGGTGTGGTGAAAAAAGGGATTTTTCTGTCATAAATCATTTTGTTTGATTTTTGTTCTGAAACCATTCGCTTTTTATTTGCATGGTATTATTGCAAAGAAAACACCAATACAAAAGAAAACATGACATACGGAATATGGTGAATGTCACCAAGTCTCAAACTTTCCATGTGGAAGCCAACTTTGAAAAATAAACAAAAAATTAATAATATGAGCAAAATGACTATTTTGCGACCTTCTCGCTATATATGTGGACTTTTTGAGAAGAGCTTGAAGCTACTTTGCATCAAAGCCTCATTTTGCGACATACAGATGCTCCCCGTCTTACGTTCATCCGTTTTATGTTTTTTTTTTCCAAAAAAAAAGTCAAATTTTGAGTTTAGACATACCTACGTAGTATGCTGACGTAATGACGCTGCGTCCATTGTTTACAAACGTGCCCCTCCTTCTTCCCAGTTCAGTTATATATATATATCGTTTTATATACTATACACAGATGAATTAACTATCTTCTCAGATCAGCACAATCTACCATGCATATTCAGTTAAGCAAAGAGAGTTGTAAAATGAATGAAAACCCAAGAAAGAGAACTCTCTGCTCTGCTGATTCACATCAGTGATTCACATCAGTGCAGGCTGAGTACTAAACAAGTTCAACGGTGCCCTTGCGCACTTAAAAGACCAGAAGTTCATATAACCTGCACTTTGTTTCAAGCAAGTAAACTACTTTCAGCAAGTGCACTACTTTCGGTATTGAGCGCATCACATATCGTAAGCGTTGATTGGCAGTTTTAAGCTTCATGTGAAGTGAGTCGGCTCAGCTTCATGTCATGTGACCATCCGTCGACCATCGGAACCATTTACAAGCAGAAAAATCGCATCGTAGAGAATGTTAAAGGTTCTATTTGGTACCGTATTTGATGAGTGAATTTGATTAAAATTTATCAATTTGTAATTATTTTGCTTGAATATAATTTATTTTAAATTAATGTTGATATTATTATTATTTTACAATGTTATATTTATAATAATTGATTTAGGGGTGTTTTATGAGATACTGTAATGGTATTTATGGATGTATAGTACAGTATGAGCGTCATACGTCACTGTAACAACTTACGTTCACTTTCAACTTATGTTCGGCCATCCGGAACCAATTAAAAACGTAAGTCGGGGAGCGTCTGTATGTGGACATTTCAAACATGTCTGAAATGTTTCATGATAAGTTCACAAAATTCAGATGACCAAAATATGATGCTGTGAATGTCGCAAGATGTGTTTGAGAATGAAAAGCAACAACGTTTGGCAGTTCGCACTCCTAATTACAGATCATTTAATTCCAGTATTTATATAATAATACTATAAGAAAACTTTAAGAAATTGGGTAACAAAAGGGCAACACTGTGTTGTAGTGGTCAGCATGTCTGTCTCACAGCAAGAGGGTCATGCGTTCGAGTCCTAGGCTTGGCAAGGGCTTTTCTGTGTCGAGTTTGCATGTTTTCTTCATACTTATGTGGGCTGCCTCTCGGTACTCCAGTTTCCTCCTACAGTCCAAAAACTCGCACATTAAGTGAATTGGATGTTCCAGATTACGGCTCGGTGTGGCTGTAAGCGTACTGTAAATGGTTTAGTGTGTTGCCCTGCGATGACCTGGCAATTCTCTCCAGGTGTACTCCACTTTGGTTTCGAGCCAGCTGAGATAGGCTCCAGCCTCCCATAACCCTAGTAGGATTAAGTGGTTTGTCAAAAGGATGGGAGATTGCTGGGCTTTGCAGAGGTTTGTTTAAGATTATTTAATGGGATTACTAGGTGAATTACTCTCAAAAGGATGTTTATTTTAAAAGTGTGGAGTTTGTGTGCTCTTCCTGTGGTTGCGTGGGTTTTTTCTAGGTATTCCGGTTTTCTTTTTCAATTGAAAGACATTCACATTAGGATAAATGGCTGTTCCAAATTGCCCCAAGGTGTGAATGTGAATGGCTGGGTGTACTGGCTTTGTGATTGTCTGGTGAGCTTGCCAAAATGTACCTCAATTTCAACCAGCTTTGGCTGAGATAGGCTCCAACCCCCCCACCCCCCCGGGCCCTAATCGGCTTAAATGGTTTAGTAAATGAGTGAGTAAGTGAGTGAGAAACACATTTTCTTGAGTACTTACTCCACACACCTTGAATGAGGTAAAAATATTTAATTCTTTTGTTTTTGTTTGTTTATTTGTTTGCTGTCATAGTCGAACTCCTTTACCTCCTTCAGCTTCAGCCATTAACTTCATTCTGCTTGAAGCGGAATCTTCATTGACGTTTGCAGCATTTAAATATAAATTGTAGGTTTCATCTGCATGAAAAGCATTTGGAAGCTGCCTGGCGCCATCCTTGATTTCTCTCTGTAATTTCATCACAGGCTGTTGAAAGATGGATCACGCTCTTGTGCAGACTAATATAAGTTTTATAGCTTGGTATTATGGAAGCATAAAACATAGAGGGAAAATGCAAATCAGTTCAGGGCTGCTGCAGCAATGAAAAAAAAGCTTCGGGGTAACAAGAAAGTAGCACTTATAAAGAATTATAACGTGTAACGTTTGATTTAGGTGCCCATGAATAGTAATGCAGGCTAATTCATGCAAATGGCATCGTTGCTAACACGACCAAAATGGATTATACAGTGAGTTTTAGGATGAGGTCAATGGGAACATTTAATTAAGCTTAATGTTAACTCTAGTTCCGTTTAAAGTACTGACTATAAAATGCATACGTCTTAATTAATGTTTTAACCTATATTAGTCCAGATTGGTTGCATTGCCATAAAGGAAAGAGACCTTTAGTACGAAAATAAAAAAGAAAAGAAATCTGAGGAAATACATGACATTTTTTTTTAATCTGCAAAAGTAATCATGACATGTCTATTTTTAGTGATTCTCATCACTGCTGAATCACTTTATCTGACTACTAATGTCACAGAGAGGTTGGAGCCTATCTCAACCAACATTGGGTGATCATGAGGCGCACGCTGAACATCTCATCAGACCATCTATGGCCAACAGACACACAATCAGCACACTCACATCCACACTTAGGGATAATTTGAAATAACCAGTTAGCGTAATGTGCATGTTTTTGGACTGTGGGAGCAAACCAAAGTACCCAGAGGAAACCCATACAAGCACAGGGAGAACTTGCCTTGGCCTGGGAATTGAAACCGGGACCTTCTTCCTGAGAGGCCACTACGCCACCATGTCATACCATTAGTGATATTATCATGTGCATGCAAGTCGTGCTTTGGAATATTGTGCCTGCTGTGTTGTGAGAACAAAATCACCCTTTTTTTAAATTGGAAAATCTACCATGTTTTCTACTGTCACCATGTGTAGCATGTTGGAATGAAATGCAGCAAATGTGTTACATGCTTTCTTTATGCAGACTCATTGGGAGCTGTGCAGTCATTCAGACTTTCTCAGACCACTCCCATTTCCTGCAAAGTGTGTTCACATGTGGGAGAAACGATAAAGACTCTACAAAAATGTGTGTGTGTGTGTTCATTTATTCATTTGCAGAGCCTATCTACACCCTGAACAGTTCGTCAGTCCGTACAGGGCGAACCAAAACAACACTTTAATTACACTTACACACTTACTCATGTTACTCACTTACTCATGATTTTAGACTGTGGAAGGGCTACACGGATGAAACTCATGCAAGCACAGGCAAATAAGCAACATACAGACACACCCTTGCTGAGCCTGGGAGTCGCCCTGATTGGCTAATCGACTATCTACTACAAGGATATTGGTTCATACAGAAGACAAAGTCATATGACAAGCAGGGAAAAGCTATGCTCGGCTAACTAGCTCACTGTCTGTTTTGTTTATTCTGCAGTTACTCAGTTACTCCATACTAACTACTACCCATACTAAGGGTTGTGGACCCCTGCCTTAAGGTATAAGGAAAAAGCACCGAGCAAATGATATGAAGTGCAGTAAGTACTATTTATAGTTGTGCTGGGGGAATGTCTTTTTTTCTTCCTATAGGGGGCATCACAGAAAATAATTAAGAAGCCCTGCACAAGGCATTCTCGGAGCGCGGAAGAATACAAGGCTAATTGACTCGAAAAACCATTTCCCCAGCAGAGCTTGTAAATCAAAATTTCGCTTGTTGGATGGGGAAGATTTTTGGTGGGATCGAAGCTCATATGATGGAAAATTCGTTATAAAAGACACTTGTAAATCAAGGTACGACTGTATATTATCTGAAAACTTCAAACACTTTACTTTAGTGTCTTAATTTCACACAAGAAGAATCAAACAAGTTAAAGACAACAAACTATTCAAAGGGAATCCTGCTCTGATTTATTCCTATTTTATGTTTTTTTCCTCTGCATGAAATTACATTTATAGCATTTGGCAGACACCCTTATCCAGAAGGTATTTTACTTTTTTTTTTTTTTTTTTTTTTTTTTTAAACAGCTGAGCAATTGTGGGTAAAGGCCTTTTACAAGGAGAACAAGAGCAGAAGCAGCTTGTTGTTACTTGGGCTTGAGCCATAAACCTTCAGATCAGTAAACCAGAGCCTTAACCGCTGAGCCACAACAATGGCAAAGTGGTTAGCAGAGGATCCTGGGTTGAAGTCCTTTGCTCGATGAAGACTTTTCTCGGTGGAGTTTGCATGTCCTCCCCATGCTCATTTGGGTTTCCTTCAGCTATTCAGGTTTCGGCCGACAGTCCAAAGACATGAACATTAGGCTAAATGGCTGTTCCACATCACCCCTAAGTGTGGATGTGAGTGTAAATGATGGTGCATGTTACCCCATAATGACCTGGAGAGGTGTTTAGGCTTTTCCCTCCCTTTGCCCAGTGTTGGCTAAAGCAGATTCCAGTCTCCCTGCGACTTTAGTAGTAGGTTTAAACGATTTAGCAAATGAGCTGTTTTTTGTGCACCTGGTGCCAAAATGAATATCAGCAGCCTTGAAAAACTAAACAGAAGGAACAAAAATAGTCACACGAATCTCTATTCTTATTTTATTAAAAAAAAAAGTTCTTTGCCCCCAGCTAGACAGTTTCTTTGCACCTTGTACTCCTGGGAGGAATTAAAACCCTTTACCTTCAGTGAAGGAGCTGCACTTCACGTCAGCCCTTGTCGTGTTGCTGCGCAGAGTAAGGTGACGTGAGTAGACTGCAGATGTAGGTCTCTCTTTCTTCCTCTCTCTATCTCTCTTTTTCCCCTGCTGGCCAATCACAGGCACACTTTGGGGGTCTGCATCCGGCAAGACTGGTGTGTGAACAGCATAGCAATCACCCTGCCATTGGCTGTGAAGAATATGAACGAAGGTCGAATGTCAGTCACTTACTGGTGCACCTGAGCTCACAGCACTCTACCCTGGATATAATGAAGTCCATATTCCTGATTTCAAAATATCAGTCAAGTATCCTGCTGACATTGTACTTACCATGCTATGGACAATCCACTGAGGATTGAGCAGGTGGCATTTTTTATGAATTGATCACTAATGCACTGTAACTGTTTGATGACTGCAGAAAGATCACATGATAATATGGCCTCCACAATAGGTGTCTCAGTCATGTGTTCTGGACCAGTATAATGGGTTGGAATGAGAACTCTACATTCATTCATTCAGTTATTCATTTGCTGAAACCTGGACCATTGTAGTGCCAACACGGACTCAACCACTTATACTCACACACTTACGTATTTGCCGAACCTAAATAGCTCCTTTAAAAGTAAATATATGAAAGAATGATACTGGTAATAATCATAGTTTGTCCTATTCTCCCCGTCCTTGCATGGGTTTCCTCCAAGCTCTCTGGTTTGTAGCCATATTCCAAAAACATGCACAGTAAGTTAATTGGCTGTTTCAAGGTGCGGGTGTGAGTGTAAATGGTTGTATATGTGCTGTCCCTGCGATAGCTTGGCAAGCATCCTCGCTCAGAGTCGGCTGAGATGGGCTCCAGCCTCTCTGCAACCCTAATTATGATTAAGCGGCTCAGAAAGTGAATGAATTAATTAATTGTAACATTTGTATTTGACCTTAACATGGAATAAGGGCATTCCGTGTCTGCGGAGCAACATTCCTTCATTGGCTGAACTGTTTAATCCTACTGGGGTCGCAGAGGTCGTGGCTACCATCTCAGCCAATTATGGGTGAAAGTGGGGTACACCCTGACCGTCTTTGCAGACCATTGCAGGGCAACACCTGTGCAACCATTCACACTCAAACCTATGAGTAATTTGGAACAGACAATTAATTAAATGCAGGTGACGTGGTGGCATAATAGTCTTTGTCTTATATACTTATATATTGTCTCATAACATTGTCTTCACAGCAAGAAGGTCCTGGGTTCTAGGGCATTTCTATGTGGGGTTTGTGTGGGGGTTTTTTTCCTGGTACTTCCATTTTCTTTCAATGTTCCAAAAGGTATGTACATTCGGCTAACTGGTTGTTCCAAATTGCCTCCAGGTGTGAATGATTGTGTGTTGGTAGGCAGTGGTCTGGTTCAGCCATTCAGTGTGTACCCTGCCTTCGCCCAGTGTCAGCAAAGATGGGCTCCAGCCTCCATAGTAGGAATAAGGGAGTAAGTGATTAGAGAATCAGCCTAATGTGTATGTTTTTGGACTGTAGTAGGAAACCTGGAGTACTCAGGGGAAAGCCATGGGGTGGACATTCAAACTCCATACAGAAAATTCTTTGAAACCCTTACTCGAATCGAATAACTCTCTTGCTGTGAAATCTCTTGGAGACCTCTTGCAACACCGGGGGTCTACAAAAGCTCTACAACTGATTATGAAGACTAGCAGACTGAAATAGAGCACGTCTGTGTAATTAACCAGCTGTCCAAGCAAATAGTCTGGGAAGAACAGCACTTAAAGAGATCCTTTTAATTTAGCGTTGCATACCTGACCTCCTCTGACTCTCTAAGGACAAGCTGACCTGAATCACTGCATTTAGTGAACATAAAATATGAGCCGAGTAAACAGACGATGAAAAGGAGTTAATATTTAAAAACATGCACAAGGAAAATATGTGCCTGTATTTGCTTTGGAAAGATGTCAGGTGTATTCTGAATTTGGGTCACTTCAAAACATGACATAGTTTGTTTTTCTGATTAGCCATAAAAATCTACCAAAAAAAAGAACTTTGAACTCTGTAAAAGAACCGATGCTGACTGACGACGAGAAGATTTCATAACTGTCAACGTGTTTCTGCCCTGCGATATCCTAGTGAAATGTCCAGGGTGTACCCAGCCATCACCCCGAGTTGGCTGTGATGGGTGCCAGCCTTCCTGCGACCCTAATTAGTATTAAGCAATTCTGAAAATGAATAAATGAATGCTAATTATTAATATTATTACTAAAGGTCATGAGCAGATATTTACGAAATTCCTACCAAAGACCAGACTTCGGACAAGGAAGTCCATTTACAAGGAAGTCTATGAAGATGCTTCATTAGATTTTGGAAAAGATTGATGTTCTGCTGAGCTGTTCAGTGTGTACCCCGGATTCGCCCGGTCTAGCTGAAATAGGCCTTGACGCAACCCTAATAGGAGTGAGTGAGATTTGAGAATTGTGCAACACCGTGATGTGGTGAGTTCCTTTAAAATATTTTCCAACACATCATGATCTGCAAATGAACATGACCTGTAGCAACAGTTTCCAATAAAAGGGGTTGCACAATCCCTGCCTTTATTCTGTCCCTTGTTTGTGTGACAATTAAAATGTGTAGTTACACATCCTAGTCCAGATATTCACGGATCATTGTGAATATTCGGGTCTGTAAAGTGGTGTGACCATTTATCTTTCTATTCTCTTGTTATTTGGATTAGCATGCTAGGCTATTGTTAGCATGAATGGCTATTATTATGAGCAGCGACAAAGGAAACGTGTTACTGCCTACGTGTTCACATGCATTTGGCAGTGATGTCCATTCGAACGTGACCAAGCACATGGCCTGTGAAGCGAATTCCTGTGGTCTGGTCACTGTATCATGTATCCTTCCCATGGGAACCAGTTTAGAGGACAATAGTGAGACTGTGTGGTCTAAATTTAAACATTTTACCCAAGACAGAGTATGGCTTTGGAGGAAGTTGTTCTGCATATACATATCCGATTCTATTTCTGCAATGTGAGAATGTTCAGAAACGCAAATCAGAAGGAAAATCTCGAGGTTATCTCTAAATACACTGTTGCTAAGGTTGTTTGTAAATAGCAGACTGTGTACGCTCGGATCTCTTCCAAAGGGTTACCAAAGACCCTCAATTAGCAGTAATACCACAAACAAAAATGAGTATGTTTTAAATAAGTATGTCTGATATCTGTGCTTAATGACTGATAGCATTTAAAAATCATTTAGACAAGTTTCTGTGAAGCAAGAAAGTCCTGGGTTCGAATCCTGGAGTTTCCTCTGGGAACTTTTGGCTTCTTCTGGGTACTTCGATTTTCTCTCACAGTCCAAAGACATGAACAATAGGCTAATCTCTCTCACTTTAATCATTCACATTTGGAATAACCAATTAGCCTAATGTGCATGTTTATGGGAGGAAGCTGAAGTACCTGGAGGAAACCCAAGCAAGCGCAGGAAGAACATGGAAGCTCCACAGAGAAATGACTGGGAGTCAAACCCTGGACTTTCTTGCTGTGATGCGGATGTGCTAACCACTGCACCATCGTACCAGACAAAATCTAAATATAGATATAGTCGGCCCTCTACTTACGAAAACCTCTGAATACGAAAAATCCAGGTTACGAAAAACATTTTCCTAAATTTTCGTCCTCTTTTTACGAAAACAACCTCTTTTTATGAAAAGCACCAAACTCGTCATTCAAAAATTCAAACGCGCCATTCAAACTTTCAAACAATGCACGAGTTGCTCTCTCATTGGCTGTCTCCTAACATCCCGCCCCGCTGGCCTCCCATTGACCAGGAGGGAGCTGAACTGTACCCATTCCTGTACCCATACTTCCTGTTTTGTCACACACGTGAAGGAGAGTTGAACAGGACTGTTGGCTCATGAGTTGTTTTGAGAGTGATCATTGCAGCGTTATATTTCGTTATCCATCATGGACCCCAAGAAAGTGATTCCCGGTGACACTGAAAGAAGCAGATAATAAAAAAAAAAAAATACGAAAGTAGGACGTGGTTAAGCGAAATTGCAAAGGAGTATGGTCGAAACCCCTCTACAGTCGGGACAATATTGAAGCAGAAGGAGACCTTAAAAGCGGAGATACAGTGACGGAGGTGATTATTTTGGAAAAAGCAACCGCCATATTTAAGGACTTCGTGAAGGAGGGTGGGGGTGAGGGTTCTTCAGACCATCAACCCCCGGACTTTAAAGCGTCGCATGGGTGCTTTGAGAGATTTTTGAAAAGGTAAATAATTTTCTTTTATTTTTAACACATTTCATACAAAATTGGTGTACTTTTATTATTTTTAAAGGGTTTATGGGGTAGTCTTGGGAGCCTTGGAACGAATGACACGTTTTACATGTAAAATGCACCTCTACTTACGAAAACTCCAGTTTACGAAAAAGGCACTGGAACAGATTAATTTCGTAAGTAGCGGGCCGACTGTATATTTTTAAAAATGAAATAGTTTTTTGTTATATTTATTGTTTAGCATCATGATCATCAACATCTCATTTGCTACCGGTTTCCTAACAATTATAAATAGTAAGTGTGTGCTGCAGAGACAATACATTTCTTTAAAGCACTACAGCATGTAACTGTGAGCTGCATTATAAATGCTTCCGGGATGTTTAAACACATATAAATACATGAAGTTCGAGAAACAGAGCAAAGCTAAGCTCATGGTTATCCTTTGGCTTAGTACACTTTCCATGCCTTAAGGCCTAAGCGATGCATTCACTCATTTATTTTTATCTCTGGACTCCAAGGAGAAGTTCGACTTCCATGTTTCTGTTTTAGTAGTGCAGGTGATGACATCGACAGGTTAACTTTACCTCTCAAAATACTTCTTATGTCATGCAAAAATATGGCATTCATACTAAATCACATTTAATAAGGTTTTATTATCCATTTATTTGTTGAACCACTTAATTTGACAAGGGATGCTGGCACGCTGACACCTATCTCCTTCATTGCAGTTCATCACACACATTCGAGTCCCGGGTTTGACTCAAGTGTTTCTGTTTGGAATTTGTATCTTCTTCCAGTTCCTCCTGGGGTTCCTCTCAGGTACTCTGCTTTCCCCTGATAGTCCAAAGACATGCACGTTAGTCTTACTGGCTGTCCCAAATTGCTCCTAGGTGTGAATGTAAGTGATTGTGTATATTGGCCCTGTGGCAGGCTGGTGAGCTGTTCAGTGTGTACCGCGCCTTCTCCCAGTGTGGGGTGAGATAGGCTCCAGATTTTCCGCAACCCAAGTAATAGGATTCGCCGGTTTGGCAAATGAGCGAGTGAGTTTAAATGAAGATACTCATTTCAAGACTGCTCTGTTGATTAATAACCAGAATGTGACCTCTGCTTTTCAAAAGTGACGAATTATCTCTATTCACTCATGATTAAGCAATAGCTGGCGTCTAAACTTAAGTAAGTGAGAGCTAATGGAACCTTTTTAGAGAATGAATAACTAATGGATTTCTAAATATTTAAACCAGGATCCTTAAAAAATAACAATAAGTTATCATTAAAAACACAATATTAACTCGTTCATTTTCTGAACCACTTAATCCTAATTAGGGTTCCAGGGAGGCTGGCACCCATCCCAGCCAACTGTGGGCGAGGGCAGAGTACACCTGGACAGCTTGCCAGGCCATCACAGAGCAAAAACACGGCTATACAGCTATTCTTGTCGAAAGTCAGCAATGGTTCTTTTACAGTCTCACACCATAGACAGTGAGAGACATGGCCAGCCATTGATAACCCGGTTAGCTGCACTGGGGGAGGGGACAGTGACAACCTATTGAGAATGGGGCATTTAAACCCCAACCATAAGATCAGTGATCCAGCACCTTTAGCACTAGCGCACCGCTGCCAACAATATTAACTTGAGGTGCTTTTAGGTAAGGTACCTCCACCATGAAATATGGATTATACAGTAAACAGGTACCATGTGCACTGGTTTTATTCATCTTGGTGCTTATCTTATGTTTTTGTTCTAGTACGTTATAGTGACCAAATTAAAGGGTGCCCGTGATGAATTTGTATTCTCAGCTGTTTAAAACAATCAAGTATAACATCAGCGATTCCTTCTGGTTGTGACACAAACCCATTGGATTGAATAAGCTAACTCACTGAGACCCATCTGCATTATAACACCTTACTGACTGAGCTGCACAAACAACAAGCTCAAAAATTGCAGAAAATATTTATTTTTGTTCCTCAACCAGCAATCAACAGGAAACCAGAGTTGGTAAAACATTGGCCGCATAAGCCATTTTGGATTTACCATCACGCACATCTTTGGCAGCATTCTTGTCCTCAGAGTTACTAGAATGTAACGTCTTACAGTGGTCACAACATGCATCAACCCGCCCAAGAGTTGATGTCACTTCCCAGGAAAACTGCTAACCCCCGCATATCAGCATTTCGTCCCCTTCTAGTAATCCATGGGTTAAATTATTACATTTTTGTAGGTTTTATAATTGTTTATGTTAACATAAGTAAGAAAACATATTAGATACACACAATTTGAAAAAAAAAAGTTTGCCCCATGAAGGTTATTCAAGGTCAAGGACAATCATCTCATTTGAGAGTCTATATATGGTTGCTAATTCGCGTTCCATGGTAACAGCTTGTTGTTAATGTCTTTAATCGGGGTAAAAATTTTGAGAAATTTGACTTGTATGCTTTATGGAGTTACAAGAATTTTGTGGCCGATAATGAGATTTTTGGCCTGGCAAAAACTAATAAGTCCAAAAATTTGCAAAATCCACACCAGTGCAGGGAGAACATGTAAACTCCACACAGACGTGCCCAATGGCCCGGGGTGAGACTCAAACCCAGGACCTTCCTGCAGTAAGGCAGATGTACTAAAAACAATGACACTGTGCCACCCTGTTTCATCTTGAATTTTAAAATTTATGCAAACAAATTCAAGGAAAAGGAAAGAAGAGGAAAAAAAACAGAATAGAAAAAGATAAAAAAAAATTATATTTATAAATTGTATATTTAGCAGTGTTTACATTAAAGCTGCACTGTACGAAGTTGTGCTTATCACAGCTGCAGCACTTTCAGCAGGGTGAGATTTCCTGCCAGCCGTGTCAGGCTTTTCCGCAGGCTTAGTGAACGTGTTTAATTAGAGCTGAAGGATGTGGTTCACACCCTCTGAAAACCTGAGCAGAGAAAAACTGACTGCAAAGCTTGACACTGGTTCTGTAGCTCACACTTAAAACTGATCTGAGATCGGCTGTAAATTTGATCATTCGCACAAGAGAGAAAGCGAAGGACATGCCATCTTGGAACGTCCCAGTGTTGATGGATGATGGTTTACTCCACAGGGGCCTGCTGTAGGGTGTTGGCAGCTTTTCACAGCATTGTTCTTCAGACTCTCTCTCCGGTAGGAAGCCCCTCCATACTTTTCCTTGCGCTTTCCGTCAGGATACAACCCCCACCATCTCCCATTCCCACCCACGTCCTCTGCAATCCACCCCCCCTCCTACCTTCACTGCTTTCACAGAACTTCCTATTCAACAGCTTTTAGAGCTTAGTGATTTCTTCAGATGTTTCTTTTGCGTACATTTGCAAGAATAAATCTATCAGGGTGAATTTCAGTGTTGAAATATCGCACTGGGTTTGCTATATTCATTTACTGTGATAATTAAACCACCCACCTCTTTCTAGTACAGTACTTTCTCTAAAGAAAACAGTTAATAGCTTTTTAAAATTATAATTAAGGATACCCTGAATAGACGGCATGGTGGTGTAATGGTTAGCACACTCGCCTCAGAGCAAGAAGGTCTGTGTTTGGCTTTCAGGTTCAGGGAGTGTTGGAGTATGCACGAGGTCTCTGCTTGCATGGCTTTCCTCCTGGTACTCCGGTTTCCTGTGACATGCACATAAGACCCCCCCCCCCATGCTTTAGTGGGTTTCCTCCCACAGTCCAAAGACATTAGGCACATTAGACTAATTGGTTATAAAGGTGAGTGTGATTGGTTGTATGTGTGTTGACTTTGATGGTCCTGAGCTTTTCAGGATGTACCCTTCCATTACCCAGTGCTGGTTGAGATTTGAGTTTTTCTGTGTGGAGTTTGTATGTTCTCAGTGTGCATGTGTCGGTTTCCTCCAGGTTCACTGATTTTTTCCAACAGTCCAAAGACATGCACTTTTCCAAATCACCCCTACATGGGAGTGTGAATGGGAATGGTTGTTTGTGATGACCCTGCAATGGTCTGGCATCCTGTAGAGAGTACCCTGCTTTT